>CM077199.1:16445731-16858231 GCA_039654625.1 Rhinogobio ventralis
TAGCCTACTGTTAAGCATTTTCCTCGTCTTTATAACCATAGACAGTAAAAGAAGTTTATAACGAGGACACATTAAGCGTCTTACAGGCAGAAGAACGCGGTGCCATTGTCTGTTTTGGCAGGATACTGCCATCTAGTGCTAGCAGGTTTTCTTAGACAGCTGTGTGTGTGGATCGTGCAAGGCTAAACCGGCGAAATGAAAGTCTCAAAATCCAAATGAATCAAATAGGATCGACTCACAAACGAGTCAATAAATGCATGCGCGTCACCGGATCCACAAATGCACATCTTACTCGTTGCACGCACAAATTCTGACCAACATTAATACAAAATCGAAGTTTTGTATTCACAACTATGTCTCTATTTGTACAAAATGCTGCACATTCATGTCAATCTAAATTTTGCACACACAAGTCGTAAAATAGGCTATTAGTTTAAATGTAGAAATGCACATTTGCATTTGGTATCTGTGCATACATTAATAGTTAGCACCAGGCGTATTCACTGGTAGTTGTTTGTGTGTGGGTTGTGAAATGCTTTAAAACGCGAAAAGAAAGTCTCAAAATCCAAATGAATCAAATGAGATCGAATCAGAAAAGACGCCAATAAATGCACTCGTGTCACATGATCCACAAATGCACATCTTCTTTGTTGCATGTGCAAATTATGATACACTAATGCAAAAGAAAACATTTGTATTCACAAAAATGTCTTTATTTGTACAAATCGCTGCACATTCATGTAATTCTGTATTTTGCACACACAAGTTGAAAGGCATTTGTTTGTAGATAGTAAAACATATCTGCAACATTTATAAGTTCATGGATAATTGTGCGTGCATTTATTAATCATTTTGAGACTAAAATCATCCCATAGTGCTCCCCCTCGTAAAGATTGGGGACCGGCGCGCCGCCCTAAAAAGCCTCCCAGGGCGGACCTCAGGACCATCATTAATAAAAAGAAGAAGTCCTGATGGTCTTGCGCCCAGTCTGGTGGGGGTAGCCCCCCGCGGGACAGGGCACGTCATAAAACATCTTCTCACTCTGTCCCGCTACCCTCACGAAACCTCTCCTATTATACAGGACACAGGACATCTAACATCCCCTCAACAGGAAGTGTTAAAACTAATACCACTATCAGAGAGTCTGGCAGCGTGAAAACTTCTGCCAGGCATTTCTGCATGGGTGTTAAGCACAGTACAGAACGGATACAGAATCCAATTTATTCGGCGCCCTCCGTGTTTCAACGGCATGGTCTCCACTTCCGTGAGACCAGAATCAGTGCACGTACTGTCACAAGAGCTGCAAACTCTTCTGAGCAAAGGGAGAAAGAGAATTAGGCTATTACAGCAGATATTTCCTGGTTCCCAAGAAGGATGGGGGGTTGCGTCCTATCTTAGATCTTCGAGGCTTAAACCGTTCAGTCAGAGCACTCAAGTTCAAGATGCTAACCGTAAACACGGTCGTGTCGCAAATCCAACATCGCGATTGGTTCGTCACGATCGATCTGAAGGATGCGTATTTTCACATAGAAATACTGCCACAACACAGGAAGTTCCTGAGGTTCGCTTTCAGGTTCTTCCATTTGGCCTAGCCTTATCACCCCGCACATACAAAAAATAAATGGATGCAGCGCTGGCTCCATTGCGACATTGCGCATTTTGATTTATATCGACGATTGGCTAATACTAGCACGTTCGCGAGAGATGGCACTTCAGCACAGAGACATTGTGCTAGCTCATCTAGTTTCTCTCGGGCTGAGACTCAACGCCAAGAAAAGCTTTCTTTCTCCTGTCCAGAGAAAAACTTCTCTGGGGATAGTTTGGGATTCGATCACGATGCGGGCACAACTGTCTCCCGCTCGAGTCGAGACCATTCTACATACCCTGAGCAAAGTCAGGCTAGGTCAAAATCTCACTGTTCATCACTGTCAGAGATTGTTAGGTCTCATGACTTCGGCATCCACGGTGATCCCTGGCTCAGAGCCAGTGGGTTTCATCCAAGGGCCAACCCCCCGAGGCTAATAAAAGTGACGCGCTGCGGGCTTTATACACTAACTGTGTGGTTTAGACCCCGATTCCTTGCCTTGGGTCCCACTCTAGGCGTACCGAGTCGTAGCAAACTGCTAACGACGGACGCTTCCCTGACGGGCTGGGGTGCGGTCTTAAGTGGTCGTCCAGCCCAAGGGGAATGGGAGGGCCATCAGCTCGATTGGCACATCAATTGAGTTGATGGCTGTATTTCTGGCCCTGAAATACTTCTTCCCCCAATTGAGGGGCTGTCATGTCCTAGTGCGGGTGGACAACACAGCGACAGTCTCATATATAAATCACCAGGGAGGTCTGCGCTCACGCGATCTAAACAGGATAGTGAGACTCTCCTCTGGGCCCAGGACAAGCTCCTGTCACTCAGAGCAGTGTACATTCTGGGGCAGTTGAATGTGGGAGCATATTTACTGTCCAGACAGAAATTACAGATGGGGGAATGGAAACTCCACCCAGAAGTTGTCAAGCAGATCTGGACCAGATTTTACAGAGCGGAAGTGGACCTCTTTGCCTCTTATCAGACAGCGCAATGTCCCCTCTACTTCTCTCTCAGTCACCCAGCCCCGCTGGGCCTGTATGCGATGGCTCATACGTGGCCCAAAATGCGCCTGTATGCCTTCCCTCCAGTCGCTCTGCTCCCAGGAGTTCTAGCCAGGGTTCGCCAACAAGGGTCTTGCCTCTTATTGATAGCGCCGCGTGTGGTTCTCGAAGATAGTGTCTCCTTCTGTCTCCTTCTGACCTTCTGTCTCAGGCAGAGGGCACGATATTCCATCCCAGGCCCGACCTGTGAAACCTTCATGTTTGGCCCCTGATGGGCACCAACTGAGGGACACTGGGCTTTCGTCTGCAGTTATTGAGACCATTCTAAGTGCTAGGGCTTCCTCCACTCGGAAGATGTATGCCAATAAATGGGGTGTCTTTGAAAGGTGGTGTGCGACATAATGCAGACCCAGTCAACTGCCAGGTTGCTTCAGTTCTGGATTTTCTGCAAGAAAAATTGTCATCGGGCACTTGCCCCTCCACAGGGTTTATGTGGCAGCTCTATCGGCTTGCCACACCCTGGTGGATGGGGCGCCACTCGGGGGGCATTCTCTGCTTGCTCGCTTCATTCGTGGGGCCAGGCGGTTGAGGCCCCCTGTAAGAACCAAGATCCCTTCATGGGACTTAGCTATAGTCCTCGAGGGTCTGGTTGAGACCCCCTTTGAACCTCTAGAATCAGCGTCTGACAAACTTCTGACTCTAAAGATGGTTTTTCTTATGGCTATGTAAGGGTGGGCTGCCTACAGTGGTTCAGGTTGCAGGGTTGCCGAAAGACTAAAGAAACGTTATGAGCAAGATGGTAGAAAACTGTACATTTCTCGTCTATATCCACCCACTGTACTTATACCAACGACGGAAATAAGCACAGTTACAATAGCTAAATATGTGGGAGAGCGTTGCTATAGTGTGACTATATTGTATTGCAATAGAGGTAGCACTTCAAAGTCAATACCAAATCAAAACTAGTTAGCAATCATTTATAATTGAAAGAATTTAATGACAAAATCTGGTTATGGTTACACTTAAAGTAGTTACAAAATAGATGTATGAGATGATAAAAACTTATACCATTAATCGTACCCAGCATGAATAGAATGTTACCTGAGGGATAGAAAGAGAGAGAGGGAGAGAGAGAAAGAGACAGAGAAGAAGAGAGCAAAGAATAGAAGAGCCAAAGAGAAGGCCCCCAAGAAGAGAGAGAGTCAGAGAATAGAAGAAGAGAGCAGAGAATCAAAGGCCCCCAAGAGCAAGTTACAACCTTCTTTTATACTTCCTTGACCATGTAACTCAAACCCTATTGTGAGTCATTCAAACTGACCAATCAGACCAAACTTCCCCCACTGTACTTACGGGGTGACACACCTTTGGCCTACAGGCCTTCAGAATCTCTTTGTCTTTAGAAATTCCAAATGGCCCTTCTGATAAGAAAGATGGGGGTTGAAAACAGTAAAGCAGTATGTCTTTGTTCAATTGCAAATATCAAATATCTTTGATTATTTTAAATCCTACAATTCCCCCCTTGGCACCGTTGGCCACAATCATTGAGTCCAAAGGTGGCACAGTCCACGAAGACATGCTTTCTGTTGTGTGTAGATGTCATCTTCAGACTTCTCGTCCAGACTTGTTGCAAAAGCAGCTGGTCAGTCTTCAGTCTTTGTTCTCATTTAAGTCCTGCATGAGAAGGCTCCATCGAATGGTGTTGCATCATTCCTTGATATGCAAAACGTCCATTGAATGCTTCACACCTCGAGAACAGTCTCTAAAGATGAGAGCAAATGCTTGTCCCTCTTTCTGAGGCAGGACACAGGATGTGAACTTGTGCAGCAGGGATCCTGTGATTAAAAGAACATATAGCACAACAAAGAGCAAAAGCATACATGGCATTTGTCATTGGTCAGAAGTTTGATGTGGTCAGATTAAAATAGTCTCTGGCAATAAGCCCTTAAATCGATGTACTTAATAAACTGGTCAAGGTTGAGAATAAAAGAAGATCTCACAAGCTCTTACATTGTTTCTGGAAACATTAAACATAAATTGCATTATAACAAAACAACAATCAGTGTTGGTTTTAAACCCCCCTTTTCATGAAGAGTATCAGCAAAATATTCTGTGTAACCAAATACAGAGATTAAATTGAATAGATGTCCAAAAACATTGTTGCAAGTCAAATGGACAAAATACAAAGAATCAGAAATCAAATAAGTTCAAAATCAAATGCATTGTTACCATAAAATGAAAAAATCACTTAGGTAAGAATGAGAAATACTCTTTTGATATTTAACTTGGTGAGACAAATAATAACTAACTGATTTAGTAAATCTAAAGAAAAACAAAACAAACAATAACTGGAAGAAATTCACAGTTATAGTACAGTCTAGATGTAAAGACTTAGATAAAATAGAATGCATACATTTTGTGAGGCAGATGTAGATTTGACTTTGTGTGTGAAGATCAAATCTATGTGGCTGTATTTAGTTGTGGCTATGTGTAAATCATGCCCCAAACATGGTGAGGAGGGTTTACAATTGTGATGTAAATTTGGTCCTGTTGTTGTAACAGGGAGCCAGCATGAGAATGTGAGTGAGGTGTGACTGGCTCAAAATCTTCCCACACCAATGTTTGTGTTAAGGAGCATGATAAAGTGCAAAGGTCAGAGTTACGGAATCCTGCTGTGATGAAAGCATTTTCATGGTTAATGCAATTGTAAATTACTCTGTAGCCACATGGCAATTCTGTGCTCCTGTACATGGGTGTACTGCAGCTATATAGGAAATAGCAGAGTGTTCCACTTAGGAGACAAACAAATTCAACATAGACACATGCAACTTGAAATTGCTATACAATTCCAGTATTAAAGTTATTCCAGTCTACACAAGATACATGGCCTAGAATGCATAGCATCTACAACCTTTATCCTAAGTGTTTCATACAACACTTACAGTAAAGCAATCATGTGTTTTAAAGAATAAACTTAACTAGTCTATGTGTATCTAGTAGCACAAACAACTATAATGTATGTTAAATGAGCACAGTGTGTTAAGTACAATTACAAATTTGGAAATACAAACAGGATCATTGCAATTTGGATGTTTAACTATTAAACTCATTGCTACGAGGCTGCTAGCCCACTAGCCAGTGAGGTTAATAGCTGAAGGCCTTGCATGAACAATGCAGTTAACTCACTGAGAGTTTTACCTGCATATGAGCGCTGATCTTTGCCCTTAGAAAGTAATTTCCTATTTTTCTGAAAATAAGGTGGAGGTCGACCCCTACCCAGTGACCAGCATTTTTCCTCTGAATGGCCTATTTTCTGACAGGAACTGCAAAACCTGTTCTCTTTGCCATTGGGTTGTCTGCTATGTTCTCCTGGAGTTTGAGGATATTCATGACTCTCTAATGCTTGCACACCATGCGTTCTGGTACATGACTCTGCGCTATTACGGTGCTGCATCACCTTAAGAACTGAAATAGGCACACTTTCTTGAGTTGCACATGCATTTTCTGAACTAAACGTTTCAGATTCATTAGAGCAACTCACCTCATCTAAGAAGTGAACATGCTTTTTAGTCCCATCGCTGTTAAGCGTTTTGGGAGGCATGAACTTTTTAGCTATTAGCTTAGCCTTGAGATCTGCAATGGTCTCCTTGTGATTTTTACACTTTTAAGTCAGGGCTAACTGCTCAGCTAGTAATTTATCTAGCTGTGTTTGAAGATCTTGAATCTTTGCCTCAGACTTTTGTGCCTCTGCATTTTTAGAATGCACTTCTTTACATTTAGCATCTATACTTGATAATAGAAATGGTGTCACATTATGTAGCCTTTTAAAACTTATGAAGTTTAAAGCCTCAATTATTTCACCATGTTTTGATTTCTTTTGGTGTTTGCCAATTATGTCCCACCATTTAAGCATGTCATCATCTGAACTTTTAATTCCAATATACTCTTTCTTCAGTTTGGACAAGGTAGGCTCAACTTTTTCACTCCATAAAGCAAACAATACGTCACTGTTATCAGAAATTTTCCCTTCCATTCCGAGGAGATAATCTGAATATTCTCGGATTGCACAGTAATGGGACTATTGAAGCTGTTTAAAACCTTCTACATTCTGATTTATGCAATTCATAAACAATGAAAACAGACTTACCCATTCCTTGGTCAGAAGGTCAGCTTTAATCCATTCACAAGATCAACTGTGGAAAAATGTCCTCATTCTGATGACCGATCTAAGTAAATTTCAGAAAATTCACTGCAAGGGATCCCGGGTTTCGGCACCATCTGTAAGGGTGGGCCGCCTACAGTGGTTCAGGTTGCAGGGTTGCCGAAAGACTAAAGAAACGTTATGAGCAAGATGGTAGAAAACTGTACATTTCTCGTCTATATCCACCCACTGTACTTATACCAACGACGGAAATAAGCACAGTTACAATAGCTAAATATGTGGGAGAGCGTTGCTATAGTGTGACTATATTGTATTGCAATAGAGGTAGCACTTCAAAGTCAATACCAAATCAAAACTAGTTAGCAATCATTTATAATTGAAAGAATTTAATGACAAAATCTGGTTATGGTTACACTTAAAGTAGTTACAAAATAGATGTATGAGATGATAAAAACTTATACCATTAATCGTACCCAGCATGAATAGAATGTTACCTGAGGGATAGAAAGAGAGAGAGGGAGAGAGAGAAAGAGACAGAGAAGAAGAGAGCAAAGAAGAGAAGAGCCAAAGAGAAGGCCCCCAAGAAGAGAGAGAGTCAGAGAATAGAAGAAGAGAGCAGAGAATCAAAGGCCCCCAAGAGCAAGTTACAACCTTCTTTTATACTTCCTTGACCATGTAACTCAAACCCTATTGTGAGTCATTCAAACTGACCAATCAGACCAAACTTCCCCCACTGTACTTAAGGGGTGACACACCTTTGGCCTACAGGCCTTCAGAATCTCTTTGTCTTTAGAAATTCCAAATGGCCCTTCTGATAAGAAAGATGGGGGTTGAAAACAGTAAAGCAGTATGTCTTTGTTCAATTGCAAATATCAAATATCTTTGATCATTTTCAATCCTACAGCTATAACTTCTCTGAAAAGGATTGGGGATATGCAGGCTCTGTCAATATCACCATCCTGCTTAGACTTTGCCCCAGGCTTGGTGAAAGTGATTTTGCATCCTCATCCTGACTACCTTCCTAAGGTTCCTTTTTCGACTGTACATCCTGTCACTCTTGAAACCTTCTGCCCTCCGCCGTTCACGACGCCGGATCAGGAGAGACTTCATAGACTGTGTCCAGTTCGTGCTCTCCAGGCCTATGTTCACCACACTAGCCAGTGGCGTAAGTCAGAGGGACACATTGCAACTCACATGCAATTGTTTGTTTGCCATGGGGGCCGTAACAGAGGTTCTGCCGCCACCAAACAAACAACGTCACATTAGGTCAGGGATGCTATTGCTCTTGCCTATGAGGCGCACGGTCAAGCTTCGCCTATAGGATTAAGGGCTCACTCCACCAGGGGAGTCGCCTCTTCTACTGCGTTAGCAAGGGGTGCTCCCTTACAAAGTGTTTGTGATGTGGCAGGTTGGTCCTCTCCGCACACATTCATAAGATTTTATAGCTTGGATCATGCCACCCCGGGCTCTCATGTCCTTGAGTCGACATCACAAGCTAATGTCTGAGACCTCTTGCGTCCTTGTGCACACCTACACAACCGTAAGGGGTCCTGACACCATCAAGCACGGCGGCGTAGGTATTCTCGTTCCCATATGCATAAGCTTATGCAGCATTGAGTGTAGCTTTTGAAAGGGAACGCTTGGGGTTACTTGACTGTAACCCTGTTCCCTGATAAAGCGGAACGAGATGCTGCATCGCTAGGCCGTGCTGATGATGCTCCAGGACTGGTCTTCAAACAAAAGAGATCTGATGGCTACAGCTGGAGCTCATCTATTTATAGCCATGTAGCGAGTGCGCCTATGACGTCACAGGCCGAGGCTATACCTCCTGGTCAATTTCATTGATGTGTTTTCACACTATTTTCACAGCTGGTCGTGATAAGACACTTCCCATATGCATAAGCTTATGCAGCATCTCGTTCCGCTTTATCAGGGAACAGGGTTACAGTCAAGTAACCCCAAGTGATTTGTGTGTATGCGTTTCTGTTAGTTTAGTTGTGTTTGGGATTTAGTTAATAAAGATTGTGCATATCTGGTTCTGACTCCCTGCATGCAAACAAATTGTCACTTAAATGATTGATTTTGTTACACGCTCTAAGCTCTATAAATGTATAAATGTAAAACACAATGTTACTGGCGATGGCGAATAGTGGAGGCGCTGGGAAAATTTGTGCTGTTAAAGGCTGTCAAAACAGCTACAGAAAGCTTAGAAAACTTCTGGAACATGAGTGTTATGACCACAAACCAACAACAAGAGCGGAATGTAAATGCCCAAAACCATTTAAATTGCACAGGATGCCATCCGATGACGAGGGCAAAAGACAATGGCTCGCAGCACTTCATTTGAAATTTCCGCCCCGTAACATTCATGTACCATTCATGTATGCTCATTCCAGACAACCAAAAACAGAAAATCCATATCCTGAACTTTGGCTAGGATATGATCGTCTATTGAGAAAGAAGAGAAAGCGACAAACTTGTCCGGAAGAAGGTGAGACTATTCACTAACGTTATTTACAAGGCTAACGTGCTATAGGTCTGCACAATTAATCGAAGTGCGGCATTATGACACAGATACAGTGTTTTCAGTATGTACGGGCGACCGATTTCTCATGATGTGTGCTGAAACGTAAGTGTAGCATAAGTGTGTTAAGAAAACACGCTTTCTGTTACGTTGTCTTCACTCCCTGATTCAAATCAGACAACCACAAGTGGAATCTGATTCACATATTAACATATGACTCTTTAGCATTAGTGAATCATTCTGACTCTCATGCTAAATTCGGATCCACATACTAGAATACTACTGTTACTATTTCTGCCATAGAAATCACGCTGCACATACAGACTATTTAAATGCATTTGATATAAGTTTAGCCACACTAGCAGTGTTGCTCTATTTATAATTACCCATCTTCCGCAACACAGCATTGCTACAAGACCTACCAGAACCAACTATGCAGGAGCATCCAGCTGTTTCCATATGGGATGATTTTAGTCTCAAAATGATTAATAAATGCACGCACAATTATCCATGAACTTGATAAATGTTGCAGATATGTGTTACTATCCACAAACGAATGCCTTTCAACTTGTGTGTGCAAAATACAGAATTGCATGAATGTGCAGCGATTTGTACAAATAAAGACATTTTTGTGAATACAAATGTTTTATTTTGCATTAGTGTATCATAATTTGCGCATGCAACAAAGAAGATGTGCATTTGTGGATCATGTGACACGAGTGCATTTATTGGCGTCTTTTCTGATTCGATCTCATTTGATTCATTTGAATTTTGAGACTTTCTTTTCGCGTTTTAACGCATTTCACAACCCACAAACAAATACACCTGGTGCTAATCTTTAAACTAATACTTTACGACTTGTGTGTGCAAAATCCAGATGTACATGGATGTGCAGCATTTTGTACAAATAGAGACATAGTTGTGAATACAAAACTTCGATTTTGTATTAATGTTGGTCAGAATTTGTGCGTGCAACGAGTAAGATGTGCATTTGTGGATCCGGTGACGCGCATGCATTTATTGACTCGTTTGTGAGTCGATCCTATTTGATTCATTTGGATTTTGAGACTTTCATTTCGCCGGTTTAGCCTTGCACGATCCACACACACAGCTGTCTAAGAAAACCTGCTAGCACTAGATGGCAGTATCCTGCCAAAACAGACAATGGCACCGCGTTCTTCTGCCTGTAAGACGCTTAATGTTTCCTCGTTATAAACTTCTTTTACTGTCTATGGTTATAAAGACGAGGAAAATGCTTAACAGTAGGCTAACATAAAAAAGGTATTAATAATGCATACTTTGTATAGGCAAGCAGATTAAATCAGGTTATGAACACAACATTGTCCATCACAACATTTTTCTCCCATAAAAAAATGCTTAATATGCAATATAGCGCATGTTTAATAAAGTGTAAAACCTACTCAGTTTTAATATCACCATTTCACTGCATTAAGCCACATTAAGCGTTTTCTTTTATAATAGGCTCTATGGGAGAAAACGCTTAGCCTCCTGTGTACAGACAGCTAGAATATGAACACGATGCGCAAAGTTTCACACATTTCCTCCCTTAGAAAGAAAACACTTAACGTGAAACTCCCCAGTTGCGCTCATATTTCTATGCTTCTTTTTATCTGCTATATTAATAAGGTATGTAGGCCTACGGAGTTTGGTCTTTTAATAGCACTGTCTTACTACATTAAGCCAGGTTAAGCGTTTTCTTTATAGCGGGTTTCTAGGAAGGCTTCACGTAAAACTTTATTCTGGGCTCATCTGTTTTTATGTACATATACTAGCCTATTCTTTATTAGTGAGGTATGTACAGAAATAGTTATTTTAATATCACTGTCTAATTAAGCCACATTAAGCGTGCAGGAAAATGCTTAACGTGTAATTATAAACGCGTTGCCTTCATATTCTGGGCTCATCTGCCTTTTTTTTTTTTTTGCACATACTTACCTACTCCGCTATAAATTTTACGTTCTCAGAACGTCCCCGCTGGTGTCAAGGACGTCACAGTAACGTTTCCAGAAAACGTTTAACCTGGCGTAATGTAGTAAGACATTAAAAGACCAAACTCCGTAGGCCTACATACCTTATTAATATAGCAGATAAAAAGAAGCGTAGAAGAGCGCAACTGGGGAGTTTCACGTTAAGTGTTTTCTTTCTAAGGGAGGAAATGTGTGAAACTTTGCGCATCGTGTTCATATTCTAGCTGTTTGTACACAGGAGGCTAAGCGTTTTCTCCCATAGAGCCTATTATAAAAGAAAACGCTTAATGTGGCTTAATGCAGTGAGATGGTGATATTAAAACTGAGTAGGTTTTACACTTTATTGAACATGCGCTATATTGCAGATTTCCCACTACAGGTGGTCAACATGAAACCATGAAATGAGACCTACACTTTGCCTGCCTCTCAAATGTTTGTATCCCCCAGAATACGTCACCATTTAAATGGTTGAATAGGCTGTAGTGAGTATTGTGAGTGATTACATTTCTGTTATTTTGCAGTTGCTGGGGACGACGTCAACAGAGACAAACAAAAGAAAGACAGAATGTAAGATGAGGAAGATGTTGAACTACAGTGAGGACTGGAGTCTGCTGGGACATACTATTTACTATTTTCCCTAATAAAGACAAACAATCAGTTATTAGTTAAGCTAGGCCTATATTTTTTCTGTCTGCCCACCTGGCCTGCAACCAATCAAATCACTCACCTGTAAGACTTTTGGGAAGGGTATATTGTAAATGCAGTCATTTTATTGTAAGAGTTTTGGGTGGGATAAATTTCAAGTTGACCAATTAAATGACTTTTGAGGAAAGTCTGTGGCCCAATAGCTGTCTGGTTTAGGTGTAAAAATGTTTACACCAGTGAGATGGTGATATTAAAACTGAGTAGGTTTTACACTTTATTGAACATGCGCTATATTGCATATTAAGCCTTTTATAATGGTTTTCTATGGGAGAAAAATGTTGTGATGGACAATGTTGTGTTCATAACTTGATTTAATCTGCTTGCCTATACAAAGTATGCGTAATTAATACCTTTAATGTTAGCCTACTGTTAAGTGTTTTCCTCGTCTTTATAACCATAGACAGTAAAAGAAGTTTATAACGAGGAAACATTAAGCGTCTTACAGGCAGAAGAACGCGGTGCCATTGTCTGTTTTGGCAGGATACTGCCATCTAGTGCTAGCAGGTTTTCTTAGACAGCTGTGTGTGTGGATCGTGCAAGGCTAAACCGGCGAAATGAAAGTCTCAAAATCCAAATGAATCAAATAGGATCGACTCACAAACGAGTCAATAAATGCATGCGCGTCACCGGATCCACAAATGCACATCTTACTCGTTGCACGCACAAATTCTGACTTACATTAATACAAAATCGAAGTTTTGTATTCACAACTATGTCTCTATTTGTACAAAATGCTGCACATTCATGTACATCTGGATTTTGCACACACAAGTCGTAAAGTATTAGTTTAAAGATTAGCAACAGGTGTATTTGTGTGTGGGTTGTGAAATGCGTTAAAACGCGAAAAGAAAGTCTCAAAATCCAAATGAATCAAATGAGATCGAATCAGAAAAGACGGCAATAAATGCACTCGTGTCACATGATCCACAAATGCACATCTTCTTTGTTGCATGTGCAAATTATGATACACTAATGCAAAAGAAAACATTTGTATTCACAAAAATGTCTTTATTTGTACAAATCGCTGCACATTCATGCAATTCTGTATTTTGCACACACAAGTTGAAAGGCATTCGTTTGTGGATAGTAACACATATCTGCAACATTTATCAAGTTCATGGATAATTGTGCGTGCATTTATTAAACATTTTGAGACTAAAATCATCCCATATTTCCACTACTCCGTTATTTTGTAACATAACCCAGGCGATGTGATTGGGTTTATTTATAGCCTGACTCGGCTCTACCTCCGCTTTTAGAAACGTGAACAACTGATGATTGTAACAAAGAATTCGTCTGATTTTATTATTGTGTAAGTAGCTAAATGTATTCTTCTGTGCTTATAATTTCTATGTTCCTCATCGTCTACACCCTCAGACAAAACAAGATAATTGAATATGTCAACATACACTCACCTAAAGGATTATTAGGAACACCTGTTCAATTTCTCATTAATGCAATTATCTAATCAACCAATCACATGGCAGTTGCTTCAATGCATTTAGGGGTGTGGTCCTGGTCAAGACAATCTCCTGAACTCCAAACTGAATGTCAGAATGGGAAAGAAAGGTGATTTAAGCAATTCTGAGCGTGGCGTGGTTGTTGGTGCCAGACGGGCCGGTCTGAGTATTTCACAATCTGCTCAGTTACTGGGATTTTCACGCACAACCATTTCTAGAGTTTACAAAGAATGGTGTGAAAAGGGAAAAACATCCAGTATGCGGCAGTCCTGTGGGCGAAAATGCCTTGTTGATGCTAGAGGTCAGAGGAGAATGGGCCGACTGATTCAAGCTGATAGAAGAGCAACTTTGACTGAAATAACCACTCGTTACAACCGAGGTATGCAGCAAAGCATTTGTGAAGCCACAACACGCACAACCTTGAGGCGGATGGGCTACAACAGCAGAAGACCCCACCGGGTACCACTCATCTCCACTACAAATAGGAAAAAGAGGCTACAATTTGCACGAGCTCACCAAAATTGGACAGTTGAAGACTGGAAAAATGTTGCCTGGTCTGATGAGTCTCGATTTCTGTTGAGACATTCAGATGGTAGAGTCAGAATTTGGCGTAAACAGAATGAGAACATGGATCCATCATGCCTTGTTACCACTGTGCAGGCTGGTGGTGGTGGTGTAATGGTGTGGGGGATGTTTTCTTGGCACACTTTAGGCCCCTTAGTGCCAATTGGGCATTGTTTAAATGCCACGGCCTACCTGAGCATTGTTTCTGACCATGTCCATCCCTTTATGACCACCATGTACCCATCCTCTGATGGCTACTTCCAGCAGGATAATGCACCATGTCACAAAGCTCGAATAATTTCAAATTGGTTTCTTGAACATGACAATGAGTTCACTGTACTAAAATGGCCCCCACAGTCACCAGATCTCAACCCAATAGAGCATCTTTGGGATGTGGTGGAACGGGAGCTTCGTGCCCTGGATGTGCATCCCACAAATCTCCATCAACTGCAAGATGCTATCCTATTAATATGGGCCAACATTTCTAAAGAATGCTTTCAGCACCTTGTTGAATCAATGCCACGTAGAATTAAGGCAGTTCTGAAGGCGAAAGGGGGTCAAACACAGTATTAGTATGGTGTTCCTAATAATCCTTTAGGTGAGTGTATGTGACTGCTGGCCATTGTTTCATATCATCAAACCATGGCGCTGGTCAACTCCATAGGATGAGGGACAGACAAAGTTACGTTGTTTACGGTCTTTGTTAAATAGTCTTGCCCGTGCTGCCACCGCGAACTAATTTTGCCATTGCTTGTTGACATTATTAATATTAAAATGAAGTAAAAACCGATTATAACCTTCATTTCAGAGCTTTTCATGTAACTGTAGCGCCTAACTAAACGCATCAAGCTGGAAGTCTTGAGCATCCTCCGCGTACATGCAACCCTTACGAAAAAGAAGTATATTTCAAGTTAATTTTATGAAGTATACTTAAGTAATGTATATTTTTAAGTACACTTTATGTAGTAAGTATACTAATATCAATGTATACTAGTAGTAAACTTGTAAGTGTACTATTTCAATACTGCTTGGGACTAAATTGGCCCACTTTTAGTATATAAAAGTATACGTTTAAGTGTACTTTAAGTGTAACAGTAGTATTTTAAGTGCACAACTAGGTTTCTCATTTGTACTGCATCTGTACTACAAGTGAACTTATAGTATAGTATACTAGTAGTTTACTATTTTAATACAAGTATTACATTTTTTAGTTCATGAAAGTACACTTTGAAGTCTACTCTAAGTAAACTACTAGTTTAGTAGTTTATACTGCAAGTATACTTGTAAGTTTTCTTTAAGTGAACATAACATTATACTTATAGTAAGAAAGGCAACATTTTAAACAAAAAGTTCAGAAAATCGCATTTTTGTCAAAGACTGCACCGTGGTCAGTTTCAGAATGATGATCAAAAGACAGATGGGGTAGGTCGAGCTAATGCTAAACAACAACTTTTTAAACATTTAAGTCCCTTCCAAATTGTATAAATATGTGAAATATATCAACTTATATCTGAAGGAGAGTAGATTTCCCACTACAGGTGGTCAACATGAAACCATGAAATGAGACCTACACTTTGCCTGCCTCTCAAATGTTTGTATCCCCCAGAATACGTCACCATTTAAATGGTTGAATAGGCTGTAGTGAGTATTGTGAGTGATTACATTTCTGTTATTTTGCAGTTGCTGGGGACGACGTCAACAGAGACAAACAAAAGAAAGACAGAATGTAAGATGAGGAAGATGTTGAACTACAGTGAGGACTGGAGTCTGCTGGGACATACTATTTACTATTTTCCCTAATAAAGACAAACAATCAGTTATTAGTTAAGCTAGGCCTATATTTTTTCTGTCTGCCCACCTGGCCTGCAACCAATCAAATCACTCACCTGTAAGACTTTTGGGAAGGGTATATTGTAAATGCAGTCATTTTATTGTAAGAGTTTTGGGTGGGATAAATTTCAAGTTGACCAATTAAATGACTTTTGAGGAAAGTCTGTGGCCCAATAGCTGTCTGGTTTAGGTGTAAAAATGTTCCCTCACAAAAATCTTGAGGGGATTACTTGCCAAGGCAACAAATGGCTGTAGCACAGTAGTATGCCACAGCAACATAAATCTGAATTGTTATCATTACCAAAGTATCCGGACTAGTGGAATTTGATGTATACGGTCAGGAGTAGGGGAGAGCGGGGCACAACCTAATGCTTTTTGACTTTCTCAGTTTGTGTAAATCCACTTGGGGTTCAGAATATTAATTTTTTCCCACATTAATTTCACACGTCTAGTACAATTATGTGGTTTTGTTTCATTAATACAGTGTATACTTTTTCTTGACTTACCCTGAAAGAATGGAAGTGAACTGTGACAACATGCCCCATATGTGGGGTACATTGTAACACGTGAGGGGCACAGCTAAATACAGCTATACAGCATAGTTAAAAACATAATAATAATTAATAATTTCTGAACATTGACTCTCAGTCATTATTCACCTTTTTCTCATGGTTTCTCAATAGAAATCATAAATGTATAGAATATAATAGCATAGTTTTAATAGGGGCTCATTGTAACGCAGTGTTACAACACACCCCACCTGCACAACTGGGATTTAACCCCGACTCATGTCTTCTGCTGGTTAGATCAGCATTAAATAACTATCTCAACTGTTAAATAACAGATATAAGATTACAATAATATCAGATTTGTCTTATTTTAAATAAACACAAAAAACAGAGATGAAAAATAAACCTAATTTACTTTTGCCATGGTTAAATAAATGTTCAGTGATATCTTCCAAAGATTTTTTAATTTTGGCGCAATTTTTTCTCTACATAATATGGTTAATATGGCAACTAGAAAATAAAATACGTTTCGTCATCCTGGCATGTGTGGAAAGTTTTAAATCATGTGTGTTACAACTAACCCAGAGTTAGGTTGTGCCCCACTCTCCCCTACTTGTGGATACTTCCAGAAATAAGTGGTGTATACAGGAGTTTACTAGTCCGGATACACCACTTTTCATGCAGTATTTGTTGTGTGCACATATAGAAACACGTGGATGGGATGTTCACTAACAGTATATTGCTCTGCATATATGGGGGCATTGTGTCCATTTCGTCCGATGCCTTTATGTCTGATGCCTTTTTGTCTGATGCTTTTTTGTCTGATTCCGTTTATTTCCAATGGCTGTTGTAAACAGTACAGCAGATGGCGTTGTTGTCGATATTTCAATCAGGAGAAAGCCAGAGCTTTATAAGGGTTTATTTCTGCAGGGTTGGGGAGTAACGAAATACATATTTAAAATACAAAATTTGAGTAACTGTATTTCATTACATTTTAAATGGGTGGTAATCAAATTACAGTTACATCCAAAAAGTATTTTAGATTACAAAAGTGATTACTTTGAATTTTAATGTCATTTAAAATGTCAGAAACCGCCTCCCTGCCAAACACGGAATTTTCCGTGTTTCCGTGTTTTCACTGTTATATGCTAGGGGGCACTATTATGCATCTTCTGAATGAGTACAGAATCTCATGATCAAAACACAGGCGAAGAAGACGCAAAAAAATCAAGTGATCGTATGTAAGCAGATGCATATGTAAAATAACGTGATCATAAACATTAAACAGAATATAAATCAAAACTGCCTAATGTTACTGAATGAAATGTTGACCCAGAACGAGCTATATGACTGTGAAGCTTTGAGGTGTTGATGGACTCCATCTACTCCATCTGTGTTTGATCATCGCTCTGAATCAGATCTGGATGTAGTCTTTGACAAAAACGGGATTTTCTCAGCTTTTTTTTCAAAATGTTGCTTATTTTATGAAACTTACCCATATTTAAGTATTGATAAAAAAGGAATGCATGAAGCTAGAATAAAACGTAGGGTCTGCTCTTTCTTTTGATATATTGCATGCTCAGATATTCATAAAACAAAATATTCTATGGGCCACATTTTTGTGAAAATGATCAAAAACCCTGGCGGTGGCTGGCAACTTTTTTTTAAAAACGCTGGCGATGACCGAGTTAAACGTGAATGTAAACTGTAATGGGCAATTAATGTAAACAGCAATTGGAGATTCTCAGACTCTGTCAGTCTGCAAAAGCATCCTAAGCAACATTTCTGCTCATAAGTTTCATACCCCTTGCAGAATATGCTAAATTGTAATAATTTTAAATAAAAATCTGTGATCATAAAAATCACATGTAACTTTTATTTAGTATAGGCTACTGCCATCTGTAGATACCACTGTAGGCAAATCTGGGTCGAATAATGCAAGTGCAGGGCTATTAATAATGAATAATTTACAGCATCAAAACATTGCTGTGCCTTCTCTGACCAGACAAAATCTGAGCCCTGTCTGATGCAAGCACGCAGAGGTTCAACTACCTTGGCAAAATTGGGAATTAACTTATTATACCACGATAGTAGCCCGATGAAAAAGCAGAGTTGAGGTGCATCTTTTGGGGCTGGTGCATGAAGAATGGTAAAAAAAAAAGTTCCTCAATGTGTGGTAGTGGATAGCTATCCGTAACTACAGCCATCTCGCAAATCCACGCACATTCGAATAGCACCCGACTTCTTCTGTACTACTACTATCGGGGAGACCCACGGCGAAGCGTCCACTCTCTCAATAAGGCCTAAATCAAGAAGGCGGTGGATTTCCTCACTGACTGCGTCTCTAACAAAAAAGGGTAAGCCTTTACTCTGTGCACAAAGCCTTTTGCGCACCCCAAAGCAGCTGAAGGCGTCAAAGCTGACAATCGCAGCACAGGACTTTAAATCTGTGCTGGCAAAACTGAATTACCTTCTAAACAGAGATTTCATCCATTAATAAGATCCATCCCAAGCAAAGCTGTACCCAATTCAACCACGAAGAACAACGTGGAGCAGGTGATGTCATCCTTAGAGACAGTGACAGGTAAGCATCCAAGTACGGGAATCGGAGCACACGAGTACGTCACCAGTTTCAATGAAGGAGGCAGCAAAGCGTCTTTCTTGAAATGTGTTTCATACACGATCTTCGGCAAGATGATCCAGAATCCACGGTTAGCACGATAGGCACAGACGTAGTTGTGGTCGTAATGACAGCAGTGCACCAAATTTTATCAGTTAGTGAGTCATGCATATGAAGGATTTGAACTTCAGGCAAGTCAATTTCAAACACCAAGCGAGCTTGTCCCAAACGACACAAACGCAAATAATATCCCATCTTTTGACAGTTATTACACTGTGCCAATGCAGCAGGACAGCTACGTCCTGCTGCATTGGCACGATAACATTCATGGGACGACAAAACAGGTGCAGCAGATGAAGGCTTTGAAGAACGCGCTGTAGAAGCTTGCTTTGGAGGCGTTCTATGGCGGTGACATGCTGCTGCAGGCGGAGGCTTTGCATGCATCACTTGCAGAGGTACTGAACGATTACTCGTTAATAATTTGGCTTGTTCACCAGCAGCTTCTGTTTGAGTAGCAATAGTAATGGCTTTTTCAAAAGTCAATTCAGATTCTAAAAGCAATCTCTCACAAATCCGATGACTGGACACATTCTCCACCAGCTGATCACGTAACATTTCGTCCAGAGTAACTGCAAAGTCACAAGTAGCCGCTAAGTCCTGTAGAGCAGCTACGTACTGAAAGCATGGCGCTCAGCCACTATGTTCCGCCAAGGAGCAAAGTGCGCTTTCAAGGCCGCAATCGCATCTTCCATAGAATCACCTTGATTCGGCAAGGTATAAAACAATCTCTGGCCTTCAGTCCCCAGAATATGTAAGAGCAGTGCTCGTTTGCGTTCGACCAGCCATTCATCTCCAGAAGCACCAACAACAAGCAAATAATTCTGGAACATCCGGAGCCACGTGTCGAAAGGGATAGCTGGTTCTCAAGGACATGGCAAAAATGGCGTGGGAAACGTAGAAACAGCTGCCAATTTGTTGCACCACGCAGACATAGACCATGCAAAACTGGGGTTCCCTTTTGTTCAGTCACTCCGAGTTACGTCAGTGACTGACGAATGGGGGTTTCGCTTAGAAGCCTATCACCTTCGAGTTCTTACAAAACAAGCCAATGGCAATGAAATGCCATGGGTCTGTGGAATTTGCATAGCGTAGCTCCGCCCCACCCTGTGGGTGTATAAGGAAGGACGCTGGCAATCTCGCATTATGTTTCTGCTTCGGAGCCAAGAGCATCTCTTCACTCCTGCAAGCCTGAATTCTGATTTCTTTCTTCAGTTCTTCAAGACAAGCGGTTCTCCAGTGTGTTGGTGTGACGGCGCGTTCCAGCGATCTCACATAACTCTACGCTACGTCTATGTAACATTGATGCTATGGGAGTGTTAACACTCACACCGCCATGCTGAACAAATGCCTGCTCTACTAAGATATGCACAATCATATAGTCTTCGTCCACAAAATTAAACATGTTTCAAATTAGGCTATTATAATGATGTGTTGTATGCAAACAGCATTGTTAGTGTACAGTTTATTTATTTAGCCTTTACCCAAGGCCGTAATCATGTCTTGAGCATTGGGGGGACCAAATTTTATTTTATTTTTGTAAAGCATAAAGAAACAGAACAGTGAATGAAAATCTAGGTCTAATTCTAGTTGGGAAATAATCATTTTGGGACTATTTGCAAATAATATTTGCATTAATTGGCGTCAAATATATTGTTAGTCTCGAGATTCTTCCCGTTAGTGAATAAATACATAAATCCACTACTAACAATTAAGTTCCTTAGTGGTTTAGTGGTAAAGTTTTTGTAAACCGTGTCGAAGGTTACAGGTTCTAACCCACCCTCATATAGTTTTTTTTCTTCATTAAAATCAAAAATGTTCAATGATTGTATATTAAGAGCATGGACACATTTTTTGTGTGATTTCACCGGAAAGAATAGAGTCCCTGCAATGGCATTAAGCGAAAGATTGACGCGCTTGTCTGTGTGAAGACTGTGAACGAGACCTGATGCAGACCAGACTAAAAATTTAACTTTTAAACCTTTTTGTCATCCTAACATACAGAGCGCTGCGTAATGGAGTGCAGGAGAGCAGTGCAATCATTTCAAATATTGGGAGAGACAATTTGGCCATTTCTAATTATTGGGGGGACTTGTCAACAATGGGTTGTCTCAGTTCATTTTTAGCACTAACGATCGCGGAGATATTCAAACAGTTTAGCACAATAGATTTCGTGTTCTAGTTTGTGATCACCTTTCTTTGTAAAGAAGTCAGTTACCAATTGTTTCCCCTCATTTAGTTTTCTTTCCTTCTCCTGTCTTTCCTTTCTTTTTTGGTGGCCTGATTTGGCTTTCTTTGAGAAAGCCATTTCTACAGCAGAAGTTTGTGCTCCACCAGATGCTCAACTAACTAGAATAAACAAAATGCGTGCAGATGGACTAAACCATTTGGCGCATTAGCAAGGGGTGGGACCTTGAGACCTTCGATAGTCTTTACTTTTTTGTATACAAAATGTAGTCAGTCAATCAACCAAGTTATTCAGCCAATACACTAACTTTACATTTCATCTGACATTCATTAGGAAATTTAATTAGGAAATGAAAATATCCAGGTAAAATCAAATTTCCCAGATTTTTCAAGGGCCCTCTCTCCCCTTGGGGCCCTGGTAATCAGTACTGGTTTAAGTCCGACCCCCTGCCCCAGCCCTGCACATTTTGTGTGTCTCCCTCATTTATCACACCTGATTCAACTGATGTGTCGAGAACAAGCTGCGAGAACTCCCAAACCAGGGCTGCGAGAACAAAATTACGTCATTTTGCTCTTGCAGTCCTGGGTGCGAGAACTTTTTTCTCTGTTCTTGCGGAGTATGTAACGGCCTTAAGGGAGACATACAAAATGTGCAGGGCTAGGGTGCCTCCAGGACAGGTTTAAAAACCACTGCCCTAGAAGAGCTAGCAGCATAGAATTGAAATCCTGAGGCTCAATGCTCTTACCATACTGCTCCTGGAAGCAGAGCTTACCAGGGAAATCACAGACATAGCCCTAGCTTGGTTGTCAGTAACAGCACATTAAGCTGAACCAGACAACGGATGAGATACAGCATCTCAACTCTACACACTCTTAATCCGTTACTACCTCTTAAAGTCTAGAAACGGCCTTACCGAAGGGAGTGTGCGAGGTTACACCTCAACAGACTAATGTCCTCAACAGATGAAAATATTCCCCTAAGAAATGGGACATCACTACTACACCATTACACGTCATCATACCCCATTTATTTTATTAGTGTCCTGTAACATTTACCCAGTATGAACAGCAGTGAAGTGCGTGGGCTATATCTAACAGAAATCAGGCAAGAGCATGTTTAACAAATTACTCATATGGTTTCGTTTTCTACTGTGGTGCTACGATAACGGAGCTCTTTGCAATTTAATACAAACAAGTCAGTTGTTGCCTTGGTAACGCAAGAGTTTACGGTTTACAGACAATACGTCAATAAATATCATGTAAATATCGACTGCGTTTTTTTAAACTGTATTATTAATTGATGCTGTACACAGCACTTGGGGGGGTCACGCAAGTCTGGGAGGTCCAACACATCTGGTAGTTTTGAACTGTGTGGAAGTGGACGGATGATGGCTGGGATTGGCAGCCGGGACCTGTGTTTTCAATTGAAATACTGTGTTATACTACCAGTCACAATTGTGACCGTTAACAAATGTACACCTCTTACGAGCAAAATATATATGCAGGAGTATAATTCTCAAACTATATCAGTAGTAGACCCTTTAAAGAATATATGTACAAAATATGATAGTTCTATCTGTTAATTAAGGTGTTTTACTTGTTTCTTTTTGTAGTAGTCTGGGGAAGACATCTTCTCTAGATGTGCTAGCAGGAAGTAAACTGATCTGGTCATGTGACCTCTCACACTAGTCACATGACATTGATACATTTTAATCAAGACATATCTATTTTTTAATTTAAAAGTTGAATTTCTTGTCCAAAGCCAACAACAACACACAGCTTTCAGAAATAAGAAAAAAGACGCGGTCACAATTGTGACCAGTGGGATTAACGCAAACCCAGTCCAAGGGCAGGATATAACCCTGCTTCAATACCCAATTAATAATTGGGGAGGGCCAAGCTCTATACCCTTAGCCCAATTGGCTAAAGGTTGCCTGTTCCTACAGCTCTAACGAGGAGGACAGAGATGCATCTATCACCTTTACCCTATCACCTCCAGATTTATACTGGAGGGGCGACAGTTGAGGAAGTTGAGGAATATGTTTGAGATCGCGAATATGATCCAGAGGCTGAATGTACTGGGAAATGAGCTCTGACGAGTGGTATAAAACATCTGCTCAGACTGAACCCTTCCAAGCTCCAAAAGGTAACAAAATATTTTATTTTATTCTTCTGTAATTGTTACACTAATTTCAGGAGAATTTTATATTACTCCACTTTTAGACACACACTTGCAAACTTCCCTAAGCACTTCCCCTCAGGGGAATCCCCGCCACCATTTTGAAGTGCGTTCCACTTCATGAAGTGGACGAGGGAAGTTTGGACAGACCCTCGCTCCCTCGATTTTGACCTATGATCTATGATATTTTAATTATTTTTAAAAACATTTGAAACAACCCAAACACACCTATATACATATAGAATGCTGTATTAAACAATTTCGTAAAGGAAAAAAAATAATAATAAAATCAACTCCATAGTAGATTCCAAGTGATCAAGGGCTTAGGACGTTCCAGTTCAGTCCATTGCAAAGGTTCCACCAGTAGTGGGCACTCATGCAACGTAAGCAATGACGCACATCCGAGTGAACGAGACGGAGGGAAGTTAGCAAGTGAAGTGCATTATAAAAACTAACTGGAACACAGCATCGGATACACCGGTGTTTTCTCTCTTCTTCTTCTTCTTCTTCAGTGTTTTTTATTGGCAGTTTGCAAACGAGGTGCATTAAGGCCGTTACATACTCCGCAAGAATAGAGAAAAAAGTTTTTACTTTTATACAAACAAAATTACGTCATTTTTTCGGTTTGGGAGTTCTCGCAGCTTGTTCTCGACATCATCTGAGCAGAACTTTTTTCTTGTGGGTGTCCGAGAACTATTGTGTGATTGGTCAGAAATTTAAAGTGGGCGGGGTTAATGCGGAGAAACGGAGATGTTGGGCACCTGCTTTTCTCGTGAAGTATGGAATGTACTGGTCAGAACAAACTTTGTTGTTGTTCTTGCCACCTCGAGAAAACAAACACCTTGCTTTGTTCTTGCAGAGTATGTACCAAGTGTTACCGCCATCTTCTGGACTGAGGTGTGAACTCATTGGGATGTCATTTTATAAACTGTATGGCAAAAAAATAAAAAAATAAAATAAAATTCCTAAATCCTATTTGCAAGCTGAGTTTCTTTCAGAAATATCATAACATCCTTAATTATAGATTGTGTGCCAGGCATACATAATTTTTCATTGCCCTCTCTAGTTCTTTCCTTTTTTCAGAATACTTTCTACATGTCAAGAGTACATGTTTTACATTTTCCACTTCTCCACAATGAATGCATAATCCAGTCTGATGTTTTCCTATTATACTTAGGCAGCTATTTAATCGTGTGTGCCCTACTCTCAACCTTGTAATCATAATTTCCTCCTGCCGTCCCAGACTACTGTGCTTTTCAACTATCACTTCTTTCTGAATGTTGTATAAATGTCTTCCTTTCTCCGCCTGATCCCATATATCCTGCCACATTTTATTAATATTATCTTTAATGATAACTTTAATCTCCGATTTGCTAAGTGGAACTTGTATGTTTATATGCTCTGCCTTCAGGGCTTCTTTTGCCAACGTATCAGCCTTCTCATTTCCCTCAATACCCACATGCGCTTGAACCCAGATAAACTGTATATACAATTGTTGTTGATTTAATATAAAAATCAATTGATTTATTTCATCTAAAAGATCTTGTCTACATATAGATTTTCCACTCTGAATACTTGACAAAGAAGACATGGAATCTGAACAGATTACTTTCTGATGTGGTTTAACTTCCTCTGCCCATTGTAGTGCTAAAATAATGGCCATTATTTCAACTGAAAAAACTGAGAGGTGATCTGATGTTCTTTTTTGGATGTTAACATTAATTACACTCACCTAAAGGATTTTTAGGAACACCATACTAATACTGTGTTTGACCCCCTTTCGCCTTCAGAACTGCCTTAATTCTACGTGGCATTGATTCAACAAGGTGCTGAAAGCATTCTTTAGAAATGTTGGCCCATATTGATAGGATAGCATCTTGCAGTTGATGGAGATTTGTGGGATGCACATCCAGGGCACGAAGCTCCCGTTCCACCACATCCCAAAGATGCTCTATTGGGTTGAGATCTGGTGACTGTGGGGGCCATTTTTTTTAGTACAGTGAACTCATTGTCATGTTCAAGAAACCAATTTTAAATGATTGGAGCTTTGTGACATGGTGCATTATCCTGCTGGAAGTAGCCATCAGAAGATGGGTACATGGTGGTCATAAAGGGATGGACATGGTCAGAAACAATGCTCAGGTAGGCGGTGGCATTTAAACGATGCCCAATTGGCACTAAGGGGCCTAAAGTGTGCCAAGAAAACATCCCCCACACCATTACACCACCACCAGCCTGCACAGTGGTAACAAGGCATGATGGATCCATGTTCTCATTCTGTTTACGCCAAATTCTGACTCTACCATCTGAATGTCTCAACAGAAATCGAGACTCATCAGACCAGGCAACATTTTTCCAGTCTTCAACTGTCCAATTTTGGTGAGCTCGTGCAAATTGTAGCCTCTTTTTCCTATTTGTAGTGGAGATGAGTGGTACCCGGTGGGGTCTTCTGCTGTTGTAGCCCATCCGCCTCAAGGTTGTGCGTGTTGTGGCTTCACAAATGCTTTGCTGCATACCTCGGTTGTAACGAGTGGTTATTTCAGTCAAAGTTGCTCTTCTATCAGCTTGAATCAGTCGGCCCATTCTCCTCTGACCTCTAGCATCAACAAGGCATTTTCGCCCACAGGACTGCCGCATACTGGATGTTTTTCCCTTTTCACACCATTCTTTGTAAACTCTAGAAATGGTTGTGCGTGAAAATCCCAGTAACTGAGCAGATTGTGAAATACTCAGACCGGCCCGTCTGGCACCAACAACCATGCCATGCTCAAAATTGCTTAAATCACCTTTCTTTCCCATTCTGACATTCAGTTTGGAGTTCAGGAGATTGTCTTCACCAGGACCACACCCCTAAATGCATTGAAGCAACTGCCATGTGATTGGTTGATTAGATAATTGCATTAATGAGAAATTGAACAGGTGTTCCTAATAATCCTTTAGGTGAGTGTATATTTTGGGATGAATACATCTCTCCTACTTCTACTTGCAACGAGGTTACAGGTGATGTTCTGAAATCTCTGCAACACAGACGTAGAGCCTTAGCCTGCACCCTATCCAAACCAGTCAGTGTGGTTTTGGCTGCAGAATTATACATAGTCAAAAATGGATCAAATTAAGGCAATATATACTCTTTTCATAGATGAACCTGACGCACCCCAACTATATCCTGATAAACACTTTAGTATATTTATACCTCTCTTACATTTATCTATCATTTTTTGAACATGGACTTTAAAAGTAAGTTTAGTGTCAAACCACATTCCTAAATATCTTATTACCTTATCTTGCTTAAGTGATTGTCCATACAGTTTAATATCTAGCCTAGGATTTACCTGTTTTTTAGTGAAACATAAATATTGAGTCTTTTCCACAGATAAACGAAAGCCCCATTCATATGACCACTTTCCAACTTGATCTATTGCTTTCTGCATTCTTGTCTCCAGTACACCAATGTTACAATCCCTCACCCACAATGCCCCATCATCTGCATATAATGCTTTACTTATTCTCTGTTCAATTCCAGAAAAAAACATCATCAATCATACTATTAAATAATATTGGGCTACATACATATCCCCTGTGGAGTACCATTTTCTATTGAATAAATGTTTGATGATTCCACTCCTATCCTAACCTCAATAGTCCTTTCTCTTAAAAAATATCTAATCCAATTGAACATTTTACCACCTATTCCCATTTTATTCAATTTAATTAAAAGCCCTTATGCCTTTTCTATATCAAAGAATGTTGCTAAGACATATTCTTTATTTACTTCGTATTTCATTCTCCAAACAAATTATAGGATCCATAGTTGTTCATCCCTTACGAAAACCGCACTGATAAGGGGAGAAAAGTCCTCTTTTTTCTAATTTATATACTAACCTTTTAATTATGATTTTCTCCATGAGTTTACAAAGATTAGACGTCAAAGCTATTGGTCTATAATTTTTCACTTCTGTTTTATCCTTACCAGGCTTCCCTACAGGAACTATTATTGAATGCTTGCAACCAGTAGGTATCCTCCCTTGTTCCCATATTTTGTTATAAAGTATTAAAATCAAATTTTTTGCTACATCAGACAGTTGTTCAATCATTTTATTACATATTTCACCCTGGTGATGTATTTTTGACCCCTATTATAGCTCTTTTAAGTTCAAACAATGTGATCTTTGCATCAAGCGAACTCTCACTTATCTCCTTTATTCCCAATATATCCTTATTTTCCTCAATTATTTTCGCTTTCCATGATACCTCCTCATTATATAGGTTCTTAGAACTATGTACTTTAACAAAGGCTTTTGCAAGCATTTCTGATTTGTCTTTATTAGTTATTGCTTCCGTACCATTATTTTTAAGCACAAGTAAAGAAAAATCCCTTCTAATGTCTCCCATCTTCTTAATCATTCCCCATATCTCACTGACCTGGATTCCTGTCCCAACCATAGACTGTAAAAAAATATGAACGTAGTGTCCGTGACATCACCCATAGGATTCTGAAGAGCAGTTTTGAAGCATAAAGTAGGATCGAGCTGGCCGTTGCCATCTTAGCAGCACGTTACCGCGCGTCACTCTCGGATAACAGAAAATGGACAAAGAGGTGGGATGTGGGTGGAGCTGAGGTGACGCGATGACTAACAGACAGCAGATAAATGCCTATCCACCTGTCACTCAAAGTGGCCACACCCTTAATTATGCAGAACTTTAAGGCTTTATATAATGTAAACGAATGAGCTATAAAAAAAATTCACTCCCCTCTCAGTTGTCATGAAGGGCAAAATTAGCTATATAGACCAAAACCACAATTTGTACCAGGCTGTAAACATGTTTTTTTCTGCTGTAAAGTTGGGCATTTTAACATTGGGCTCAATGAGATTCTGCTCCCTTCTGGCAACACGGTCTCACTCCTATTCGTCACATATTGACGCTTGGTCAGTTCTCTTCGGATAGCGTAAATTAAAAAAAAGAAAATAACGTTAAATGTAAACAAAATTATGCTGGCTGATTAAACTGAGAATCACACTCCATGTCATAATGGCAAAATCATAACCCAATATATAGTTTCATCATGACGATAACCATGGCCAACGCGTCTGTATATGACGCCAAAGGTTTCTCATTGAAATCAATGGAGTACTGCGAATTGCAGTTTAAGTCACTTCCGTATAGGCTTCAAGAGAAACTGGGGGAGGTTGCCACTTGGTCCCAACACTACTACAAAATCTCTCCAGTATTTCCGTTTTGCTTCTCTTATAATTATTTTAACTTTAGCCTGTGCTTTTTTAAATTCCATTAAATTATTAAATGAATGATTTGATTTAATAATTTGAAAAGCTTTATTCCTAGCCTTTATAGCTTCTTTACACTCATCTGACCACCACGGTACCATTTTCTTTTTCCTTGCCCCAGTTTATTTACCTATAGTTTCTTCTGCTGATTCATGTATTATACTTGTAATCATAGTATTTTGTTTTTCAAAATCACTCAAATGTGGTATAACCTCAATTAATGTACTACTTGCTTTAAAACTATATAGATCCCAATTAGCCTCTCTCATTCTCCATCTTGGGAGCCAGTTTTCTTCTACCTGTAAGTTTTGATGTCTTATCTTAATCAAAATAGGATTATGATCACTTCCAATTGTATTATCTTTCAAAACATCCCAGTGACTTGTCCCTGCTAATTGTTCTGAAACTGTTGTAAGATCAATAGCTGACTTCTTTCCATGAACTGCATCATACCTAGTCCCTCTTCCATCATAGACTAATTGGTTGTCATCCATAAACTCTTCAATAATCATCCCATTCCCATCTGTTTTTGTACTTCCCCACAATGTGTTATGAGCATTAAAGTCTCCGCATACTATAATTTTGACATTTCCTACTTCATATATATTATCCAGCATCTCTCTTGATATCTTTTGGCAGGGGTTATAAAAATTAACTATTTTGATTTTTGTTTTGCTGACCCATATTTCAATTATAACCACTTCGCGATCTTTGTCCATATTAATCCTCTATAATTACTACCTTGTTGAATGAAAGTAATCACTCCACCCCCTATTGTAGAACTTCTATCTTTATGTACTGCGGTATAACCATGAATTATAAAATCAAGTGATGGTTTTAACCAGGTTTCCTGTAGCTATACATATGATGTTTGGTTTAATATATTAATCTTCTATGAAATGTTTTAATTCTTGTCCATTAGCAATTAAGCTTCTGGCATTCCATTGTAAAATGGATAGTACCATCAATGCCCACCACCACCACATATTGGCTGTATTTCTGATATCCCTGTTGTTAGAGTTGCATTCATTAATTCTGCTGATATCTCCTCTATCCCTAGGTACTTTTCTGCCGCTTTTATAATTATCTTGATTTTCTCTGTTCTACTGCTTGTTTGTGCTGAGCAGTTGATGACCTCTACAAACTTCTTCTTTTCCACAATTAATGTGTCCTTAGTTATTTTGCATTTTTCCTGTGCTACATTTTGAACTGGGGATGAGCTAACGGTATTGTCCTAGATCTTGCGTTTGTATTTACTTTTCTAATTGCTTCAGCATAAGTAAGCTTCTCTGTCATTCTCATGTTCTGAACTTGCACTGCTTTTTTATGTGCTTCAACCTTTATATGCAGCACTGTGTTCTCCTCCACAGTTACAACATTTAATTTCTGTTCCTTCCTTGCATTTGCCATAATCATGTTCCCCTCCACACTTTGCACAACAGATTTTGGCTCTATATGCTACTGTACATGTCCGTACCGCTGGCATTTAAAACATCTCATTGGTGGAGGAATGTATGGTCTTACAATGTAGCTAACATATCCAATTCTAATCCTTTTGGGTATTTTTTCCTCGTCAAAACCAACATTACTGACATACTGACATCCATTTCTTGTGTATGGCAATCTTTTTACTTTAGTCACACAAACTTCTTTGATATTTCTTTGTATTTGTTCTTCCGTTATCTCAGTTGACACTCCCGATATTACTCCCATGACTTTCCCTCTTTCTTCCCATATCTGTGGCTTAATATCCTTCCCAAGCAGTGTTTCACACCTCATTAGCCTTTGTTGCTGATCTATATCTCTGCAAAAAATCAGCAAATTCCCATCTCTCAAAGTTTTGACAAGGTGTACCTCACCTATTAGCCTATGAACGGCTTCACTGACCATTAGAATAACTTTTATTTCTTTATTTTCTTTTTCCTTCTCACTTCTGTCTTCATCAGAATCACGCTCTTTCCTTTTCTTTCTCTTTTTCTTTTTTCTTGCGATTCACCTGCTTCCATTCCTCAGTATTTATATTTCCCTCGCTAACATTACTCTAACCACCAGCTTCCTCCAACACATCTACATCAATTTCACTTCCTGGATTCACCTCACTTCCTGCTAATCCTGGATCACACCTCAATCCTCCTAGATCCATCAGTCCACAGCTCCTCATGGTATCACACATCTCACAGAGTCCTCGGCCGACGCAGCGCTCATCTGTCAGCGTCTTGGAACCCTCCGTTGACAAGCTTCAGGCTCTGCCGTGTTTTCTCTCTAATGATGAAGCATCAATTAAACTACTGAGAAGCAGTAGTTGCAAACCAAATGCAAAACCAAAATGGGCGTTTACCAATCAGTGGCCAATTTCAAACTGCAATGGATGTTTTTCAACCATTTTTCAACAGACTTGCTAAAATCATGAAGGTCCACCCCTAAACCAAGCCCCCAGTGGATTAGAACAAATCGGGTAATGCAGTTGAAAATGCCCATCATGATTTGAAAACGCCCCACTGATGGGGAAACACTCACTAGTGTTTTGCAGAGATACACACCTGCATGATCTTGTGCTCATCAACTACAAATCACTGTTAGTTCAACGTCACCGTCTCAGCTCTGGACCCTAAGGGTATTTTGTGGCCCTGAAGAAGTTTGACATGCTCTGACATTTGTGTTTTTTTTTTCAGTTGCTTTAAAGCATATTAATGGCTAAAGTCTGATTACACTGTATTCAGCATAAACAGGGCTACAGTAATATGTGAGCAACATGTACATAAAAGTTTGTAGTTTTGAGAAAATAATGTTTATGCATAGTTTTTGAAAAAAACGAAAATGTTAAATCACTGAAATTAGGCCATTTAACACACTTTAAACATTTGTTCACAATGCTTTTCAGAACTGGATGTTGTTGCCTAGAGTTTTTTCTTCAAAACAATGTGAAAACCATTTTGATCACTCATTCATACAAAACAATACAGTCATTTAACTTTTGTAAGACACTTATTGTCAGAATGGCTGTATGCGAGGAGGGTGTGGATCATCATGAATAATGCTGAGATTCACACCTGAGGCGTCAACGACTCCTACCCTGAATATCAATGAGGAATGTGAAAATGGGAACTATAATGAATGTGAGGAGATTTAATGATTGAATGTGTTGTTTGTAGCTTATTCACAAAATCACGTTTAATTTAAAAGAAGTAATTAGACTATACATTTTCTTTACATAAAGACTTTAGACCTACAGTGCCGTTCAAAAGTTTTAGATCTGTATGTTTTTTTTTTTGTTTTTTTTTTAAATAAGTCTCTTCTGCTCACCAAGGCTGGATTTATTTGATCCAAAATAGTAAAAACAGTAATATTGTGAAATATTTTTACAATTTAAAATATGTTTTCTATGCGATTACATGGTAATGTCAATTCCTGTGATGTCAAAGCTGAATTTATCATCATTACTCCAGTCTTCAGTGTCACATGATCCTTCAGAAATCATTCTAATATGATGATTTGATATATATGCTCAACAAATATTTCTTATTATTATGGATGTTGAAAACAGTTGTGTAATTTTTAGGATTCTTTGATAAATCAAATATTTAACCCAGAGGTTTAAAACTTTGATTAACGGAAAGTTCAAAAGAATAACATTTATCTGAAATAAAAAGATTTTGTAACATTCGAAATGTCTTTACTGTGTTTTTTGATCAATATAAGGCATCTTTGAATAAAAGTATTAATTTATTTCAAAAACAAAACGGCAACAAAAAAACTAAACTCTTACTCAGCCCAAACTTTTGAATGGTAGTGTATAATGTTACAATAGATTTCTATTTCAGATAAATGCTGTTGTTTTGAACTTTCTATTTATCAGAGAATCCTGAAATAAATTGTACACAATTGTTTTCAACATTCATAATAATAAGAAATGTTTCTTGAGCAGCAAATCAGCATATTACAATGATTTCTGAAGGATCATGTGAAACTGAAGACCAGAATAAATAGCATTTTAAAAATATATCCAAATAGAAAACAATTATTTTAAATTAGATTTAATATTATTGTTATTACTATATTACTCAATATTACTGTTTTTGCTGTATTTTGGATCAAATAAATGCAGCCTTGTTAAGCAGAATAATTTTTTTTGAAAACATTAGAAAATCTAAAACTTTTGAACGGTAGTGTATACTTCGATTTACACATGAAAACAACACATAGAGCAGTGGTAAAAAATACAGTGCAAAAGAGACATTCAGGGGAAAAGTGCAAACAGGGACAGTGCAAGATGAATGAAAACTTTGGTCTCTCTATTTGAGCGTGCTTGTCGTGCGTCTACATTTAAAATAATGAACTTGAGCGCACAAAAGACGCAACATATGTGAACGGCCCCTTAATCAGTGGTTACATCATCGTAGCAGTCAATAAACGGGACAGTCATGTACGGGACATTTAGGCCCAATAAACGGGACATCCCGGCAAATACGGGACAGTTGGCAACCCTACTTTTGTATCATGCTGTGTTTAATATTATAGAGCATAAAAATATCCCTATGTCATATGTGGATCTTTATTTAGCATTGAAAGGTTGCCTACCTGTTTCATATTTCAACATGTTTCCGTTGATTTCACACATTTTACTCTGGCAATAGTTCAACTAGTAGCCTACAATGTGAAGTTTATGCATCAATAACGTTTTTTTAATAAAGTGAGAAGAAATGTTTTACCTTAACAATTCTCCTTAAAATCACATTCTGTTTCTTCTGGCTTCTCGATGAAAAGCAGAAGAATGAAGAAGCTGATTCTTTGTTTTGAGGTGTTGTGGCAAATTTCAACTATCACTTTAGGGAGCCAACAGTCGGCAGCCATCTCAATGTCTGCAGAGTGTTCACTGACACACAAAACAATCCTTTCCATTCTTATACCTCCCCTGACCTCCATGGTCAGCACTAGCTTCTTCTGTAGTTTCCCACACACATCGTAAAACTTGAAGCACATACACCCCATGTTTCATCCGTCTTAACACCTAGGCCCTCAGATTTAGACAGTGACCCCTAGGGTCATGGACGGGCCATTATGCTTCTCTGTATGCATACTATTCTTTCATATATGGAAATATGTGTACAATAAATTCTCATGCATAATGATTAAAATTAATGTTCTTCTATGATTAAATTTTTCCAGCACAGAGGTGATGGGGGTCGTTTACAGGTTCGCTTTCCTTCACGTGGACGATTTGCATGTGAATTGCTTTGCGCGTGTGGTCACATTAAAGATAATGAGGCACCGCTGGAGAAACTGTACCTCTCGCTGTTTTCATACGGATTACACAAACAGAGAATATTTGTTTGTTATATAAATGACTTAATTTAAAAGTAGACATTCCAAGCTTTATAAAGAGATATCTGTCGTGTCTGTGTGGCAAGTTTTCTCTGAGTTCATTTTCATACGCATTTCAGAGTGGACATCACAGGGAGACAGACGGGAGAACGCGCATCCTGTAGCAAATTTAAAGGGACAAAACACAGTTGGAGGTAATAAATAAGGATCACAACCAATAACAAATGTTTTTTTCAAATATCGATTTTTTTTCTCAAATCGTCTCATCTAGAAAGTGCTGTGTTCGTTGCCATATCGGACACCAAAATGGTGGCGAGCATAGCGGAAGTGACGTCTTCGGTACCAATGAATAGCTTGTTTTCCCCCACGGTATAAACAGATATGACGTTTTTGTGTGCATTCCCAGTAATGCCGACCAGGGCTGCGTTCCACTCCACTTTTAAACACGCACTTGAGAACTTCCCTAAGCACTTCCCTTCTGGGGAATCCCTGCCGCCATTTTGAAGTGCGTTCCACTTCGTGAAGTGGACGGGGGGCGTTTATATGGACAGACCCTCGCTCCCTCGATTTTGACCATATGTACATATATGTACACTCACCTAAAGGATTATTAGGAACACCTGTTCAATTTCTCATTAATGCAATTATCTAATCAACCAATCACATGGCAGTTGCTTCAATGCATTTATGGGTGTGGTCCTGGTGAAGACAATCTCCTGAACTCCAAACTGAATGTCAGAATGGGAAAGAAAGGTGATTTAAGCAATTTTGAGCGTGGCATGGTTGTTGGTGCCAGACGGGCCGGTCTGAGTATTTCACAATCTGCTCAGCTACTGGGATTTTCACGCACAACCATTTCTAGAGTTTACAAAGAATGGTGTGAAAAGGGAAAAACATCCAGTATGCGGCAGTCCTGTGGACGAAAATGCCTTGTTGATGCTAGAGGTCAGAGGAGAATGGGCCGACTGATTCAAGCTGATAGAAGAGCAACTTTGACTGAAATAACCACTCGTTACAACCGAGGTATGCAGCAAAGCATTTGTGAAGCCACAACACGCACAACCTTGAGGCGGATGGGCTACAACAGCAGAAGACCCCACCGGGTACCACTCATCTCCACTACAAATAGGAAAAAGAGGCTACAATTTGCACGAGCTCACCAAAATTGGACAGTTGAAGACTGGAAAAATGTTGCCTGGTCTGATGAGTCTCGATTTCTGTTGAGACATTCAGATGGTAGAGTCAGAATTTGGCGTAAACAGAATGAGAACATGGATCCATCATGCCTTGTTACCACTGTGCAGGCTGGTGGTGGTGGTGTAATGGTGTGGGGGATGTTTTCTTGGCACACTTTAGGCCCCTTAGTGCCAATTGGGCATCGTTTAAATGCCACGGCCTACCTGAGCATTGTTTCTGACCATGTCCATCCCTTTATGACCACCATGTACCCATCCTCTGATGGCTACTTCCAGCAGGATAATGCACCATGTCACAAAGCTCGAATCATTTCAAATTGGTTTCTTGAACATGACAATGAGTTCACTGTACTAAAATGGCCCCCACAGTCACCAGATCTCAACCCAATAGAGCATCTTTGGGATGTGGTGGAACGGGAGCTTCGTGCCCTGGATGTGCATCCCACAAATCTCCATCAACTGCAAGATGCTATCCTATCAATATGGGCCAACATTTCTAAAGAATGCTTTCAGCACCTTGTTGAATCAATGCTACGTAGAATTAAGGCAGTTCTGAAGGCGAAAGGGGGTCAAACACAGTATTAGTATGGTGTTCCTAATAATCCTTTAGGTGAGTGTATATGGCATCATCAATTTCTTTAAAGCTGTTTTTAAAACAATTTGTATTTTGAAAAGCATTCATAGTTCATAATGTATTAACTTAATTTGACTTCACAGGTGTTCATAAATCACCTTCACAGGTGTTCAAATTTTTTTATTTTCACAACATTAATTTTTGTGGCTATCTCGTTTCATTTTAACTAATTGTCACAGTATTTCTCTATCAAATCTGCAGATGCAACAAAATATGATCATTATTGTCTCAGACCCAATTATCTCTGCTGCTCTGCAGAAACCAAAATATTATATTACTCATATCTCAATCTCAGTCACACAGAAAGCCTTATAGCTACTTGCTCCTTCAACCCTTATTACATAGTAGTTCTCTAGACATCTAATGTCATGCATCCATTTAATGGATGAAAAATAAAAATAAATAATTTTTAGAAGTTATATTCATTTGTTCGCCCTCCGGCCTTTCATAAATGTGAGGGGGTCTCTGGACAATTTGGATAGTGACTTTAGCCAATTTGGCACTTTGTCTCTGCTGTCAAGTCTATAACATTTACGTTTACCATTTTTGATCATAGTCGACAGTATTTAAATTTAGACCCTCCGTTGAATTTAGACAAGGGATTTTAACCCATGATGGACGGCAATCTTTGATGTAATGATAAAACACTCATTCCAGAGGTTAATGACACAATACACACAATCATGGCTGAATAATTCCCCAAACCAACACATACAAAACATAAAGTGCAGTCACCATCACACACACTCATACGCATAAATATGAACTGCTCATTTTCACGGTTTGCTTTTGGTGTTAACTCTAAAAAATATTTAAACTTAGCTTTTACATGGTCTCTTACCAGTTTCAAATCATGTCTGTTCATTATTAATTTGTTTTTAGAAAAGTCAGCTGGGTTGTTTTGCTTCTGATATCATTGCTTTGTTTTGTTTCAGCTTTAGCAGGGCGATAGCAGACACCGTATCTGCTTCCACTCAAGCAGTCTCTCTCTCCCTGCACAAATAATCTTTTCAACAGCCTCTTAAAACTGTAACTTAGACAGAATATAATATTAAATTCATTACAATATAGAAATCTTAATCATTCACAAAGGTTAAAAATTAAATGTTTAACTTTCAAATTAGAACCATTATGACATGTGTAAGGTTATCTTTTAGTTTAAATACCTTTGTTATCCAGACCTTTTTAAACTTCAAAAGCGGTCCTCATTTTTAGTCACCACCATGTCTTTGGAATTATCCTGTGCCATGTCTAATGAACTACAGGAGTGAAAACTATGATAGAGACATATTAGTTCAATATCAACCCATCTTCACTTTTCAGGGATTCGCCATAATGCTGAATCAGAAACTTCTATACATCATGTTGCCGATATAAATTAATACGTTTTGTTCTGGTCTCCACAGAAGCTAATGACAATCACCTCATGGTCTCAGCCGGCTCTTGAAAGCCCATTCCCATCGTAGCTCTTTTCCTCAGGGTGTTCTCTGGCATTTAAAAACAAGCCATCCAATGAAACCTTTTTGTGCTGAAACCATGAAAATGTGCTATGAAATACATATGTTAATATTAATATATTAAAATGAGAAGTTCTAAGAAAATTTTTTTTTACTGAAAATAATTTAAACATTAAAATAATATTATAAATGTTTCTTTAGCTATAACCTAGAAACATGTACATTTTATAGGGAACACTTTGCAAGTCCCATTTCTTAACATGGATGTATTAGCTAGCTTACATGAACAATATGCATAATGCAATATACATTTAACATTGTTTTAACTGCTTGAGGTACTGCTAATGTTAGCGTCCTCTCAGCCTCGACAACAAAGTACATACATACTGCTGTTCTTTTCGCTGCTAATGCAGCATCTAGTCAACAAATTAATTACTTTATAATTATTATATTTATTTAATTATTATAATTATTATTATAATTATTTGGCAACATGTACTGAAGTGTTCTGTATGCATACCGTTTCGCGTTTGGTGTTTCAAATGCACATCTGATGTGTAAGCGCTCTCTGAGCAGCGTGTGCTTTCTGTGCAGCACACAGCCTCACATGTCAATATAAACATCGTCAGTGATCATTTTTATCACTTATTTTATCACTTATTTTTATTTTCTAAGTTCTGCAAATTTCTTTGAAGTAAGGGCTTCAGAGCAGAGCTGCTTACAGCATTTGCTCACTTCCGTCTCAATATCTTTATCAGGACTGATCAAGTTACTGATCATCTACTCAATTTGTCAGCCATATTTTATTCACAGTTAATACTCACCATACTCACCTGAAATTATAACAGCAAGAGATGGAGGAGGCGATCTTTGAACAACACTACTGTGGCTTCTACATGATGAAACAAAGTACACTATAAAAACAAAGTCACATATACTGGTCCACGCCAACTTGGGTCACAGCTTTTATTTTACTCTGGATCATTCCAGATGCATCCCTGGCAAACAACCCTGTATTTATTTTGGAAGAGATGGAGCAGGTTTGCGGTGCCTACTGGACCTTCGCAGTGATCCAGGGACGTACTCCTGTAGGGGTAGTGCTACACCAACGCCCCTTTAGGCCCCCCTGTATTGTCTGCCACCGTTCCGTAAAGATGCTATCAGCGACTTCTTATACTATTAACCTTTAGTATAATTAATCCTCACTCTTATTGGAGTGAAGCTCACCCTCTCTCCTTTTTCAATCTCTTCCATTCAGACAGCCCTAACCAAATATTAAAAGCTTCCTACCTTGTTTGCTGATTTTCCAGGGGTGTCACCTAAGAATGATTGCCCGCATTCTCCACCAAAATTATTTACATCATAATTATACACAGTACACACACATATATTATGTAAACACAGACTTTTATTTTGGATGCGATTAATCGATTGCCCAGCGCTAAAAAAACACAAAAGTAACCCTGTGTGTGTGGTTTTTAAAAAGGAAGTTTTATGTGTAGGTTGTGTTAAGGGTGAGAGGATAGAATATAGCTGCAGTTTGTATACAGTTTAAAAATCATTATGGAAAATTCCCATAAGACATGGAAACCCAATATGTGTGTGTGTGCGCGTGTGTGAGTACGTGCGTGCGTGCATGTTCTGAAGTGCGCTCACGCTACATACGTAAGAATTGGGCTATATAGGCTAGCCTACAAACAATTATTAGGGCCTGAGCACTGATGGTGTGAAGATCCTATTGGAATTGCTCCGTTTATTATTAGGGCCCAAGCCCTAAAATGGCGAAGGCCCTATTGTTTTCCTAAGGATTATTAGGGCCCAAGCCCTAAAAGGGCAAAGGCCCTATTGTTCTTCTAAGGATTATTAGGGCCCAAACCCTAAAATTGCGAAGGCCCTATTGTTTTCCTAAGGATTATTAGGGCCCAAGCCCTAAAAGGGCGAAGGCCCTATTGTTTTTCTAAGGATTATTAGGGCCCAAGCCCTAAAAGGGCGAAGGCCCTATTGTTCTTCTACGGATTATTATTAGGGCCCAAGTCCTAAAAGGGCGAAGGCCCTATTGTTTTCCTTAGGATACATTTTTTCTGACTTCTCGGGCAATTTTGGGGCCCTTACCATGCTCGAAAACTCTTGAAACATTGCACACACATTTGCGGCCATCAGGGCTGGGCCAAAGCTGGTACCCGGGCGTGGCAGGGGGGCTCGACAGCACCCCCTTAAGCTGGGTCTGAAAACTTGGTCCATATATCAAACACACTTGCATGTAGATGTATGAAACTGGCTACACATATAGAACTCATCGGGCTGAATAACTTTCGTGCTCTAAGTTATATGTCAGCCCAACAGGAAGTTGGCTATTATGGGTTGTTCGGAAAACGCATGCTCTGGAATTTGATATACTCCTCCTAGGCCATTCGATCAGCGGCAATCTCGGTCAGCATGAAGTCAAGGCATTGAGGATGCTAAATTGCGAGCGTATTTTTGATATCTCGAACAGTTTGGCCGTGGTGAGGAGACAAATTTATGGTGAGAAAAGGGAAACAGGAAGTGTGTTATAACTAGGGATGCACTGATACCGATACCAGTACTCGGGTCTCGGTCCGATACTGTGATCATGTACTCATACTCGTACTCGAAAAAAACTACCCCGATACAACCGCACCCGATACCACTTTATGCCAACGCATCTTCAGATGCAGAGCCGCGCGGACAATTACAAAATTCGCCGTGTACACCGCCAAGTGAAAAGGGGTCTCTCGCTCTCAACACGCACGACCACGTTGACTTCATTTTTGCTGCGTGCACCTTCGTGCAAGTATAAACCAAACTTCACGTCACGCAGATACCTCTCGGCACCGTGCAGTAGTGTTGAAAGTGAAAGGCTGTTTAGTAGAGATGTGTGCAACGACTAGTCTAACCCCACCCCCCGGAGACAGTATATGAGATCAATCCATCTGAAAGAACACTTAAACTATGAAACCATGTCAAATCCCATACTGAATGCCACTAAAAAATAGATCACACAAATGCCAATGCTTGTCTTGCATTATAATCATTGTATTAAACATTACTTTACTTAAACGTTCACTTAAGCACGTACGTTAGCCATTACAGACATATTTTTTCAAATCAATAGACAGCGCAGGACCAAGTCAAACATAATAGCCTATTATAAACAGATTTCCTCAAATAAAAGTTTGTCCACATAAGTCAGCACGTTGATTTATTGTTGTTCATTACTACGGCAACTACGTGCGTGTCCGGTATAAACGGGCTTCTCGTGTATGAAAAGTATCTGCATACATAACGGGCGGCAAAAGCGCAAGAAAAGCTTGTCGTGTACTTATAAAATATAAAATTTCATACCGTATTGTTCCTCATGAGTCATAACCGGTAGTATAACAAGCCTAAGCAAGCTCAATTGTTATACTAGTTTGACATGACATGGAAGAAAATGGAAAAATGTTGTGTAAGCTTTCAAAATCCTTCCTCACTCGAGTGGAGATTTATCTGAAGCCTCCGCGCGCAAGCACCAGAGAAAACCAACGCATGCAAAACCTGAGGTAACATTTAATTATTTTGCTTTGCTGCAGATATACACTTTTCAAAATAATATATTAATTTCAAGATATACCATTAACATGACAGTAATTTAAACAGCCTTTGTAAAAAAAAAAAAAAAAAAAAAAATATATATATATATATATATATATAGCTCTATATATATATAAAGCAATTTTTTTAAATGAGTAGTATTTTTCAATTCGACTATCAGCAGCACTAACGTTTAATCGACTAGTCTCGGACATCCCTAGCTCAGTGTCACACATTGTATAAGAAAACAGAAACAGGCTCATAGCTGATAATGCAGAGAAGCTTCTTTTCATCAAAAAGAACCTGCCTCTCACTTATCCGAAAAAGGCTTAGTCTTTAGTCCTGTACTACATATAGTACTGTACTATATATGATAACATATCATTTCAGTTGTTCTGCTACTAGCTATGTTGTGTGGTACTGAAATCCACTGAATGTGTTACAGGTTACATTTACAGTAATGTCAGCAAATAGCATCAAGTTGTACAGCAATTAGAGATTCTCAGACTCTGACAGTCTGCAAAAGCATCCTAAATGTAAGATTGGAAAAAGCTTGCATATGCCAGAATGTCTAAATAAAGGACATTAGCATCTGAACCCACTCATGCATTTAGCATCCCCATCCGAGACGACGTCACGCTGCGTGAATCATCTACGAATGACTTTAAATTTACATGTCTCTCCTTTCACCTGCATCTACCCCCATCTCCCCTCCAGAATTCACCCAAAATCTGTATGGTCAAAAGTGAACAAATACTATACAGAATTATACATGTTTGATATTATTTGAAATGTCTCAGTGCGACTGGTACAAAGGTCTCCTCCCCACAGAAGTAAACCAAAAAGTAATAAAGGTTTTGAGAGTTTAGAGATACTTTGCTTATTACGTTGGGTGTGGCTTTAGCCATTTGGTCTTTTGTCAATACAGGTCTATGGGACAGTGATTAAATGTAAATTCCCATTGTTAACACGTTTCCATTTGAAAGAGGTTTCTGTCTTGGTCTGGTATTTAAGGAGATGTTGCAAAGAGGTCGGGGCTCGAACCTTTACATCGGTCAGCCCGTAACGCTGAGTGTCTCTTAGATGCTCAGCGTTATGTAATTCTCAGAAGTCAGGTATCCATATTTTTTTCTATACTTCAGAGCATTTGATGTTATGTATGGATTATCTTTGAATTGATTATGTAATTGGCATGATACATTTACCTGACTAATAATAAATTGTTACATTGATTTATTCTGACTTACTCTGGAATTATTAACTATGAACGGGTATAATTTCAACAAAGGGTTAAACTGAATAATTAAATGTGTAAACTATTAAATATAAATGACCAAATAACCCATTGGCATTCTAACCTAAATTCGAGGTCATAATTAAAATGGAGTCAGATAAAGATAAATTTGAATTAAATCCCTTTGCCCCGCTGAAAAGACCGAACGCGCAAGAAACCTTCAACCACCAATCGTACGCCTCCATTGGGACGATTGGGCGGGCTTACACTAAACTACATTTCTGCTCATAAATTTCATACCCCTTGCAGAATATGCTAAATTTTAATCTGGGATCATAAAAATTGCATGTTACTTGTATTTAGTACTGTCCTAAATAAGCTATTTCACATAATAGATGTTTATACTCCACAAGTCAAAATGACTGAATTTATACAAAGTGAAGTTATTAAATGTAATTTCGGGAGGAGTACGCCCATCTAATCTTCCAATTAATACCAAGGTATAAAACCAGCAGCTTACCTCTTCCCATTGTTAGTTCTTGCAGCATTTGGCCCGCCCAAACCCGCACCATGACTGACTTCCAGGAAATCGAACTGTTTCCCTCCGACGACGAACTTTCTAACGTGCCAGAAACACCTGCTCGATTTTCTCCAAACAGTTTGGATCCTCCTTTCGCTACACATTTCACCTGTTGATCGCCCAGGTCGCCGGTCTATCCGCTCAACAAGCCAGCACAAAACACCTCGCTCAAGAAGACCTCTCTCTCCTCCTCCATCTAGATCATCACGGGGCTCGGCTGATCCTCGCCGTGATGCATCTCGTCCTTCATCATCATCATCATCCTCTTCAGCTGCAAACCCTTCCGTCTCTCCTGTCGAGAAATGGACCGTCAACACGCTCAGACAAGCGTAATCCAACGCAGGTATCCATTTCTCCCGGAGGAATTCAAAAGTGCAACTTCACGATCTGCTCGTGCGCTCTCACCAAAACACCCAGCGTCCTCCCAGCACCACGCAAGTCTCAACGTACGATCCATACGGTTCGCCTCCTACCCGCCTCAGTTTCAGCCAGCAGCCACGGCTGCCACAGCTTCCTCGTCCGCCGCTCATTCCGGCCGGCCGTCTATCGCGGCCGCTGACATTAGTTCCGCGGCCGCTCGCAATAGTTTCACGGCCTCTCCGACAGTGACTGTTACCTTTACCCCTCCCACAGGTGAGTCTCTCACAACTTCTTCTGTCCACGCTTCCAATATTTCCGTTCCTCCTGTCTTTCATCCTCAGTTAAATCCATCTAGCCATGGAATTAATCAAAAATTTGAGACTACCTGTACAAATGCCACCCCTTCCCCCCTACCCCCCCTCTTCCATTCCTTTCTCCTCCGCTATCGGAGCAGACCCAAGTGTGAGGCTGCCTCCGCAAACGGTCATGCCCCCCCCTCATTAATTTCTCCTCCGCTATCGGTGCAGACCCAAGCGTGAGGCCGCCTCCACAAACGGACCTGCCCCCCCCTCCCATTCATTTTGCCTCCGCTATCAGAGCAGACCCAAGCATGAGGCCGCCGCCGCAAATGGTCATGCCCCCCCCCCCCCCCCCTTCCTTTTTCCGGTGCCGTTGGAGCCGATCCTAGCGTGGGGTTGCCTCCCCAAGCGATCTATTCTCCAACCTTATTCCATCAAGCTACTGCTTCCTCAACAGTTCCTCGCCTCCCAACATATACACTCTCAACTGCATCTGCTCTTCCAGTTCCTTCCAACGCCATTGCTATGGATCCACCACCCGTCTCCACCCATCTACGTTCCCAGATCTTAGCAGGTGCGGACATTGACCTCTCTTCTCTCCTCCCCTCTGTTTCAATAAGTGAACCCTATCACACCCTTGACTGTGGTCCTATAACATTCAATCTAAAAAACCCAAATTCCAAATCAAATCGTATACTTACCATGGCTGAATTTTATATCGCTTTTGGAAGATATACAGAAATTATTTGTTCTGTCTTCCCCTCAAGGCGCAAGCAGTTGAATGACTTTTTAACTATCATAGCAGAACTGTCTGACACCTTCGGCGGTACCCATTTCTTTACTTACTACAGGCTTTTTTCAGCCAAATGCACAGCTCAAGTCACCCAGTGGAATCAATGTCCTTATTAGGGAGCTCTTGACCTGGAGCTGTACAATAAGGTTTTTCTGGGCTGCCGTAGCGTCTCTTGCGTCTTGTGTAATTCCGCCACGCATGAGCCTTCCTCGTGCCCCCTCTTTAATCCCGCCCCTTCAAGCAATATGGGCACTAATCCTGGCACCTCTCAATTTGTCAATTCCACGTCTTACGTACCACAGTCCAGGGGCGATTCAAAGAGCCGAAATTTCAGGTTCACTTCAGGCAGACAAGTATGTAATAATTTCAATCAGTTTGGCTGTACTAGACAACACTGCAAATATCTACATGTGTGTAATTTCTGTGGTGGAGCTCATGCTCACTCTGTATGCCCTGTCTATCGCTCATCAGCAAACTCCAATAAAGAATTGAGAAAGTATCTGTCTTCTCCCATCATTGTCTCCTCTCTAGCGCACAAACTGGCGAATCACCCAGATAAAAACTTCACACAGTATCTACTCAAAGGTTTAAAGGAAGGTTTTAATCCCGGTCTGGAAAGCCTCCCTACTAGTAGCCTTATCTGCAAAAACATTCAGTCTGCAAACACTGAACCTGAAGCAGTTGACACCTTAATAGCCAAAGAGCTAGAGTCTGGATTCATGATTGGCCCCTTTGATTCCCCTCCTTTCAAATTATTTCGGATAAGTCCCATCGGCGTAGCCACAAGGAAATTTTCAGGTAAAAAACGCATGATCATAGATCTCTCTGCTCCCCACAACAATACTCATCCAAGCATAAACGGCCTCATCCCGCTAGAAGAATTCTCCTTGTGCTACCATAACACAGACCAAGCCATTCACCTAAATCAAAAATGCTGGTTACGGAGCCTGGTTAGCAAAAGTTGACATTACATCAGCATTTAAAGTCATGCCCATACATCCAGACTTTTGGCATCTTTTTGGCATTCGTTGGAGAGGAAAATTCTTTTTTGCAGTGCGTTTAACTTTTGGCTGCAAAAGTAGTCAAATTTTTTTTGACATGCTGTCAGAAGCGCTTTGCTGGATCCTGCAAAATAACTATGCAGTCCCTTACCTGGTGCATCTTCTGGATGACTTTCTCACTGTTTCTCCAAGCTGTTTTCCTCCAGCAGCTCACCTTTCTACAGTTCAGAATGTTTTTTCTGAATTGGGAGTTCCACTCTCTCCAGAGAAGACACTGGGCCCTACCACATTCCTAGAGTTCCTTGGAATTAACCTCGACTCTGTTAAATTCCAAGCTTCTCTTCCCAAAGACAAAATCGTCAGGATAATCGCTATCTCCTCAATCAGCTTGAAGCACCTCAGTGCAGCAAACGAGATTTGCTATCCCTGCTAGGCTACTTAAACTACACCATGCGTATAGTGCCTCAAGGATGCCCTTTCATCTCCCACTTGCTGTCTCTTGCATCGTCCATTCAGGAATGAGATAATACCATATCTCTAACCCCATCTTGCCTCGCCAATCTGAATCTATGGATCATGTTTCTAAAACAGTGGAATGGCCTTACTTTCTTTTACGATGACTTTCAATCTCATCCTTGTGATCTCCCACTGTTTACAGATGCCGCTCCCTCAGTAGGCTTTGGAGGATTCTACAAGACTCATTGGTTCGTTTCAACCTAGCCTCTTGAGCTCTCCATGTCAAACCAACATGCCGCATCCTCAGCTCTTTTCAAGCTTTATCCCATCGTAATAGCTGCATTTTTGTGGGGTCATGAATGGTCTTCTAAAAACATAGAATTCCACTGTGATAATCTAGCCACTGTTCACTGCAACAAAGGCCTTTCAAATTCCCCTGAAATCATGCCCCTCTTGAGACGCCTCACCTGGTTATTTGCCTGTAAACAGTTCATCTTCAAAGCCGTTCATATTCCAGGCCACCAAAACTAATTTGCTGTCGCACTCTCTCGCTTTCTCTTTCAGAAATTCAGAGCATTAGCCCGGAGGCGGACCCGGATCCAACCCCAGTTCCTCCCTATTCAGACTTGATATTCCAGTAACTCACCCATTCAAACACCTCCACACCTCATCTCTGGATTCAATATTTCACGCCGTCTCACCCAGAACACTGCAATCCTACTGGACAGCTTGGAGAGCTTTCAAACAATTCCATTCCTCCTACAACCAGTTTTTCCCCAACTTTTCCCTCCTTTCAATTTCTTCATTCATCTCATATCTCCACCAGATTAAGTCCATCCAACCCAGTACCATCAAAGTCTATCTCAGCGGCATTACATTTTTCTTTAAACTAATCTACGGCCATCCATGTCCTGCCATAACAAACCCTCAGATCACACTCCTAATCAAAGGAATTTAAAAAACCAACCCTACTCATCCCGATTCCAGGCAACCTCTAACCATTAATCTTTTAGCTAAATGCCTGACCTTCCTCCGTTCCGGTCACATGCCCCCCATTACAGCAAGAACTCTGGATGCTATGTTTACCCTGGCCTTTTTTTGGATTCCTCAGAGTTTCTGAATTCACAACTAATTCTAAATTCAACCCAGCCACCCATCCAACATTCTCCGACCTCCAAGTTTTAGACAAGGACACCATCCGTTTCCTCATCAAACGCAGCAAAACTGATCAATTAAAAAACGGCCATTTCATTCATATCTTCAATCTTCCGACACCCATCCAGCCATATCAATCTCTTTCCTTCTTCCTTGCACACAGGGAGGTTCAGATCTCCTCTCAGCTCGACCCGCTTTTTATTGATGAGAACAACCTTCCTGTCACCAGGCATTGGTTCCACAAAAAGCTTAAATACATCCTCACCCACTCTGGTATCCAAGCTCACTTGTATTCATCTCACTCCTTTCGCATTGGAGCAGCCACCACCGCAGCCCAAAAAGGTCTGCCAGACCATCAAATTAAATTACTGGGTCGGTGGTCCTCAGACGCCTTTCAGTCTTACATTCGTTCTGACCTTAGCCTCATCAAACAAGCCCATCTAAATCTCTCTTCTCTTTAAGATAGCTGCCCCACGAAACTCAATCCAACCTGTGCCCGCAAACCTAGCTTAATTGATGCTGCCGTGTAGTGCTCCACTTTACTTGATACTGCCGCTGCAGTGCCCTGCCATTTAATGCTACTGCAGTGCTTCGCTTACTTGATACTGCCGCTGCAGTGCTTCGTTGATACTGCCGCTGCAGTGCCCCGCCATTTGATACTGCTGCTGCAGTGCCTCACTTTACTTGATACTGCCGCTGCAGTGCTTCGTTGATACTGCCGCTGCAGTGACCCGCCATTTGATACTGCCGCTGCAGTGCTCCGCCAAATTTGATACTGCTTCTGCAGTGCTTAAATTTACTTGATACTGCCGCTGCAGTGATTCTCTTGATACTGCCGCTGCAGTGCTTTGCTTGATACTGCCGCTGCAGTGCCCCGCCAATTTGAGACTGCAGTAGTTATTATTTTATTAAAGTAATATTTCCATGACGACGCATCATGCCCTTCACGTGACACACTGCAGCCACAAAAGCGCTGTATGGCAGATATCATCAACTACCTGATATTCCGATTCTCAAATACATGTAAGTGAACATATTTTGTTGTTTAAAAAATATAATGATCATGTTATATATCAAGTCGTTAATGGATTGTTATTGCCGCTTCCATCACTGTGTATTTTACAAACTATAAATGTATTGTTTTGCTAGCATGAAAGCATTGTGCACTCGCACTATATGTGACGGTGAGAAAAATTTCCCACTGGTTAATCAACGTATGACAACACCAGTAATACCGGTATCACCAGCGGGGGCTTTTAAATCGCAAATTCTTAACCAAAAGTAAAATGCGCATGGCCGTTTGGGCATTCATAACGGAGCGGAGCAAAGCGAGGTTGAGCTTCCATAGGAATGAACTGCGCTTAAATAGGTGCTTTTACATTTGGCTTTGAAACCAAATCTTCCGCAATCATCTTGTCATCAGCTCCTCACTCTCGTGATGAATGAAATCTGTCTCCTGCTGGTCTGTGCCGCGACTCTCGTTCGGCTCACACTTTATTAAGCAGACACATTCCGTTTTTAATTGTAGTTTCTGTTCTCTAACTGAACAAAATTATTTTATTACTATAAAAAAAAAATCAAAACAACAGTGGGGGCGGTGCCGCGGTGAGCAAGTGATGTAACCAGCAACACCAACTATCGAAATTTGAACTCGCACATTATCAAAAAATTATTGCATTTGCGACCATTTTGGTTACAGTCTAGAGCCCTGTTTAGGCTATAATTTATTAAATAAATAATTCAATAATAAAATAATTGTATAGGCTAGCCTATATGCAGTTTATTAATGTTATGTAATTATTTTATTTTTTTCAAACGAATGAGGAAATTAAGGATGTTTAGTGCCTATTCGTTCTAAAATGTGTTTTAAAATGAAAAGGAATCTCATCTATTCTGGCATTTCCACTGCATTTCAGAAATGATCAACGTCCACACTACACTACCGAAAACTCATGTTACATGACCGTTTATGCACACTGGGCATGCACGTACAAGTGTAAACAGTTGCCTCTTGCACATGAAGACATCTGTAGTATTATAAAATGCAGAGTTTAACTGCACAATGGCTGCTTAAAAGGACCACAAAGTCAGCAAAACATGTTATTGTTTCCCAAAAGCATTGTAAGTTTAAGTTGATCGTAGAACAATTGCCACCAGTGATCAACTTAGGCTTGTGATGCTTTTGGGAAACACAGCCCAGGGCCGGGTTTCCTGATAACGATTTATCTTAGCTCTTACTAGCACTCTCTGCTTGCAAGGTAATGAATGCGAATAACGTTTCCCAAAAATGCACTTAACATGAACGCATTTTTTATGTGCTACTTAAAGGGTACATAACACACAGTTTCTGCGTTTCTGATCATATTCATGAGTTCACACATACAAATAATCAGTTCACACTTACAAATAAGTCAGATAGAATAAATTATATGCGTATTTGGTGTGCTGTCCGAGAAGAGGGCTCCGAGCTCGGTATTTGGCCCGAACCCAGAGTACTCCCCCCATATCTCTGGTTAGGAAAGTAACCAGGTGAGTGCGAGATAGACAGGGTGGTGAAGGGATGCTGAAAAACTGTCGAGGAACATTGAGTTGACTGGGTATTTATATAATCCTCCACTTGTGCTCTTGTGTGATTGGGTAGACATGTTGATTACTGATTGCTGACAGCTGGTCGGAATGACATGTATTCTTTGTTTAGTCGTATGTATTCGTAGTATCAATTATTAAAACTATTGTATCCACGTTCGATTGTCATTGTTGCCACTCACAAAGCATGGTCACTTTAATGTTCAGATCTAGCTACGAGCTCTCATAAGTATCTGAATACTTTATTTAATATCCTAATAGTTCAGAAAGTTTATTCTTCGTGACCAGAAGGATAACCTTCCCGAAGATTTGATAAGAAAGAATAAAATTTTGTGAGAGTTGATAAAAGATTGTACTGTTTGTTCGTTAAATGAACGGATCAGATGAATTTTGAATTAATTCTAATTCAAAGGTTATTCTGTAATGATTTAATATATATTCGTAGTTAATTGCAACCCATTGTTGTTAACCATATATATATTGCATAAATACCTAGGTTAGGTATTTCCCTTTTTGGGTGATTTGGAGATTTATAATTTAATCATAACCCGTTGCGATTAGTTATAAATAATTAAATATTAATAACCATAATTCTCTATTGAGCTAATTTAATTTATTATTATTATATGCAGCCGAGTCGCTACATTATACTGGTGGAGAAATATTCGAGCACATTTTAAACTTTGTTTTGTGAGCAACAGTGTCAGTTTTATTTGTATTACTGGTATTCATTTTTGTTTTTGTATGCGCGCTTTAGAAAGTGAGAGAAGTCGCAACGCGACGCGAACTCACGTATCTGATAACTGGCCCAAAAAGGCCCAAAGCTGATTTCAATTCATAATATTAAAACTGTTTCTGTGAAAGAGAAGGAAACCTCTTTACAGCACAGTTTAATATTATCAAAACCTGTAAGAACGTAGAAATCTTCTTTCAGTGTGATAAAATATTGATTTGAGTGATGTTCCTCATTTCATCTTTGTAAAGGCCTCATTAATGTATCGTTAGTTGATTAATTGCGTCGGTGTATTATTCAACTAAGCGATCTCACTCCTTTAGGTTAAACTTTGGCATAGCTACCCAAAAGCATATACCTTATACAAATCAATCAGAAAAACTGCTGGCCAGTGTCTGATTGACGTGTAAATGGGAGTATTTATTTTTAAACCTTGATCAAGTTTAAAATTTGTAACAGAAAAAAACATTCTGTTCCATTCATTTGCGTGTGCGTGCGGAAAAAGAAATCCGGCCACACACTGTTTGTGCTTACAAATTGGCACACAAAAAATTATCTTCTCACTCGTGATTAATTGCAGTAATTCGCCGCGTTTAGGAAGAGGGAAAACATTTCCTCTTTTCGGACGCTCGAATTTAAATCACCCTTTTTAAAAGTGTCATAATACCTCTGACTAACACAAGAGGGCAGCCTGTCAGGTGTTCAGCACCTCTCAAATTACGCACACCCCGACCCCACTCCTTGGTGTGGACTCAACTACACCATCTTGTGGGCATCTGCGGATGTTTCTTTCCTTCCCTCTATCTCGTTTGTCAAAGTGAACTATCTTTTCCGCTATTTGTTTACTATTATAATCATTTTCATTTATTTCCTGTTATTACTATTATTTTATATTATTCAATCCTCCTGTTTTGCTGACTTCTCACACTTATTTAAATCTGGTTTAAACTAAGTTTAAACTTGAATTTAAATAAAGTTCTCGGTTTAGCCATCAATGCTACTTGATGGGAGCACGCCCCTATGTGACATTCTCTGCTAAGTCAGTTTTCCTCCTTTTCTCCTGTTGTTTTAAATTGAATTATTTTGATTCTATTTTCCCTTTTAGTTATTTGATTTTCCTCATCAATTTATCATTACCTTATTTCCAATTGGTACCATTCTAGTACTCCGCACTTAGATTTTAGTTTAAACAAGTTTGAACTTAAATTTAAATTAAGCCTTCTCTTTTCAGCCTGTGATAGCTACTTATCAGTAGCACACCCCTACTGGGTGTCCTCATATAGGTGGGCTTTCCCCTCTCTTCTCCTTTGGCTCCATTTTTGAATGGCTTTATTTCAATTTCTCCCTTTTTCAAGGTTATTCTGATAATTACCATTATTATCATCATTCTTTTGTGTTTTAGCACTATTTGATAAATAATCCTTTACCTTTATCTTACCTTACCTAATTATTTAAATTTGGTTTAAACTGTGAATCTCGGGCACCTCTGTCCTCGTACCATTGGCGGCGGCACGCAGCCGACATCAACAATTCGGGCACTCTAGGGAGAAGTCAGCGAGTCCAGCTGACCACCAGGGCAATTTTGGTTAATTACTCTGATCCACCCATTTGGACTCCAAAGGGGTCTCAGAGGAAACCCAATTTTGACCCTGCAGACTGGCCGTTGACCCGCCTCACCTGAGTGCTGCCCAGTCACAAGCTGTTTGAGTGGGCGCACCGTGGTAGCAAGGGGACGAGGATCCGGGGACACCGCAGTCAAGTGTCCAGTGACCGCCGGTGAGATTGACTTCACCGCCGATTCTCCCCTGACTGACCCCAATTCACCCCAGGCATAGTAAATCAGGTAAAGCCCATTCACTTATTGCAAGCCATAGAATATACATATTCCCTGGTCATTTAAGTGTTTGGCCCAACCTTCCTGTCTTAAGCCATACCATCCCCCTAGGTTTTATAGCTCAACAGCTCCTCCCACTCGCTTGGCCCTGTCATAAACCCTAGCATTGGTATTAAGCTGATACCCTTTCCCTCTCTATCTCTTCTTATGTTCTCATTTTTGTTTCATTTTTATTTCAAGCCTTTACTTTTAGTTATTTTTGGTTATTTTGTTTTGTTCTATTTGCTGTTCTATTTTTCTGTGGTTTTGTTTTCTTCCAGTTCACCTAAAGACACAACCTGTGAAAGCCATCAAGGAAAGCTGAATAATAGATTGACGACCCAGCAGCCAGTGTCAGTAAATGACCCAGTAGGCTACCGCACTGTCAAAATTGTTATTTAGATCCGACACTTACCCACATAAATCGGCCCCACCTGGCCACTCACGGCCAAGACAATAGGTGCCCAGCCTAGATTTCACTAACTGTCTGCACCAGTTAGTCAAAATTACACACACAATTTAAATAGTCACATATTGCTATAGCTCGCTAAAACCTTATACGGACTTGCATTGGCCTCTTTTGTGTTGTCTTTCTCTTGCCTACAGCCCAGTATGTCCCGTTCATCCAGCTCCACTGACCACTGGGATCACGTCGAGACCTGATTGACCGCCATGACGACTGCGTTCCTGCCTAAAGCCGCCGGTGACCTGCAGCACCTGAGCCAAGAGCAGCTGGACGACGACTTGAATAGGCTGATGGCCCACGATCCAACCCAGAGCCACAGCCACAAGGAATGGGCCAAGATCGTCGGGGGCCTCGCTCACAACCTCATCGTCCAGGCACGACTCAGTGAAAAGAGCAACATCCACCTGGAGCAAGAAGCAGCAGCGCTGAAGCTCCAGGCTGAGGAGGCCCGGAAGAACCAGGCCCACGCGCAGAGTCGTCTAGATCAGCTACTACTTCAAAATGCCCTGGCAGACCTTCGTGTAGAGACAGAGCACAGATAGCAGTTGGAGAGAGAATCCAAAGAGGAACTAAGGGAAAAACTCCAACGAGGTGAAGCTCTCCTAGCAAGAGCAGAAATTGAACTGAAAGAAAGTGACGGCAAGGCCAAAGCCTGTGAAAACCACTTGCAAGCGGCCCGTGCCCAGATCCATGATTTGGTTCAATAAAAAGACTATTTAAAAGAAGAACTTGAAGCTGTTCACAGAGAACTTAAGTACGCTTATAGACTGCAGAGTGACCAGCAAGGGGAAACACACACCACAGAGTTTCCCCTGGCAAGTGGGCCTATGCCTCCCCGTCAAGAGTTCCGAGCTCAAAAGGGGGGTGAAAGCCCACTGCTCAAGATGTCACCAGCCAGCTTCCAAGAGCCCCCATCAGCAGCAAAGGGGTGGGAGCCCGTCCAGAAAATCTGTGCCCCCAGTCACGCCATGGCTCCCCAAGAACTCTACAAGCTGCCCAGAAACATCCCAACTTTCACCCCAAACCCTGCAGGAGGCCACAACGTGCACGCCTATCTGCAGGATATAGACTTTCACCTGCAAACTGTGGCTAACATGACCACATGGGACAGACTTTATCTCCTCCGAAGTACGTCCAGCCGTGAGGTGCGGAGTTTCCTCGATCGGCAAACTCAAGTCTGAGCACCCACCAGAGCAAAACAGTGCAGCTTCATCTGAGTCAGCAGAGATCCTGAGGATTCTGAAAGAACTCATTCAGAAGAAACCTTGCGAGGGAGACCAGAAGTTCAGGCCAGACTCCTTATGACTAAGTGTAAGGCCTGCACCCAACATCCTTCCTGACTGCCCTCCGACTAAACCAAGCACCCAAAGCACTGCGCACCAGTCACAGTCCACAGAACCAGACACCTCATCACCAAGTGACAGCGTCGCCCAATCAGCTCAGCTGACAGCTGCACTTCCTGCACTTCAACCCAACGCAAGTCATCACGCCAACAACCAAAATCCCAAGGTACCAGAGAGTGCTGTTTTGGTTGTCTGCCTCCCTAACGAGCCACATGAGACCATCCCTAACTGCTTACCGATCCCCACACAAACCCCAGAACAAAGACTTCTGGGAAACCTGATCGAAAAGGGAGTGGCCAGAAAACTATATCTAGCCATCACATGGGAGAATGAGGTGAGACTTGAAGCCCTGGTCGACACAGGAGCTGATCTCACTTTAATGTCATCTCAACTCTTTGACAGACTCCGAATTGAAGCTAAGAGACAAAATCAAACTTTGAAATCCCAAAAATGTGAGCTAAATGTGCAGTCATAAAGCCAAAATGAGATCCAACTTGAACAGATCGCTCCCATCCATCTAACGATTAGTCCAATGAGTCTGGTACACAGTGTGTACATCTCACCAATGGACACATACCCCCTTCTCGTCGGCAAAGATCTGCTAGACCCCTTCGAGCCCCTATTGGACTTCAGACAGCTGAAAATTTGGGCTCAAGTGCGAGAACTTCTGCCTCTCCAGCCACCCAGATCACCTGAGCCAGACTGTCAGGCCACGGAGGTCACGAGAACACGGTCTCAGCACCAGAGCAAAGTTCAAGTTCGCTACTCTGCACTTTTCAACTCACCATAGACTCTGACAGTCACTGCCCCAAGGTCATGACTGACCTCCAGCTGAATGATGTAACAACTACGGACATCATGCTCGCACTATGGGCAGACAACTCAGCCATCAGTCTAGCACTGTTCAAAGCCCTCATGGAAGACACACCAGACCTTCCGTCTGCCAGCAAGCGCACCCGCTTCCCTTTGGACTCCTGCCTATCAACCGTGGTAACTGACAAGGGCATCTGTGCTTTGAACTTGAAATGGAATGACCGGTGCATCACTCACTACTTCCTGGTCCTTCCAGACCCGCCGCATAATGTCTACATAGGAGCAGACATCTTGATTCGCCTTAAGGCTCATGTGGACTTTATCAATGAGGTGGTGTGGGCCCCACCGACATCACAGCCCCCTGTGGTTCCTGTCAACCCTGAAAACCTCCTGTCAGGCCAGACCATTCCAGAAGTCTGCACCTTAATCAATGAACAGGAAACGGCAGTACCAGCCTACACCAAAGGGATCGCTGTTCGGCTCAACATGCGATGTGGCCAAACACTAAACCACACGCTGGGCTTCTTCCAACCTTCACTCGAATGTGTGGGACTTGGACTCTGGAAGCCACACCACTCACTGAACTGTCATCTTGTGTAGTCTACATCCTGTTCAACAACTGCACGGCAATGGACATCAGGATTCCCAAGGCCTACCGCCTGGGATGGCTAGTGAGTCACGACTTCCATGACTTTGAACTCACCTTACCAGTCATTGGTCCAATCCCATCTTCGATGATCCCAGAAGGGAGCACAGACAACACAGTGTTCACAGCACCCTTCAAAATCATCTCCATTGCTTCTGTCATGCTGATGGCCAAAGATCAAGTGTGCAGAACAGAGCTGACAGAGGACCAACATCTTGCAGTATACACAGTCACTAGCCAGCCTGCCTGCGAGACTGATGACAGTGCTGCACCTCTGACTGCCAACAGGCGACACAACAATAGGAGAGCCGTATCCAGGATTTGAGATGCAAGTCCAGCAAATTCTAAAAGAGGCAGACGCCATAAAGGATGAGGCAGAACTTGAAGAACTCAGACAAGTCCTTTACAAATACAAAGCGTCCTTTGCCAAAGACTCTTTAGACTGTGGTCTCACTAACCTCCACACAGTGGACATCCCAATGCACCCTAATGCTCCTCCCACTTTTATCAAGCAGTACAAGATTCCCATCGCCTCACACGAACCGGTGCAGGAGATCGTTGACTCTATGCTTGAGAAAGGTGTCGTCCGTCCATGCAACAGCACCTACTCTGCTCCTATCTGGCCCGTCCTCAAACCAAACGGCAAGTGGCGACCCACCATTGACTACAGGAAACTGAACCAACAGGTGCCACTGCCGCGATGGCCCATGACCCAGTTGGAGCAGGAAATACCTAAAATCAAAGGAGCCACAATCTTCTCTACACTCGATGTGGTCTCAGGATTCTGGACCATTCCAGTGCATCCAGAAGATCAACACAAGCTTGCTTTCACCTTCGGCAACCGACAGTATACCTTCACAAGGTGCCCGTTCAGCTATGCCAACTCACCAGCTGAGTTCAACATCTTCCTGAACAAAGCATGCCCAGACGCAAGAATGAGAGGCAACCTCATCTATGTAGATGATGTTCTCATGAAGAGCACAACAGTGGCTGATCACCTGAAAGAAATAGACCATGTTCTGAACCAATTAACCACCGTCGGCGCCAAAATTGCCCTCCACAAGGGACAGTGGTGTCGAACCAAGGTCAATTACGTGGGCCTACTCATTGGATCACGGGGCATTGAACCGCAATCTAGCCGTATCCAAGCCATTCAGAACATCAAGCCACCCACTAATGTGCGAAGTTGCGAAGCTTTATCGGGGTGTGCAACTACTCACGGCAGTTCATTGAGAACTACATGGACATTGCACGACCACTAACTGCTCTTCTGAAGAAGGACTGCCCATTTGTCTGGACAGAAGCTCAAGCAAATGCCATGAATGAACTTAAACAACATCTGTGCATAGCTCCATGTCTTGCTTACCCTGACCCACAAAAGGAGTTCCACTTGGAAGCTGGATTCTCCAAACACTGCCTTAGTGCTGGTCTATACCAAAGGCATGACCAAGACAAAAGAGTGGTCGCATATGCCAGCAAGACACTTCTTCCACCAGAGAGCAAATATTCTGACTGTGAAAAGGCTCTACTCTGCACTGTATGGGCCATCCAGCGATTCTCCAACTACATCGGAGCACAGAAGGTTATTATAGAGACATGCCACCAGCCTGTAATGTTCCTCAACAGCCAACGCATCCGAGATGGCGTTGTCACCAATTCACGCATTGCCACGTGGTTGATGGCCCTCCAGGGGCACAATGTTGAGGCTCAATATGCTCAGAATCACAAGTCTGCGCTTGGCAATGGCTTGGCTGCCTGCCAAAACTGTTCTGATGACACACCAGCGGCAATGCTGGACACAGAGGAACCCCAACAACAACAACAGACCTGTCACAGGTACTTTGAAGAGAACACGTGTCAGGGAATGCCCACCGCCTACATCGATGGATGCTCTTACAACCAAAAGGGCATCCTAAAAGCAGGTGCAGGCGTACTATGGCTGAATGACCAGCCTTGCCCTCCATATCACTTCAAGTTGGGGCCTCAGTCATCGCAATATGCTGAGGTAATCCTCCAAATTGCATCGACCCATAACATCAGAGAACTCTTTATTTGCACAGACTCCAACTATGCCAGACTCAGTTTCACATGCCATATTCTAACTTGGAAACAAAATGGGTTCAAAACGGCAAACAACAAGTCTGTCAAACACCAACACCTGTTCCAAGCGTGCGACGACATGATCATCTACTGGAAAAAGGTTAAAGGTCACTCAAAACAACCAGGCCTTGACAAAGACTTGAATGACCAAACTGATGCCCTGGCCAAAACTGGCGCACTTCACGGCAATCCATGGTCACCTCCAACCCACCCACCCACCCTTAATGTTGCAGCGATAACCCGTAGCAAGCGACCTATTTCTGCGACGGTTCCTGCCTAACTGGACAGGTCCTTATGAGATTGTGGACAAACTCTCAATACTCACAGTGTCCTGCTGAACCAAACTGTGAACTCAATGAGACAACTGTTTTCAGTTTTCCAAAATGATTTTGCCCAAACTCAGCTGGTCACAGCCCTGATGACAGACATGCTGCGGGAAGTGAGCTCCTCAGCCCACTACCAGCCCAGCAGATCCTCTTCAAGCACACCTTGCCTATTCTTTGGGTAGTGCCATCCCTTTGCACGTCGACCCTGAGCAAAATGAGGTGGCCTTTCTCCTGAATCTACCCATCATCAAATCAAACAACATCTACAGACTCAAGGACATGGTCAATGTCGGGTTTTGGCAAGGCAACACTCATATCAAGATACACACAGCTGTACCTGGCCCCCAACCTGCATATGTGTACTCTGACAAAGGACATTCACTACCTCTGCCCTAGCAAGCCATTCCTCAGAGACAACACTGAAGGAATCTGGGTTGCAGCCCATGAGAAGTGACACCCGTTGCCCTGCCGAGGCCACGTCTCGCACCCAAGTCACTGAAACTGGAGCTGAGATTGTGGGTGACCGGTGGCTTGCAACACTCCCACTCGTACGGCCACCCTGACTTAGGTTTCAAACGAAACCCACGGAAAAGAGGTACCAAAACAGATACCATGCCAAACCTCATCGAGGTGGACTCTCAGCCTGAGGAACCAAAGGCTGAGAACAATTAGAAACCACCTGCCACCCGACCATCATGATCCACCTGCCATCCGACCATCATGACTGTCGTCCGACGATGTCACACGGACTTCGTCAGACGAAAAGGGGGACTGTAGCGTCTGGAGTCTTTCTGGACAGGATCAAAGATGAGTCGATCCCACTATAAACGTCAGAAAGCTTTTAGCCGCTTATAAATTAGGTTCTGGTACAGAGGAGTCTGAGGAAGATGGCATCGTGGACAGTTTTGTGGCTTGGCCGAGGTAGAACAGACAACACCGTTAGAATCCTGTGAGAACTTCAATCAGGACACAATCTCTCCCCCTATCAACACATGCCCCCCCCCCCCCCCCCCCCCCCCCCCCCCCCCCCCGAAAGATAGTGGCCTAGACACACAGACTCCTCCCAATACACAGACACAAACATTTTCTTTATGTAACTTTAATTAAACTATTCCAGAACATATATGATGATCCCTTTTTGTATGCATGTTACCTATGTTACACTCTACAAAGTATGTGTGTGTATGATGTTGAAGTCATTTTAAATTCTTGTATCTGTAAAGGATGTATTTCTGCTTCTATACCTGCAAATCAAAGCATGTTTGGTATCTGAATGTTTCCTAACCAACGATGCACAGTAGGTGACTGTGAGATACATCATGAATTGTTTAGCTCCTTTGGAGTAAAACTATAATAATTCTGAAATCATCACATGGACATTCCATTAGGTTATAAACCAAGACAAAGGAATTCTCTCCCGCCCAAAGTCCACACCTATGATTGGCCATTTCAGGAAAGATGGGCGTATGTTAATGGGCTTTAAAGGACAGTAACACCAGCATATCTTTGCTCAGTCGGTGCAGTCGATACACAACCCTCTTGTCATCTTGGCTCGTCCCTGGCTTGGCGGCTCAGTCACGTGGGTTGGTTCCTTTGAAGTCGGCGCACTCCGCGGCCAGGCGGACAGGCAACGTGCGCCATCTCAGCACGCTCCATCTCAGCGCTCAGTCATCTTCCAAAACTCCAACGAGACGATCTTCTTTTACCTCCCTTTTCGGCATTCGCTCTCACCACCTTCAAACTTCCCACGGATCGAGAACGCTCCGGAAGGACCAAAAAGAAAACACACTCCAGCTCAAAGAACGTTCTGAGAAGACTCACGCGCATTCTTTTATACTCAGCACAAAGCAACCCATGCAAGTATAAATTCCATCGAAATTTAGATGCGTTTTAAGATGTGTACCCCTGTTTAAGGTGATATTATTCGTTGCTGGCTCTCGGTGGTTATGTTTGTAAAATTGCCATTCCTGAACCTTTTCTTTCTCTCTTTCGTTCTCTTCTTTTCATTCTCTTTCGTTACTTTTCGTTGTTCTGTATATACATGTATTCTTTGTTTAGTAGTATGTATTCGTAGTATCAATTATTAAAACCATTGTATCCACGTTCGATTTTCATTGCTACCGCTCACAAAGCATGGTCACACGCTCTGTGTCAAATCGTTTGTCCAAAAATTGTGTGTGTGTCAAAAAAAGAAAAATATAACGGCGAATCAGTTTAGACAGTGTGTGCCTCCCTGCCCTCATTATATCACGGGTGGGGACACACATGTGCTCTGTGTAATGTGTTTAATGTGGCCCTCCGGTCCCGCCGATCATTCTTTGAGGAGGGTGGTTCAGGGCTTGTGTCCCGCTGTTGCCGAGGCGCAACAGGGCACCGAGCTGACCGCTCAACAAACACCAGAGGCCAGCCTCGAGAGGCTGGTTCCCTTAGTAGATTTTCTGGCAGCTTGGAAACTTCTGCCAAATATCTCCGATTGGGTCCTGCAGACAGTAGAAAACGGGTACAGAATTCAGTTCGGGTCACGCCCGTCCAAGTTCAATGGGGTGGTATCCACAGTGGTCAGCCCCAAGCAGGCCCTGGTTATGGAACAAGAAGTACAGACTCTTTTGCGAAAAGAGGCTATAGAGAGGGTCCCTCCCCACAGCAGAGAGTCAGGGTTTTACAGCCGGTACTTTATAGTTCCGAAGAAGGATGGAGGGTTGCGTCCCATTCTAGATCTGCGTCAGTTAAATCGCACTGTAAAGAAACTAAAGTTCAAGATGCTCACACTGAAACAGATCGTGTGCCAGATCAGGTCCGAGGACTGGTGTGTCACAATAGATTTAAAGGACGCATACTTCCATGTCTCCATCCTTCTTCAACACAGGAGGTTCCTCAGGTTTGCTTTCGGGGGCAAAGCATACCAGTATCAGGTTCTTCCATTCGGCCTAGCACTATCTCCCCGCACGTTCACGAAGTGCCTGGATGCAGCTCTGGCTCCGCTGAGACTCCAGGGCATCCGCGTTCTGAATTATATAGACGACTGGCTCATTCTAGCACAGTCAAGACAACTGGCGGTTCAGCATCGAGATGCTGTTCTCGCTCACATGAGAACGTTGGGGCTAAGGCTAAACGCAAAGAAAAGTGTGTTATCTCCACTTCAGAGCACCACCTTTCTAGGCGTGGTATGGGATTCAAATACCATGAGGGCTCATCTATCGCCCGCTCGGTTACATTCGATCCTCGAAGCCGTAGACAAAGTGAAGCTAGGCCAGTCACTCACTGTAAAACAGTTTCAAAGACTTCTGGATTTGATGGCGGCAGCGTCCAACGTGATACCTTTTGGCCTGCTGTACATGAGACCCTTACAGAGGTGGCTTAAAACCAAGGGATTCTCCCCAAGGGGGAATCCGTTTCGCATGATCAAGGTCACGTGGCGATGCCTTCGTGCCTTGGTTATGTGGAAGGATCCTTGGTTCCTGTCCCTAACGACAGATGCGTCCCTCACCGGCTGGGGGGCAATCATGAGCGGTCGCTGGGTTACTCGCTTCCTCCATGGTACTCTGAGGCTTAGGCCTGCGGCACGCTCGAGGGTGCCGACCTGGGATCTGGCCGTGGTACTAGAAGGCCTAGCGTCGGCTCCTTTTGAACCTATTGAAGAGGTGCCAGAGAGGTTTCTCACTTTAAAAACGTTGTTTCTTCTGGCCATCTCGTCTCTCAAGAGAGTCGGTGATCTACAAGCACTGTCGGTTTCTCCCTCATGTCTTGAGTTTGCACCTGGTATGGTGAAAGCATTTTTGTTTCCCAAAGAGGGATATATGCCTAAGGTCCCCACCTCATTACACGGTGCCCGTCTCCTCTCGGTGCCATCAGGGGGCCGTTCTGCCAACCCTGCCACCTCGTGTGCTTCAGGGCGCAGCAGTCCTCAGCGAGCACACATCTCCATGTCCGCCCGGAAACGTAGCGGCACGGGGAAGCTCGTAATTAGACCAGACCAGGAGAAATTAAATCTGCTCTTCCCAGTGAGGGCACTAGATGCTTATGTCCACAGAGCTACCCTGTGGCGTAAGACTGATCAGTTGTTTGTTTGTTTTGGCTCCCCAAGTAAGGGAAAGCCCGCATCTAAACAGACGCTGAGAAAGTTGATAGTCGAGGCTATTTCAACTGCATATGAGTCGGCCGGTCAGCCCTCACCGCTAAGGGTCCGATCCCACTCTACTCGGAGTATGGCTGCTTCTACAGCTCTGTTGTCAGGAGTTTCTCTTAAGGAGGTATGTGATGCGGCAGGCTGGTCCTCACCACACACCTTTGTGAGATTTTATAACCTGGATGTGGCCTCTACTCCAGGGTCTCGAGTGCTTGGAACATAGTTTGCACTACGATTTCACACATACAGGCACTTGGGATTATGGCGGCATGGGTATTGGGTTCCCGCAGTGCTTGACGCAGCGCAAGTTTCCTTGAAAGGGAACGTCTCAGGTTACGTATGTAACCATGGTTCCCTGAGAGGGAACGAGACGCTGCGTCGCTTTGCCATACTCCTGGCATGCCTGTGACCGACTTGTTCGACCTATCAGAAGCTGACATTGTCTGGTTCAGGGGTGCTTTATAGCTTCCTGGTCAATGACGCCACCCGCCTTTGACGTCTCGTCACGCCATTGGACTGATTTCACGAGTTCTTCATGATGCAATCACGCAGAGGCGTTCCCGCAACGCTTGACGCAGCATCTCGTTCCCTCTCAGGGAACCATGGTTACATACGTAACCTGAAACGTTTTTTTCCATGTATTAAGAAAGTTTTTTCTTGGTGTATGTAAACGTTATAGAAACATTCCATTCTATCATCTTGAAAACGTTATGAAAATGTAATTGGTTAATGTTCTTTAAATGTTTAAAATGTGCGTTTTTTCATGTATTAAGAAAGTTTTTTTCTTGGTTTATGTAAACGTTATGGAAACATTCCATTCTATCATCTTGAAAACATTATGAAAACGTTATTTCTGAATGTTTTTTAAAGATTCAAAATGTCCAGATTTTTCATGTATTAATGTGTTTTTCTAGGTTTATGTAAACGTTAAAGTAACATTCAATTCTGTCATCTTGAGAATGCTAGGAAAAACATTTAAACGTTCAAACATCCTCCAAACATTGCCCTGGGAACATTTGTTATAAACAAATATTAATTCAAACAATAACATTTGATAAAACATTACTACTTATATTTGTCAACACCAAAAACTGTAAGACACTACACAAACATTTTTCATATTTTAATATATTTTCAAATTTTATTTGTCAACCTTTTGCCAAGGATAAGTGCACTACTGTAACATACAGTACATCTAAATGAAAACAATATCATAACTGATATCTTATTTTACTTTCACATTTTATATACTCAAACATTCCACAAACTGAAACATTCCAAATCGTATAACAAAATACTTTGTGTGTAAAACAACTAATTAAGTGTGTTGTGTGTCCTCTTTTCCAGAAGTCTCTGCTTCGGGCTGAAGTGACACCTTAAATTGTGGCATCTATAGAAACAAAACATAGTATTAGTATATCATTTGCATTGTTTTCTTTATTATTTTTTTACAAACAGAATGGAACTTGATGGCATTAAATTCACAGGTTAAGACTAAACATACAATTATTTCTAATGGTAATGTTGCCAGAGCAACAGAAAGAGTTCACAAACAGAAAACATTAGTTATAATGACAATGGGTAGCAGGTAAGTAACCTTTAGCATTGCAAATTAATATATTTCTGGCTTGTGTGGTGATCAGAATCCCCATCTGAAGTAAATTTATTTCACACTCGCTGGTGCCTGAAAGTGAGTTTTCAACTGGAAATTGTTTTAAATGTCTTAAATATATATTTTTTTAAATATTTTTTGTTAGCCTGATGTTATGGAAAATGAGCAGCGGTGTTGAGCCTCTCCTGACTCGAACTTCGCTCATAACCACTCCTCAAAACCAGGCTTACTTTGGACCAAGGCCCGATGAAGCCTCGCAAGTGGCAGTGGAAACGTGACAGGCTCTGGCACGCCCTGGCACACTTGCTTTTGGCCCAACAGGGGAAAAACGGCTAATGTTAATTAATAAGTATTTTACGTTAAAAATTAATGTTATGAAACGTGTAAGAGTCACTAATTCATAAAATATAAAGCGGCAAAGCCCATCTGCACTCAAATAGGAGTTCAATTTAACACAGGCCAACCATTTAAAAATAAATCCCACATCACAAGAAGTAGCCTATATTTGTCTTCCGCAGAAATGACTTACTACCCAGTCATACAAACTTTGCATATATAACAAAACAACAACAAAAACCCTAACATCTAAACGACTCACCTGTTAGAAGGTCTGCGATCTGGCCTCAGAAGTCGACATATATAAAGGTGAACTGCAGACTTTGGATACCATTGGTTTGAAAATGGCGCTGCATGGAGCGTATACACCGAGGTGACGTCAGAACGTGGAACATGGCTTGTTTGATTTGAAGTGCACAGCACAGACCAATCGGTGTATGACCGCGAGATCAATGCACTTGCGCTACCTTGGATGTGGTAGTCTAGTGGTTAGCGAACAGACATGTGTATTCTGCCGACCCATGTTCAAGAATAAAAAAAGCCTGTGGGGAGCAAAACCTGACGATCCATTCACAAAGCAACATTTTCTCCAACCAATATGCCTATATAAGCCGTTTGTCACTTCCCTGAAATAGGACCCATAGGAACCTTTACTAAAGTTGCGCCCCTATCAACAACAGGACACATGCATTTTATCTGCGTCGTATTTACAGTTTCTTGTAGCTCAGTTTGCAGAGCATTGCAATAGCAATATGCAATCATGTGATCATGCGATCGTGGGTTCGATCCCAGGGAACGCTGCTAATAAAGATTATATGCACTATAGATCACTAAGGGTAGGTTTAGGGATGGGGAAGTGTAGTGTAAAAAAAATGTTCATGTAAAGTCCACACATTGCGTTTAAATGAACACGCATTTTGATTGGTAACAACAGTCATACCTCATTTTTAATGACAACAGACGTTACACGACACTGTCATTATTTTTACGCCAGCAAGAGGGCGCATTACTTTAAAAAATAAATATAGGTCTTGATAAGGTGTTTGAAAAACGACCTTTTTTCCAGTAATGCAGTGGTTATTGACATAACCTTTAAAGTACAGAAAATATCAAATAAGATGTGTTCTGGCATATTCTGTGCTAAGAAATTACATTTTGTTCATAAAATACATGATGATTTATTGCAGAGTGTGTGTAGTTTATAAACCAATCATAAATTTGTCATTAGGACAATATAGGGAAAAAAATAGAATAAAAGTTATTGGTTCTTGTTCAGCAGTGTATTTTATTTTTTTTAAGTTAAACTTAAGAGGTAAGAAAAAATAAAAGGTGCAGCCATGTTAATTAAAGAAAGATCAGAAAAAATGTATAGGCCTATTCTTGTTATGTACTGGTTGCACTTATAATTTCTGTTCCCATTACTTCTAACATTACGGCATTCCAAGAAGGTTATGAGAACGTATTCGCTCAACATTATGAGAACATCAGTCAAGCACAAATGACATGATAAAGACGTTGCAAGAATGTTGCTGTGAGAACATTTTCGCTCAACATTATGAGAACATCAGCCAAGCACAAATAACATGATAAAGACATTGCAAGAACGTTGTTGTGAGAACGTTTTCGCTCAACATTATGAGAACATCAGTCAAGCACAAATGACATGATAAAGACGTTGCAAGAACGTTGTTGTGAGAACGTTTTCGCTCAACATTATGAGAACATCAGTCAAGCACAAATAACATCATAAGAACGTTCCAACAATGTTGTTCTAAGAATGTTTCCTCTCAGCGTTACGAGAATGTATTTGAACTATGAAAACATTATAAGAATGTTCCCGAAACATTATTTTAGGAATGTTTTTTTATTCTAACATTTACATAACTTTTACATAACGTTAGTGAAAGTTATGGAAACGTTCCCTGTTAGCTGGGTATTTGGGAAGTGCTGAAATATAACCTTATATGGAATTGTATCCTGAACGTTTAACCTAATAATCGTCATCGGATGTGGATTAGCAATCAAGACAAGTCTATATAAAGCACCTACCTACAGGCGGAGACACTGACAAAATGGCTGAACAAAAAAACAAAACAAGAAAAGATACCTTTCAAAAAGATGAAATTAATGTCCTTCTAGAGGAGAGCGAAACAAAGATGTTATTTTCAACAGATTTAAAAGACACCACACAAATAAGGAAAAACAAAACATCTGGGAGGACATTGCTACCAAATTGAATGGTGTTCAAAGATCAGGGAAGGAGGTCCGCAAGAAGTGGCAGGATTTTGCAATCCTGGCAAAAAGGAAGAGGGCACTGCAGAGGACTGCAATTTTAAAAAAAAAGCAGGTGGTTGGACCAATGAGTCCCCCCTTCTCAAAGCAGAGGATACTTGGCACAAGTGCTTCAGATGGCATTTGTGGTGGTATTGAATGAGAGTAACTCTACCTGAACCTGAGTCAGGTCCTTCATGCTCAAAGGAACTATCAGTTTCATTTGCCATCTCCCATCACCTACCATCTCCTAGTCCTCCGAACAACCCTCCCAGGCCTCAGCCTCCATCTTCAGTTGTCCAGACTGCGGCCACAACACCTCAGCAGTTTGAGAATGTCTGTAGTTGTAGTTAGGACATAGTGCAGCTGGAGAGGGAGAAACTAGATGTCTTGAAAGACATTAGGCAATACCTTAAAGAAGCCAACAAGAGGGACAACAATTTTCAACAGCAGCTCATTGAGCTCAAGAAGGCCAAGCTGGCCTTAGAAGAGAGAAGGCTTGCACTAGAAGAAATGAGTTTTTCTGTGCCAATTATCTTGCCAGAAGACTCTATGATTAGAGGTAATATGATTATTGTTCAATGGGGATTCATTACGTTTCTGTCATTTCTTAAGCAATGTGAAATGTTTGTCTATATGTAGTTATGACTCATCCCACTGTACATTGTATTTTGCAGGTCCTGGGGAACTGAATAACCAAAATTAATAAAACTAGATGCAATGTTTTTGATTAATAAAACTTGATGTTTTGATGTCCATGTGTTTGTTGAACCACACAAGGCCTACGGCCCTATGCAATACTATAAGAATTGTTATGAGTTCTTCCAAGTGTTTCTGAAGTAAATGGCTAATGGTTGATGATCATTTTTAGACATAAGCATGTAAGTTTCAATATTATTCATATATCAAGTCTATATATTAAGGGTGACAGATAGCACAAACATATGTACTTCGTTTAGCCAATACATTTCTACAGGTACAGACAAAAAAGGCATGTTTTACCAGCACTGTTCTATGTATACATATTTATAAGAAGCACAACTTTAAACCATATGAACATTACAAACAAAGGATAGATTAAAGGAAGATGTAATCTATACAATTTCTAAGCATGCCACACCTTCACTTTCTCCAAGGCAGGGCCTAATGTGATTACTGAAATTGATGATAGGCAGTGGGATATGCGAACATTATCACAGCCTGATAACCTTCACATGGTTCCTTCAAGTAAGCTAGGATAGTATAGAGTTTAAACCTCACTAGACTTGCAGAGAAAATCATGGCTGCACTACAGTGTGTTCTTCAATTGAGGGTCAGAGAAAGACAAAGACAGAGACAACCACAAAGTAAATTGGTGACTTTAAATGCCTTCATCAGACAGCATCAAAACCCTTTGGATATCCTTCATGACATGGCTATAATTGGGCGATACAGTCTGCCAAGAGGAAAAATAGCCCAACTGCTAAATAGCATTGGACCTCAGCTGATGTGTGCCACCAGGAGAATTTTGCCTTGTCCCCTGAAGTCCAACTTCTATCAGCCTTGAGATTTTATGCAACAGGCAGTTTTCTCCAGGTACTTGGTGATGGGCTTGGACTAAGTAAGGCATCAGTGTCAAGAGCTTGTCAAGCGGTCACCAATTAATTAAATGATTTCATTTATAAATTCATTTAAACAAAAAACAAGTAATAAAGTGTACAATAAGGTACAATCAAAACCTTATATTATAATCACATTGCTCTTGAATAAAGTTAAAGGTGTAATCTGCCGGTTGTCCTGCAGGTGACCTCATAACTTCTTACGATGTACTTGGGGATTTACGACTACTCCAGAGCACTCATAGATCTATGATGATTTTCAGGTGCTACTTAAGTTATGATGCTTTTGGGAAACAGACTGTAATATTAAGATCAGTCGTACGATCGTTTTTACAAACTTCTTCGGCTTACGTTACTTTTGGGAAACGCAGCCCAGGTCTGTTATTGTCATGTACCGGTATCATAATTTGGGTAGCCATGCCTTTTTTTAAAGTCTTTGTTTTGGTCTGCTTACACTGAAACGCAACCCTGGAGTTTTCAAACTAAAACGGGGTATGCAGCGTTTTCAAAAGTCTCAATTTTCGAGGGTCGAAAGTAATGGAGTAGTGTAGACACCAGGCGTAACCATAACAAAAGTTATGAATTTTAAAACTAAAACGCACTGGTGTAGACAGGGCCTAAATTGGGTTGAATCCAAGGAGCTCTAAAAGAGTTTTAGACTTGTTATGTGAAGTTAAAGGCGCCATCCGCAACTGAAGGCACACTGCCCACACTCCTGTGTTGACAGTTACTCTAGACCATTTATAATAGATCAACAAATAACATGTTTAGCTTACATGTTTAGCATCTGTCTCCGACTCTCTGCATTTTTTTTTTTTTGTAATATTCAAAGAATAGGCTAATAGTACAATTTAACTCTCCAGGCCTATAAAGAATTAATGCTATTTCGTTCTCTTATTTCGAACCTGACTGAACGAAAAAAAATATTTAGCTAAGAATGAGCCAAAATAAAATCCAATTTTTAATGAATCCATGTATTTGACAGCCTACATCCACCCACTTGCCATCTCATATACTTCTGAGTGGGATATCTTCCCAGGGCAGTAGCCTGCCTAGCTCATGGCGCCCAGTCCAGGACTATGTGGGGTGGCCGACCAGAAGGGAGGGGGCACAGTGACTGAGGTGGCCGGGCCGGGTCTCCTGTAGTCTCGCATGGCCAGACCTTCAGGCTGAAGGCAGAAGGTCAGGACTTTTTCGCAGCTTTCATTGGCCAAAGGCAGCCCAAGAGGACATGTTTAGGGGCATGAAAATGTAAAGTCGATGTCCTTGCAATAACAGACGGGCGTGCATTTATAAATTATTCATTCAAGAATGATAGATAGATAGATAGATAGCTTTTATTTGTCATTCAATTGTACATACAGTGCACATATGAACGAAATTCACTGGCTAATAAATACTGCTCTAACTAAACATATACTACTGTGCAGAATCAGTATAATATAAAAATATAAATTTCATAAAAAAATATAATAAAAATTGCTACAACGTGCATTAAAATATAACACTAAAAGGCGTTTGACAGCGGCATATCCAATTATTGCACTTAAGTGGCGGCATATAGATACAATTATTGCACATTATAAATAAATAATGTTATTGCAATATCCCAGTCCAATTCACTTGAGGCTCACTACAGGGGATTTCAGTGAGATATAGTGGTTAAGGGGTCATTTAGAGTTCAGGAGTGTGGAAAAAGCTATTGCAGAAACTGGTTGTTTTGCCCCGTATTCTGCGAAACCCAGAGGGCAGGAGAGAAAACAGTCCGTTATGAGTATGGGTGGGGTCTTTTATAATGTTTTGGGCCCGGGTCAAACAGCGTTTGTGTGCAAGATCCTGGATGGAAGGCAGTGAAGAGCCGATGATCTTTTCCGCTGTCCTCACCACTTTCCGTACAGACTTCCAGTCTGAGGCTTTGCAGTCCCCAAACCAGACAGAGATGAAGCTGGTCAATATGCTCTCTATACTACCTTTGTAGAAAGTGCTGAGAATGGGAGGGTGAGATGTGCTCTTCTCATCCAGTGCAGAAAGTAAAGACGCTGCTGTGCTCTCTTCACAAGAGAGGCGGTGTTGAGGGTCCATGTTAGACTGTCCGTGATCTGCACCTCCAGGAACTTGGTGCTACTGACTAATCCCACCGCAGTGTCGTTGATGAGGAGTAGTGTGTGACTGTGCTGTTTCAACGATGCATCTCCTTTGTTTTGTCGACATTCAGGAGCAGGTTGTTTGTGTTGCACCAGTCCACAAGCTGTCTCACCTCCTCCCTGTGGCTGTAAGCCTGTTCATTGTCATCCTGGATGAGGCCCACAACTGTCGTGTCGTCTGCATACTTCACAACGTGGTTTGTACTGAACCTGGCACGGCAGTCGTGGGTCATCAAGGTGAACAGTAATGGACTCTGAGGGGTGTCTGTGCTCAGGATATGACACAGGAGATGCTATTTCTAACCCTCACAGACTGAGGTCTATCTGTTAGAAAGTCCATTAGCCAGTTACACAGGGGGTGCTAAGGCCCAGGGGACCCAGTTTGCTTACCAGATGCTGGGGGATGATTGTGTTGTATGCCGAACTAAAGTCCAAAAACCGAATTCGCACATGAGTGTTCTTCTCCTCCAGATGGGCCAGGCTCAGGTGGAGTACAGAGGAGATGGCATCCTCTGTGGAGCGGTTGGGGAGGTAAGCAAACTGGAAAGGGTCAAATGTGGGGGTGAGTATTGAGATGATGTGGTCCTTTACCAGCCTCTCGAAGCACTTCATCATTATAGAGTGAGTGCAACAGGATGATAATCATTGAGGCATGTTAGGAACACTTTTGAGTGTTGTTTAGTGCCTCAAACCTTCCAAAATATGTGTTGAGTTCATTGAGAAAGTGTATGTTATCCTCGCAGGGTAGTGGAGCAGCCTTGTAGTCTGTGACAGTCTGTATACCCTACCACATGCGCCTGGTGTTCGTAAGGACACATAAGAAAACCTGTACCATACCTCGCTGGTCATCCAGGGCTTCTGGTTGGCTCGTGCGATGATGTTCTTGGTGACGCATACATCCTCCGTGCACTTCTGAATATACACAGACACAGATGCAGCATACTCCTCCACATTGATGTGTTGATGTGTCGGTCGCAGCCTCCTTGAACGTTTCCCAATTAGTGAGGTCAAAGCAGTCCTGTAATGCTGACATAGCACCCTCAGGCCAGACCCTCACCTGCTTCACAGTTGTTTTTTCCTGATAAACAGGGGCCTGTATGCAGAAATTAGCATCACAGAGAGGTGGTCAGAGGAGCCGATGTGGGGGCATGGGACTGCCGTAAATGCCTCCTTGATGTTAGTGTAGGGCTATATCCAGTCTGTTCATACCCCTGGTAGCAAAATCCCCATAAATGAGGGAGAACTGTCTTCATGTTATCCTGGTTAAAGTCCCCTGCTACAATGAAAGCACCCTCCGAATGTGCGTTTTGCAGATCACTGATGGAGCATATTCAGGGCCTCCTTAGTTTTTACACTGGGTGGGATGTACACTGCTGTGATGAGGACAGTTGTAAATTCTCTGGGCAGATAAAATGGTCTGCATTTAAAAGTCAAAAGTCTCATCTCCCGTTTTGTTGTTAGGTCCAGCTTCAGGTAAACCAATTTGTTCTCCATGGAGTGGACATTAGCGAGCAGAATGGATGGAAGTGGCGTTCTGCATGGGTTAGCCTTTAGCTTCGCTGTTAACCCTCCCCGACTGCCGCGCTTCCGTTTTGCACCACCTCCGTCTCCTCTAGGAGCGGTCGGTGCTTGTGGGAGACTCCGCTGCTTCATGGGCTGCTGGGTCTAGCCGGCGTAGCAGTCCGAGGCTATGCAGAGCGCCCAAAGTGATCGCGTCTACTGTCCCTAAACTGAAGATTTTACGGAATTCTAGCATGCCATGACGATCATATATTAGTTTAGCACTGCTACGCTGCACATCAATTTCTGAACTCACTTGTCAAAGTGATACTAAAATGTGACGTGTTAAAACCGCAGATCACTGATTGGTCAGAGAGAATCATCACTACCAGCATCATTGGGTCTGTGACACGATACACCAATCCCGCTAGATTTAAACAGTCAGTGAGTGTGGGCATCATTTTTAAAATGACAGAATTTATCTTTTTCCATCAAACCCAAATAACAACAATAACAAGATGAGAGGTATATATACGGCTCATGACGACACATTGATGTCTTAAGACATGAAACGATCGGTTTGTGCGAGAAACCGAACAGTATTTATATAATTTTTTTACCTCGAATGCGATCTATGTACAACAGCCTTCACTGCGCGCCATCACTTCCGGTGGGTGAGGTCAAATGTACACGATATGGCTTATCTCAATTGGAAACATACGGCGGAAGTGATCTCTCGCGCATCTCTACGCCATATAGTGTATTTTGACCTCATCTACCGGAAGTGATGGCGCGCTGCCAACCGATGTACATAGTGTTGTATTTGAGGTGAAAAATTATAAATACTGTTCGGTTTCTCGCACAAACCAATCGTTCCGTGTCTTAAGACATCAATGTGTCGTCATGAGCCGCAGGGTTTAATATGAATTTGTATATGTATGTTTTTTTACTCTCATAGCTCTCATACTCTAAAATGTTGCCATTGACATGCATTATACGACTGGCAGACCGCAACGGTTGGAGTTAAAAATCTTAATTTGTGTTTTACTGAAGAAACAAAGACACCTACATCTTGGATGCCCTGGGGGTAAGCAGATAAACAAATTTTCATTTTTGGGTGAACTATCCCTTTAAACTTGGGTATGTCAACTTCAGGCGGAAATCCAAAAAAATGCCTTAGAGTGGAAGAGGTTAATAAAGCCTGAACCTCGTCGGTCCATCTGTCATGTGCTTTTTAAACATTGTTGATTTGAATAGCAAAATCTTACTGCACGCACCGCAACAGACTTTTAAAAATGGTGGTTGAAATAAAATGCTGCGTGGAGTCAACCAATCAGCATGTTCAGCGCCCAAGTCTCACCACAGAAAGTTCCTGAACTTTGAAAAAGTACTACCTCGCAAGCAGGGACTTTCTAAAGGGGACATTTTTACCTGGAACTTCATTTAGACCTGATCCCTGCGGTCAAAACACACATCCAAAGTCCCTAGTTCCTGGGGAAAGTTCCTGCAGTGGAAATGCAGCTTATGTTTTATTGTGATGTTGTTTTTAATTCTTGTTCTTAATCATCTTATGTATTTATTTATTAATCATATGGTGAGACAGGAGTTAACTTTAAATAAATGGTATGTTCCAATTAAGAATCAGAAAGATGTAGGCCTATATATAAAATAGCTGTCATTATAGTAGCAAAGGATTAGTGTAATCTTGTAATCTTTCTGGGCGCCAACATCGCTCCTGTGTTTGTACATCCTGTGTGATTCTTCTTGTGACCGCTCGGGTCCCTATCACAGATAAGCAATCCCATTTAGAGCAAGCTGGTAATCTGGATTTAGTAATATGAAAAAGTTTGCATCTGGATCAGGGTGATTCAATCCACTGTTGCTTTGAACAAATGTCACAAAAACAAGATGGATTACCTGATCCTGGATAGCAAAACACCCATTGCTATGGTTTTAAGACATATTCAGTGTATTCTGATGAACTTAAACACTTCTGGATGGCCATTTTTTATTATATTTTATTTTATATAATTTTGAACTAATTCAATTTAAACAGTTTAGTACTTATACTGGGAAAGCTATTTAATTTCTGGCCCACTTTATCTCTGGTTTATATGTTTGTGATAACCTTGTGATAAATTTGTGTGTTTTAAACAGACACACACCTGACATTCAAGTTTAACCTTTTGGAGACCACACTGTCACAGCCGTTTGCAAATAAAGGTGAGAATATGGATCTAAATAGAGCAGTATAAAGGTTTATTAACACAATAGAAACAAAACAACCAGGTATAGTGCAACAATAATGGACAACCAAACTGAACAAAACACAGGGCTTAAATACGTAGAGAAATTAACTAAATTAACATCAGATGCAAATGATAATCAACTCAATGAAAAACCATGGAAACAAACTGAAAGCAAGGAAACATTTTGAACGGTAGTACAATGTTGCAAAAGCTTTCTGTTTTAGATAAATACTGTTCTTTTGAACTTTCTATTCAAAGAATCCTGAAAAAATTTTTTTACACTGTTTTCAACACTGATAATAATTTATGAAATGTTTATTAAGCATCAAATCATCATATTAGAATGATTTCTGAAGGATCATGTGACACTGAAAACTGTAATGATGCTGAAAATTCAGCTTTGATCACAGAAATAAATGACATTTTAAAATATACTCAAATAGAAAACAGATATTTTACATTTTACAGGTGTTTTTTTTTTTTTAATAACATAAATGCAGCCTTGGTGAGCAGAAGAGACTTCTTTAAAAACATAAAAAAAACTTACCATCCAAAAACTTAGTTAGAGAAACATATTTCATGTAAGCCTATTTATTTTATTCCTAATATATATTAGGAATAAAATAAATAAGCTTACACGAAATATGTTTCACTTAAATTAACACATTAACAAAACGAAAGAAAAAAACTGTAAAACAAGTGTAGGCTACACTGACTGACACGCTCCTGACGAGTCATATAATTATTATTTTTTTTTTTTCAAAATTAAAGCACAATATTTTGTAAACCAGCAGTTTATTTTTTCTTTTTTTTTCTCAACACAGTTTTGACTGATATTTAGCATAGGCTACCTTGCAGCAAACGTTAAAAAAAAAAAAACTGTAGGCCTACAAATGAATCAATTAAAAGAATAACCTAGGCTACTTGTTCAAAATAAAACATATAGCCTGCATGTTTTTTTTCCAAACCCTGTTAGCCTAATTACACAGCATTAAAGTTAAATTATTTAGCATTATTTAGCAGGACCCCGATTTCGGCCTCCCTAAAATTCTTTTTCTTGCCGCTCGCCATTCTCAAGTAAAAAATTTGGACGTTGAATGGCGCTCTTTCATATGGTAATTTTATTAATTAGGGGGCATTAAAGCGGAGATCTGAAACCATTCAGCTGTGCACAATTTCAAGATCATTTGCGATTTATAGATTTCACATGTGAAAGAGAGGCGTACGCACGTTTTTTTGTGCGTACATTCGTTTTTCGGAATCACACGTACACACATTTGAGAATTGATCGTAGATTAAACGTAGGACGGTTTCTACGCAACATTTTATACATGAGGCACAAGGAGTGGTTTGTAATTGGACAATTTAATTACAGCTCAGGGAAGTCAAACAATATTTCTCAGTTTTTTTTTAAACATAATTTTTCTCTTTTAGTAAGAGTTATTGACCAAAAAATTGTCAAGATAATTTAATTTAAATTCAATAAGGGCAAATAAAAGAGAGTAAAATGTCAATCTCATTTTTAATGATGATAGGGCCAGGATGAATGTTCTCTTTGCTGTAGTGACATGCAGTCATTTGCCACACATCTAGAATATGAACACCAACATCCTGAAAAGCCCAGCGCAGAATTCTGTCCAACTGTAGAGAATACCAGTCACTGCCAAAAATATCCTATTATAGAGACAGAAAAACACAATATCATTCATAAACTTGCATCACAGAGTGGCTTCGTTGTATTTGAGCACTTGGTACTCTATAGACTTTTATCACAGTCCGTATGTTGTCACATCCAGTTCCAATTAGTAGCGTAATTGATTTTCCACCTGCAATATTTTCAGTGGACAGTTGCCAGTTTTGTCAAGAAAATGTAACTGACTTTGAGAATTTGACGATAAACATCAATATTGCCAAGCAATCTAAATGTCTAATTCTAATGTTCTTTAATGTGATTTGTTGTTTGTATTCTATTCTTGCATTTATTTAAAATAAAAAAGGTAATCAGACTCTGAAGTGTTGCACATACAGTAGGCTTGTGTGCCCCCCTTTAAATCATGAAATATGTGCCGGAATAACATGACACCATTTTTCATTTTCATCATACCCAATTATGATAGTATGATAGTAAACTGAGGTTGATGTGTTTAGATGAAGTACTTGTGATTAACTGTACATCAATACAGAGGAGAACTGGCACCCCGACTGAGCCTGGTTTCCCCCAAGGTTTATTTTTCTCCATTATGCCACCTGATATCGCCTTTGGCTTGGCTTGCTCAGTTGGGGACACTACATTTTCAAATAAATATCCAAATAAATTTAATTACTAAACTAAATTAACTATGTCAACTACATTACTTGAATATATATGATAATTGAAATGAGCTAGATGACCGTTTTCTTCAGAGCGGCTGTACAGCCGAATCAAATTCGGTTGCATTATTTTCCTGTTTAACACTGTGAAGCTGCTTTGAAACAATCTGCATTGTAAAAAGCGCTATATAAATAAAGGTGACTTGACATCACAACAATCCTGTGCTACGAGTACTGCCATTGATACAGTGGAAGTTATCTTACGCGACTATTTGAAGCTTCCGCTTTTGAAGTGTAATAAAGCCCTATAATGTTACCTTATAGCCAGTGTTGACAGTCTTGATTATAACAGTAGTATCAGGTGCCCGCTGTAACAATGCTAGAACAGCTTTGCGGATCCTCAACACTCTAAGGGTGAAGAAATCCAGAGGGTATGTGGTGAAATGGGGCCCCAGATTGAACATAATGACTGTGTGAGATCCTCCAGCCAGGTCATCGATCTCATTACTGATGTAGTGCAGATCAGCAACTGCTGATTTCCGAGTGCGCAAAGGAACGCCGTGAGCCCTCCAGTGTAAGTCAATGTTGTTCACCACATCCACTGCTATGAGTGGCCCTGACTGATATTGGACATGCAGGTTCATCTGCTTCAGGGCTGAAAAACAGATCCACAATTACTGTATACACTGTATATATAATTATAATGAACAAATAAGCAACTATCTCACTTGGTACTGCTTTCACAAAGAACTCAAACCACTGCCTCATAGTAGAGTCTCCCATCATGTAGATGTGTTTGTCTTTCAGGCACTTGGTTGTCGTTTGGGTTGTAAAATGGCGGGTGCTACAGACAAAGGACGTCCACACATCATTCAGGTAAAAGCCAGCCGGAACTGGAGTGTGCAAACCAGGACAACATTTCTCTGTAACATCTGCAGGAAAAAAAATGTAAGTTCTGTGTCAAAGGTTTTCAGAAAGATTTAAAAAATTTGCCTGAACTAGAGATTATATTTGACTTGCATTGTCTAAATGTCAGAAAATTAATTGTGTGCAACTCCCGGCATCTCTGCATTCTTGTACTGTATTATTTTGCTGGGTTAAACTATTGACCAACATACCAATAGTTTCATTTCCATCTGAATCAAAAATGTTGATGATCCTTTTATCTCCACTGATACCTTTGTTAGTTTGCTTCCTGCCAAAGACAACATATTTGTCATAATGTTTTCTATCAATTAATTAAATAGATCAGTCAGTCAAGAGTTCTTTAATCTCACATAAGCATTTTCTCTTTATCAGTCAGGCGGTTTCTATAACCACCCATAGAGTGGTACACAAGGGCACTGCATGGCAGCGATTTGGGTCTCTGGCAGCGCCAAGTTTCTCTGGTACGGGGATCATTGTATTCACAGCAGCAGTCTCCTGTTCCCATATGCTCTAGTCCATTCTTGTCCCACTTTACATTACACTTCACTGTTTCACTTAGCCTGGTCTTATTTGGTCCTGGTCCCTCATAATATCCATTAAAGAACACTCTGTCAGAGTCAGTATCTCTGTGATGCTTCAGGACCTGCACAGCTTCACTGGAGTGAATTAGACGCACAGCCACCTGTGCCTCGCCGACCCACGGCAGGAGGAAACGTACAGAGTAGGAGCCATTGAGCAGGTCTACCACCTCCCCAAAAACACTGGCCTGTGACAGAGGTACATTCTCAGTATAACTCTCTGACCCAGGTAGAAAAAATATAACAGGTAAGTAGTTTTAGTTAATACATTGTGTACAATAACTGACCTTAGATTTAGACCAGAATAGCTTCGCTTGAAAAAAGTCGCCTCCATAACCTTTGGATTTGTTGTAAAAATCCTTTGCGTGTACTGTAACATAAAGCTCCTCACCAATTTGATAGTTCTCTTTCTGGTCCTGAATGATGAATTTGGTGTGGCCTGGACTAGTAGTCATGGACACATTTGTGATTGCTCTGTCAGGCCCAGCCCAGTAAACAGCCCTCTGTAACCTGGAGTAGTCGTCTAAATTGATTCCCAATTCGGAGTAAAATGAGCTTGACTCTTCTGAACTGAGCACTGAAGGAGAAGTGGAGTTTGTATAGAGTCCTGCAAAGTGCAGAGACAAAAAGCTGGGTGGAGGGTGTTTCTTCCTTTCATTGCCTATATAAGACCATACAACCTACAAATACAAAAGATTGTTATTAATCAAAAGTTTTGTCTTTGTATGAATGATGCTTGTAAATTAAACTAAATTAAGTGTATAGGGTTATGTATATAACCCTGGTTCACTGAGAAGGGAAAAGATGCTTCATCATAACGCTGATGCTATGGGAACGCCATCAGGCACGACCTGTGTCTGAATTATGCATGAAACACGGCAATTGATATATATATATATATATTCCCCCCTCCCATTGAGAAGCTATGTTGGCCGACACAGGACAAAAATGTTGTCGTCCGAGAGAGCAGAGAGTGACTAGCGCTCTGTAGAGAAGTACTGTAGAAACATTACGGCGCAAAATGGTGACTTCACTGTAAGGGGACCTGCGGTGTATGTAGATAAAAAATGGCTCATTGTAAGGTAATAAAAACATAACGGTACATTATGTAAGGTCTTTATACTCCACTGAAAACATAGTTATGTATATTATATTGCATTTCTGTAAATAGATCCTCAAATACTACACACTGAACCTTTAATATAAATGATAAATGACATTGAACATGATATAGATGTAATGAAGACCAAGTTCTAGTGAAATATCTTTACAATCCTCTATGATGTCTTTACATCCATCATAATTTGTGTATTTTGAGTGGCAGTTTATATCTGCAGATGCTAAGGTTGTGGGATGTGACAGCATCTGAAATACACAATTGATTTTAGAGTTACAGTGTGTCTCTTTCATTTGTTTATTTAAAAACAATTATGTTTATGAAGGCCAAAATTAGTAAAACAATGTTAAAAGAAAAAAGTGATATAAAGTCATGGGATAGCTTTCAATTTTTTTTTGTTTTTTTGGACTGGGTATGTGTCACGGGTCTGTGCAGGCAGGAAGACAGGTAATACAGTTCCAAAACATAGTTTAAGTACTCTAAAGACAGGCAAACAGGCAATAGCACAACAACTTAACAAAACAGTGACCAGACAAAGACTGAGTGAAAAGAACTTAAATAGCAAACAGAAACAAGATAATTACCTGGACACAGCTGAACTAAACTAACATGGGTAACCAAGGAAACAGACAAGTGGCAGGAAAACTAAGACAAAGGAACATGTGACAAGAAGTAAATTGAAAGACAACAGGTGTGTTCGACATCGGCTGTGGCTGGATGCAACCGATCAGCGAGAGTTGCCGCGTGCAGGCAAGGAGGAGCGGCAAACGGAGTCAAGTCGGACACTTTCTGCTTCCCGTAGTGATGCTTGTGTTGTGTTTGCATACTTTACCACAGCTGAAGTGAAATGTCAAATACACAGATGTTTCAGAGACATTATTGTCATGTAATACTTATATGTACAACTTACAGCGTCTGTTTGTACAAGAATAAAGTTCAACATAAGCCTACACTATTAGTGAAGTGGGGTCTACGTTTTTTATCAGATTTATTTTGATAAACATGACACAATATAACATTGTATATATATAACATTGAAGGTGTCCGAATAAACACGAAACACACGTTCTCGTTGTCATGCGGTTAATCCAGCCAATCGTGGAACAGCTGTGTAGTCATCAAAGCTTGGGCAGCCGCTCTGGAGAAGCTGCACAAAATGCACCAGCCGGCCGCTCTCGAATCACTCTCGCGGCACTTTGATTGCATACGTCACAGTCACGTGGCGTCGGCGCTGTCTTAAGTCAGACAAAATTTCTAACCAGAATGCACTGCTTCAAGTCAGCCGTCGATCGGTCTGTGCATCACTGCATAAAGTCAAACTAGCCTAACACAAACTGACAGTCATGTGACAGTATGTTTATGCATAAAGCAATAAACATACTGTCACAAAAAATTTACAATATGGATCATAAATTCAATATCTCTGTTACTTAAGTTACTGTGTAGAAGAGAAGATAAGTATCCTTAACTGAACAGAGCTACTCACACTTACATGTTCTGTTAAACTAAAAAGAGAAAAGGACATGATTGGTAGAAAACCAATTACAATTTTAAAGACATATTAAAAAAGAAATAATTTACACAGGGTATTGACAGTCTATGTAATTGGATGGCTGTTCTCCAGAAAATCAGTAATGAGGTGGCTTTGACAGTTACAGATTTGAAAAATGAAAAGGCGGGAATAAAGAACCCTAAACTCTAACACAAAGAACCATTTCAGCAGATACAGGGTTCTTCAGGATGATTATCTAAATAGAACTGTTGCTATGTGTAAATGACCATCTTTTTTAGAGCATGTGAACTCACATGGAGCACTTGTATGTATAAAAGTATACCTGGATTAGACAATCAGCTTCATATTCTGAAGGAGACACGCAGGCATACCTGAAGCATGGCAACGGGACACAAACATTTACATAACCCTAGATGTTCCCTTTTGAGGGAACTCTACGCTACGTCTACGTAACGTTGACGCTATGGGAGTGTTAACACTCACACCGCCACGCTGAACAAATGCCTGCTCTACTAAGATATGCACAATCATAGTCTTCGTCCACATTAGCACTCAACAGAGTCAGATCTAGGTGTCAAACTTAGTTCAGGCACATCCATAGTGACATGAAACAATACCCTTAATCCCTATAACATTGATTTTCAAACCTGTCCTGCAGGCACCCCAGCCCTGCACATTTTGTGTGTCTCCCTCATTTATCACACCTGATTCAACTAATCAGCTCATTAGTAGAGACTGCAAGAACTAAATTGGGTGTGTCTCATAAAGCTTGGTAAATACTCCGCAAGAACAAAGAAATTTGTTTGTTTTCTCGAGGTGGCAAGAACAAGAAAAAAATTTGTTCTGGCCAGTACATTCCATACTTCACGAGAAAAAAGCAGGTGCCGAACATCTCTGTTTCTCCGCATTAACCCAGCCCACTTTAAATTTCTGACCAATCACACAATAGTTCTCGGACATCAAACAAGAAAAAGTTCTACTCAAATGATCTGTCGAGAACAAGCTGTGAGAACTCCCAAACCAGTCCTGGAAGCGAGAACTTTTTTCTCTGTTCTTGCGGAGTATGTAACGGCCTTAAGGGAGACATAAAAAATGTGCAGGGCTAGGGTGCCTCCAGGACAGGTTTAAAAACCACTGCCCTAGAAGAGCTAGCGGCATAGAGACGCTATTGAAATCCTGAGGCTCAATGCTCTTACCATATTTATCTGCTCCTGGAAGCAGAGCTTACCAGGGAAATCACAGACATAGCCCTAGCTTGGTTGTCAGTAACAGCACATTAAGCTGAACCAGACAACGGATGAGATACGGCATCTCAACTCTACACACTCTTAATCCGTTACTACCTCTTAAAGTCTAGAAACGGCCTTACCGAAGGGAGTGTGCGAGGTAACACCACTACTACACCATTAAATGTCATCATACGTCATCATACCCCATTTCTTTTATTAGTGTCCTGTAACATTTACCCAGTATGAACAGCAGTGAAGTGCATAGGCTATATCTAACAGAAATCAGGCAAGAGCATGTTTAACAAATTACTCATATGGTTTCGTTTTCTACTGTGGAGCTCTTTGCAATTTAATACAAATACAAACAAGTCAGTTGTTGCCTTAGTAACGCAAGAGTTTACAATTTACAGACAATATGTCAATCGATATCGTAAATATCGACTGCGTTATGAAGGATGACCAGATATTTTTTTAACTGTATTATTAATTGATGCTGCACACAGCACTTGGGGGGGGTCACACAAGTCTGGGAGGTCCAACACATCTGGTAGTTTTGATTTGTGTGGAAGTGGACGGATGATGGCTGGGATTGGCAGCCGGGACCTGTGTTTTCAATTGAAATACTGTGTTATACTACCAGTCACAATTGTGACCGTTAACAAATTTAACCCTCTTACGAGCAAAATATATATGCAGGAGTATAATTCTCAAACTATATCAGTAGTAGACCCTTTAAAGAATATATGTACAAAATATGATAGTTCTATCTGTTAATTAAGGTGTTTTACTTGTTTCTTTTTGTAGTAGTCTGGGGAAGACATCTTCTCTAGATGTGCTAGCAGGAAGTAAACTGATCTGGTCATGTGACCTCTCACACTAGTCACATGACATTGATACATTTTAATCAAGACAAATCTATTTTTTCATTTAAAAGTTGAATTTCTTGCCCAAAGCCAACAACAACACACAGCTTTCAGAAATAAGAAAAAAAGACGCGGTCACAATTGTGACCGGTGGGATTAACGCAACCCAATCCAAGGGCAGGATATAACCCTGCTTCAATACCCAATTAATAATTGGGGAGGGCTAAACTCTATATCCTTAGCCTAATTGTCTAAAGGTTGCCTATTCCTACAGCTCTAGCGAGGAGGACAGAGATGCGTCTATCACCTCTACCTTATCATCTCCAGATTTATACTGGTGGGGTGACAGTTGAGGAAGGGCCTTTGAGTAGCCTGGGGATGAGAAGCAACACAAGGAGCATAATTCTGCTCAGGCTTGAGCTCACATGAACATCAAAGGGGGCTTGAGCACCCCTTTTTCTGGGAGCTTTTTTTTTTTAAATAAATGATGGAGATACATGTGAATACAGTTAAATGTGTGTCTAATAACGTCATCACAATCGACCACATTGATATGCAAATGTGGCGTTAACGAATTAAAATGCGCTAATTTGCATTACAACATTCACTGCAGGTGAATAGGATAAACAAAATAACTAAAGCATATCACCACAGAACTTCCCCAGTTAATGACTTACATCAAGAGTCTTTTTCCCTGAAATGCAGATTAGCTTGTTTTGGTTAACCCTTAAATGCATACCTTGGGTCTTTAGCGACCCGGGATGTTATTCACTACCCTCCTCCTCATTCATTTTTTAAAGTTAGACATCAACCTTAGTATTCCTCAATCAATTCATTATAAACAATATAACAAGAAAAAATTATCAAATTATAAAATTATAAAAAAAATTTGTAAAAATTGTATAGGGTCGCTAATGGCCCGAGGTGTGTAAGAGTGTACGTTTATTTTTTTCTGCACAACAATAATTGAATCTCTAATGACGGAATAAGTGCAATTCACCTTTATTCCACAAGATGGCAATGTCTGATACACAATGATCGCAGACTGAAAACGAAACAAAAGTATGATTGCAAAACTTGAAATGGCTCACTGATTTACTGCAGAGCAAGTACTGAACGCAATCAAATAGTAGTGTCACTGTCACTTGATGGTGGATCTGGTGAAGAAGCTGTCAGTGATCAAAATATTGATTTTGAAGATGTTGAAAATGATAGATTTGAGAATATGTTTGAGATGGCGAATATGATCCAGAGGCTGAATGTACTGGGAAATGAGCTCTGACGAGAACAGTGATGATGGTATAAAACATCTGCTCAGACTGAACCCTTCCAAGCTCCAAAAGGTAACAAAATATTTTATTTTATTCTTCTGTAATTGTTACACTAATTTCAAGAGAATTTTATATTATCGCGTTAGATCCGTGTTAGATATAGATCTGGGTCACTAAAGACCCGAAAAAGTAAGAATGATTGGCGAAACAGTCATACATTTAAGGGTTAATTTAAAATCTACAGATGCAAACAGACATATGGTAGTAGGCTTAAAACAAACACCATCTAAATGTGTATTTTGGAAGTTTTCTTTCCATCAGAGTAAAAGAAGACATAGAAGCAAAATAGACCAAAATTTAAAAATTGACCACTACATGAAAGAAGTGTCCTGCCTTAAACAGTAACTTCCTAATTTTGATCGTAGGGTCCTCATTTAATAACTATCCATTCTATTAGTTCAAGTCCTTGTCACCATCAGTTATTGTGTGTGTGTGTGTGTGTGTATACAAGTTTTTCTATCCTGGGTGCTGTTCAGTATGAGCGAAGGAGTGGAGGGAACAGGTGGTACAGTTCAAAAACGTATAAATGTCCAGTGTTCACAGTAGCAACAAAACCTGTATTGTGTATATTCTCTTCATGAGACATACACTTATTTTGGACACAAAATTAATATTGCAGGAGAATGGAACGAGCAAGTAAACATATTTTGTTAGAGTTCACATCCAGGTTGGACTTGATTGACAAATGTCAACTGCCACTGACTATGAAGTTAGAGGCTATTCGACAGGTGGCACTGTCTAAAGTACAACATCTGTTCTCCAACGTTCATATCCAACAGAAAGTGCTAAGCGAAATGAATAACAAAACAGTGAGCTTAGTGCGAATGTGGTTTGGACTTAACACATAGCACCTGTGATATTTTTTTTTTTACCCCCAATGGGAAGGAGGGCTGGGGGTACAAAACGTGATATGAATTTATACCAGCATGCGGATTTCCCACCTTCTGAACATGCTGAATAATGATAACAAAGATGTTAGGGAGCTGGCTGGATCCTTCCTGTTCCTGGACCTAAGGAGACGCAAGGTGCCGTTGGCCAGGGAGTTAAAACCCCACTTCATTGGTTTCAAAAGAAAACCCAGTGGGAAAGTTGACACCCATTCTGCTGGCTTTGGTGTCTGGTCAGAAGGTCGGACGTGAACAACCTTTGTGTCCGAACTGGAGTATCATTGGAGTAGGCGCGGTCTGACTCTGGGACTGTGAGTGTCTCAGAGGATATTATTACTGATCCCCTGATCTACGTCAGGGCAACTGCCACAAGCGGTGGTCATAGCCACCCGCTAACATCCACAGGTGTCCGGCGAACTCTCTTGGACTTAACAACACTGGGCTGGACTGAAACTTCAGGAAAAACTTGCATGTTGATAAAAACTTTTCTCTGCTGATAAGTCTGTTTCTCACTTGTTTCTTAAGACTACTGCACTCAGTGAGGACATTGCCATTTTCACAGTAAAAGCCAGATTACAAGTTCTTCCTACCAGACTCAACCTTTCTATCTGGTTTCCTACAACCCAGGTCCATCATTGTTTGCATCACACTACAGAACAGATCACTGAAACATTGCCACACATCTTGAATGGCTGCCATGCTTACAAGGGAATGTACATAGCACGCCACGACAGAATAGTGGACCTTATAGTGAAAGACATATCAAACCAAATCTCACCTTCAGTGAAAATGTACAAACATTCTTGTGTAAAACCATCCATGTTTCAGCATTGTAAAAGTAATTCTGATACCTTCTCACATCTGTTTGCTAATACACCAGATGTTGTTGTGATTAATGAGGAGTTCAGTGAGGTGTTTGTTTTGGAGGTTGCATGCACCTTTGACTCTAGTATGGAGGAAGCCTTTATGACCAAGGTCATTAAATACAAACCACTCTTAAATGCCATCTCAGAGATAGGTTATCGGGCTATTTGTTTTCATATTTGGCAGCTTAGGACACACACACAGGCTGGTTGTAAGAGGGCTTTAACAACTTGGGATGCCCAAAAAGAGGGCTAGCAAAGTATTGTGCTCTGTCTGCTATCAAAGGCATACTTATACCCATAACAACTGAGAGATATGCTTAATATTGTGTAGACCTGTTGTATGCCACTGGTCCATGATTTTGTACATGTATTTAACTGCATCTATAATATTTATGTCCCTGTATAATATTTATTTTAAGTGGACCTAAATAAATAGTTAAAATGTAGGCTATACATGTTTTTCTATCCTGGGTGGGGACTTGAACCTGAATGCATGGGGACTCGTGTCACCGTAGGGACCTAAATTGAGGTCCCTATGAGGAAACAAGCTTATAAATCATACAGAATGAGTTTTGAAAATGTAAAAATGCAGAAAGTTTCTGTGATGGGTAGGTTTAGAGGTAGAGTAAATGTAAGGGATAGAATATACAGTTTGTACAGTATAAAAACCATTACGTCTATGGAGAGTCACCACAAATATAGTAGACCAGACATGAGTGTTCGTTCGGAAGTGCGCTCGCGCCACATGCGCAACAATTTAATAGGCTATATATAGGATAGTTATAATTCATTTGAAATAATTTTAATTACTTTCATATCATAACAAAAAGTTTTCAGCAATATCTGCAATGTAAAGCTAAAATACAAATCTGCAGAATACTGTGAGTAACAAGATTAAAAGCAAGCAAATTATAGGTTCTCAAGACAAACAAGCAATGCATCTGCTACTTGGAAAATATTATAGCCATAAACAACATTGAGAAGTTCAGAATAATTTATAGTAGCCTAGAATAACAATAACCCGCTAACTTACACCTGTTAGTCTATCTTAATATAGATTATTTATTAGCATATCATGGAGAATATTGTTGTCAAAATTGTTTACATCTGCATGGTAACCCAATTTTTGTATATGCTATCTTAGTTTGATTAAGCATTATTGATTTTTAATTTTAAGAATTTAGGAGGCCTGTAGGAAAAAAATGCTGCCATTTTAAAAGATGCAGCTGTGATAAATAAACTTACCAGACAACACAGGATTACCAGTAGACACAGAACCGTAAAAAACTTCTGTAATGATCTTTCCCTGTGAACTGTAAAAGCATTATGTCATCACAGTGCATTACTTGTTATGAACAAATTGCATTTTCCATTTTCTATTAGCCTATACAATACCTAAATATATAGCTACACATTTGTAACTTAAAAATATATGACCCATTTAATGCTAATTATTAGGGGTTCAAGCACGATGTACTGAAACCCTATTGTAATTGTAAGGATTTTTATTAGGGGTTCAAGCCCGTAGGGCTGAAACCCTATTGTAATTGTAAGGATTTTTATTAGGGGTTCAAGCCCGTAGGGCTGAAACCCTATTGTTATTGTAAGGATTTTTAGGGGTTCAACTACGAAGTATTCTGTAGAAGTATCGGGCCATTGGTGGTGCTTTAACTGTTATAAAGGTAAACTATATTATCCTGTGCAAAATGACATTTAAATGACTAAAAATTGTCTGCTCTGCATAGAACGTCACCAAATTAGCTGAGCATGTGCGCCATATTATTATAAAGAAGCATGCAAACTTTTACGGAGATCGGGCCATCAGTAGAGGTATTACAGCTTAAAAGGTAAAAAAAAAAAAACACCACATTTCCATGATAAATGAGCTGAAAATGCACATACTGACCTTTTTCCCCTCTGATGTGCATGTTAAAACGCTCAATAAAGTTTTTGTAACCAGCAGCTCAAAAATCAAGTGCTGAGACCCTATACTTTTTTTAATAGGCCTTTTTATGCCCTTTTTATGCCCTTTTTATTAGGGGTTCAAGCATGAAGTGCTGAAACCCTATTGTAATTGTTAATTTGCCCATGATGCATCATTCTTCATCTAAAACTGATCAGGCAGACCAAACCGTAAGTTGTAGAGACTTGAAACTTTCAGGGCTGGTAATACTCACAATGACTACGGACGTCACCGAGGCGCGCCCCGATTGGCCTGACGAGGGCGCTACAGCGGTCAAAAGTATGAAATGGCTCATAACTCCTAAACCGTTAGGCGTAGGCTCAAGTGTCTTATATCGTTGGAATCCTTGGCTCAAGGCGGAAAAAAATGCATGCCTTGGATTGGCTCGCCCTTGAGGCGCCAATTTCGAGATATATATATATTTTTTTAAACTTACTTTTGCGCACTACTCCCAGGTTTTTTCCCTGATCGGAACCAAACCACTGCAGAAATGTTCTTTGGAGAGAGAATATCAATAATTATGAAAAAAAAATCGAAATTTCAATTTATGGTCGCTAAGGCGAAAATTTTTTTTCAATGTGTCTGGGGCCACTTTTACTAAAATGACTATAACTTGTGAACGGAATGAGATATTTTCACTAAACTATGTCACATATCTATGAGCTCAAATTTAGGTCACATGAAAACAATTGCAACAATTGGCCACTTGGTGGCGCTGTAACAGGAAAAAAAATCATGAAAATGGCTATAACCGCACCCAACCATTAGTCCAATAATAATTGGCATGCAGTGTCTTTGTCTAGGGTGCCATTATAGTCTATGAGAACATTGGCATAGCTCAAAAAACTTAGTATGCATAATTAGCACAATGCCCTGAAGGAGCCTGAGAAGTTTCTGAGAAGTTGTTTTTCACGGGAGTCACCTCCTTTGACTCCTGAATACTTGCCGATTCCAATGATACCAAACATGGCAGGTTTTGCCTTATGGTTTGTGTAACAGTGTCATTTTTTTGGCTTACAAAACTTTTGCGATTATCTTCGAAACAGCTAGTCCGATCGAGACAAAATCACCACAGGAAATTTAAAAACATAGGTCGATAGCTAAACAATAACGTCCAAATGTCAAAATTATGATAGGAAGTGAAATCCAATCAATGTTGCCCATGGGTCATTTTTATACTCTCATAAATATTCTGTAACTGTCTATAATGGGGTGTCCAATCCTGCTCCTGGAGGGCCACTGTCCTGCAGAGTTTAGCTCCAACCCCAATTAAACACACCTGTACCAGCTAATCAAGGTCTTAATAGGCATACTAGAAACTTTCAGACAGGTGTGTTGAGGCAAGCTGGAGCTAAACTCTTCAGGACAGTGGCCCTCCAGGACGAATTTGGACACCCCTGGTCTAGAACTTCGAAATGAAATTGGATATTTATAACAAATTTGACACAAATATGTATGGACACACTCTGAGGACACCTAAAAAAGTGGTGGAGATTGGGCAAGATGTGGTGCTATAACTGCTAAAAAAAGTTTTAAAAAATTACATTTTTTAATTAAAAATTGTTTCCTTAGTAAATTGGCTATAAAAGGTATTTTTCCATCTATGATCTAAGTTTATTTATCTTAAGTGGCTACTCTTCCTGAGGTCCCAGCAAGTAAAAGAAAAAAAGTCAATGAAACATACAAACCCAAAATTCATTCCAAATATCAAAATCAACAATTTACTATATATCGTGCCATTAAATGTTCCTTTAAAGATTTTTTTAAACTTTTAAAAAATGCTTTACTTAAAATATGTAGTATCCGATGGTAAATCATTCCATATTTCCATTCATCTATATGTTGCAGTATGTTGTTTTACAGTAGTTTTCGAAACAAGAAGTAAAAAACATCCCTTTGATGCATGCCTGATGTTGAAATTATGACTAGTACTACTATATAAAAGTTGACATTACAGGACATTAGGAACTCTAGACAGAAATACTTCTTATAAAACAAAGCAGAGAGACAATCTTTCACCAGTGGCTAACCTAAAGTTTTTTGCATTCTTATTATATTAGATATTACAGATTTAAAGGAAGTTGTGTGGCTCTGTTCTGGACTGATTGCAATTATTCCAAGTCTTTACTTGATGAACTCAACCACATCACTGGGCAATAATCTAAGTAAAAATCATTGTTTGCACAATTCAAGCCCTTACAGTGTTGTGGTAAAAAGTTTGCACATCTCTAATAACTGACAAACCTCTTCCCATAACTGTTTGTAGCCCGGGTAACCCTGGCCACCAGTAAATGAGTTAAAACTTGTAAAAAGTTCATAAAACGAAAGAATAAAAGTGTTCTAGAAGGGTAAGAGATTCATCCAATCAATGATTGCATTCTGAATAGCTTAATTCAAGTTCACTTGTGCATTTGCATCATTTTGTGCAGATATAATTTGTAATCTCATATAGAATGCATTTCTTTGAGCTAAATATCGCGCTAGCAAAGAACTTAAGTGTACCGGTGTTCATTCAGCGCGCACAGCTCAAACAGCAACGCACGACTAATAAAAACTTTGATTGGGACTGTCATATTACATAACATTGAGAACAGTATTTTAATAAATCGTTGTGAATTAATTGGGTTTAGTTGCAATGTTCAGCGTGTTTTGTTTCAGGAAGAGCGCGTTCATTCTGAATAACAGATATCAGGGGGCGTTGGTGACGCGTTGTATTAGAGGTTATATTTGATGATTAAATAAGTAATTTAATTAAATGATCAATAGGTTTTTGGGTACACTTGGACCAAATGCAAAGACGTTAGCCAATCACAGCAGTGGGTGTTTACACTGAAGTCTCCCAGCGGACACGCCCCTTAAAAACGGAGCGTTCAGAGCAGAAGGCTAAAATCAGGGTAGGAAAAATGCTTTTATTTATAAATTATGAAAATTTTTGATGTAAAAAGCATTCTAACTTTATAAGTGCACCCCAGGAAACATCATAAAACAATAAAAAAATGCAGTTCATGACCCCTTTAATGAAAGATTAGTAATTATTGTGTTTGCCTTGTCTTTTGCAAGGCTAGTTTTTTTCCCCTTCTATCTTTCCTGTTTTGTGCCAAATACAATCCTGTGGAGAGGAATCGTCTGTGTTGGACGCGATTTTAAATGTGTACAAATGGTGAACTGCCCACGGACCTGTTTTCCCTTTGAACTGTGATTTATAGAAATCATCAACTAGTAGGAAAATTTAAATTTTTCTTGTTTTTTGGACACTAAAGACTTTATTTCGTTCAATCCGTTTGATTTTTGCTTTTGAAAAGGAGAGACTCTATTTTTTTTTACTTGAACTGATCGAAAGAGAGTTTAAGAACTCTTTGAACTGAATCATTTGATTCGCAAAATCGTTCGCTAATTTGTCGATTCATTCATGGACTTTGTTCAACCAAGTCAATTAATTTGTTTCTGTATTTCCAATTCATTGTTAAATGTGCTGTTTACTCTTTGAAGGGAAAGTGATTTATTGGAGGGACTTCTGAATTATATTCTATGTTTTGGGTCAAATCAAATATTTAATTACTTTAATTTAATTTTACATTTGGGTTATTGAATATTATATCTTGTTTGAGGGTTTATTGTTGTAAATTACTTTTGTCAAATTGAAAGAGACAGACACAGGTTTTTTTTTTGAGAATCTACTTTATTTACACATTGTGTAAAAAGTGTGAAACCCCATCAAATCAAACCACTTGGTAACGCTATAACATGAAAAAAGCATGAAAATGGCTTTAACCAGCTGACTGTTAGTCCGATTAACTTGAAAATTGGTATGTCCTGTCTTTGTCCAATGTGCCACAATAGTTTATAAGGACACTGACGTATCTAAAAAAAACATTGCCACCATCGGCCAATAAAGTTCGAGCAACTATTAGACGAGATAACGGAGGCTGATCAGAACGAAACTCGATGGCCATGCTCTACTCATGGTCCTAGAGTTCTGAAAGAATTTTGAAAGAAATTGACTTATCCTCTACTGACACCTCCTGGTTAAAATTGTCATTTTGTCATACTACTCACTAATACTGTTCTATGATTCATATTTAGACTTTGTAAATGTTATAATAGTGACTTTATAATCACATTTAGTCAGTTTATCACTTCATTTTCCTGGGCTAATTTAGTCCTTAAAGGCCTTAAATGCAAAATGCCGTAAAATGCTTAAAGGCCTTAAATGCTTGAACCCCGATAAATGCTGCTCGCAGCTTTAATTATTATTTTTATTTTTCTTGTGCCGTAAAATTGATCGTGCAGACCAAACTGTAAGTGCTAGAGACTTGAAACTTTGCCAGATGGTAGTCCAAAAATTGAGAAGAGGTTGACCGAGTATGACCCAGATTGGCCAATAGGTGGCGCTACAGCAACCAAAAGCGTGAAAGTGTTCATAACTCCTAAACAGTCACAGACTCAAGTGTCTTATATCATTGGAAAGCTGAGCTCATCACGAACAAAATATATATATTTCATTATACCTACTTTTGCGAACTAGTCCTAGGTTTTTCGCCCGATCAGAATCAAACCAGTGTAGAAAGATTCTCTGGGGTCTGAATTTCAATAGTTATTCAAAAAAAGTAGACATTTCGATTCGCGGTCGTTAAGGAACATAAAAATGGACGTTCAGGGCGGAGCCAATTTTACTCAAATGGCTATAACTCGACAACGAAATGAGATATCTTCACCAAACTTGATACACATATGTATGGGCTCAGTCTTTGGTCACGATAAAAAATTGCGATGATTGAACACTTGGTGTCGCTATAACATGAAAAAAACAGGAAAATGGCTATAACAACCCGACCGCTGGTCCGATTGACTTGAAAATTGGTATGCAGTGTCTTGGTCCAAGGTGCCATGTATGTATACGAGGACATTGGCGTATCTTAAAAAACATGGCCGCCATCTGCCAATGAAATTTGAGCACCTATTAGACAAGGTTAACAGAGGGCGATCGGAACGAAACTCGGTGGGCATGTTCGACTGATGGTCCTAGAGGTCTGTAAGCATTTTGAAAGAAATCAGCCACTAGTTGGCGCTAACGATTTTTACGACTCTATAATCACATGGTGTTTGACATATCCACACAATATGCATATCATTGGATAGATCTCCTCATGTTAAACAACTTTGCCTCAAGAAACACTGCTGTCAATCAAATTGTTCATTAAAAAACCTACTTTTGTGAACTAGTCATTGGTCTTTTGCCCGATCGGAACCAAACCACTGCAGTACGATTCTCTGGCCTCTCCTGATCAAAAGTTATCAAAAAAATGTTGACCTTTACCCTTTGCGTAGCTATAACAGGGTCATTTCAATATGAGGCCTTGTCCAAGTGTACCCAAAAACCTATATCTCCTCAAAAAATATTCAGATCTTCTTAAGAAGCACATGTGACATATGACTCTAAACAAGCATGCAAAATTTCATTGAGATCGGGCAAAAGGTGCCTCTGTAACAGTTAAAAAGGTGAAAACTACGGTGGCCGAGAGAGCTCAACGCGCTGCAACTGAAGAAAACACATGCAAATAGAAAAAACACCAGCATATAAAGAAAACGTCTAGGTTAAGTATGTAACCCTCGTTCCCTGAAGGAGGGAACGGAGACGTACGTCGGAACTGACCGACGAATTGGGATCTATTTTCAGAGACCAATCTACTTCGAGTGTTTAAAACGAGCCAATGAAGATTGGCATGCGGTCGACGCACTCCACGCACCGCCCCGCAGCGACAAGACGATAGCATCCACTATCCAGTGGGCTAACCTCTGCTTGGAGACAGCCTTTCCCTTCTGCTGGCCTCCGTAACAGATGAAGAGCTGCTCTGAGGTCCTAAAGCTTTGAGTTCGGTCCACGTAGGTGCGGAGAGCGCGGACGGGACAGAGCAAAGCTAGGGCTGGGTCTGCCTCCTCCGAAGGCAGCGCTTGCAGGTTCACCACCTGGTCCCGGAAGGGAGTGGTGGGAACCTTGGGCACATATCCAGGCCGGGGTCTCAGGACAACGTGAGAGTTGGCCGGCCCGAATTCTAGGCACGATTCGTTGACCGAAAGTGCATGCAGGTCCCCTACCCTCTTGATTGAGGCCAATGCAGTCAGGAGCACTGTCTTCATGGACAGGATGTTTAGCTCTGCTGACTGCAAAGGCTCGAAGGGAGGGCCCTGGAGCGCTCTAAGCACCAGGGCTAAGTCCCAAGAGGGTACCGAGGTTGGACGAGGAGGATTCAGTCTCCTCGCACCTCTGAGGAACCTGACGATTAAGTCGTGCTTACCTAAGGACTTACCTTCAACTACATCGTGATACTCCGCTATTGCAGCGACGTACACTTTGAGGGTGGAGGGAGACAGCCTTCTCTCCAACCCATCTTGCAGGACTCCACCTTTTTTAAGGTAGTCGAGCCTGGACCTTAATACTGCGATGGTCATGTTCCCGCAATGAGAACATGAGTCATCCACGAAAGCAGCCTCAGCGTGCTGAACGCCCAAACACGTGAGACAACGATCGTGTCCGTCAGCTGGGGACAGATAACGACGGCATCCAGAAACACACGGTTTGAATGACATCTTGAAAAAGACGCAGGGTCAAACCGTGTAGCTCTTTTAGAAAAGGAAAACCGCTCCAACTAGTGCCGAGGCACACAGGGGAAATGGCCGCGGCTCGCAGCGGTTCAGGGGTGCAAGCCCGCTGAGAGCACTCAAGGGGAAACACCCAGCGAGCTGTGAAAACAGCTGTTGTTTTAAGGTAGATTTCTCCCGCGACCACCGCTGCAAGGCACCGTCACACTGACACTGATAGAGCGACCTCTTCACAAGACTCAGAAAAAAACACTCTCCGTAGGAACACACACTCTGGTTATGTTCGGCTCCGAAGTTGAAAGCGATATGCGGTACTTCCGCTTCCGTATTTATACCCGCGCTGCGGGGCGGTGCGTGGAGTGCGTCGACCGCATGCCAATCTTCATTGGCTCGTTTTAAACACTCGAAGTAGATTGGTCTCTGAAAATAGATCCCAATTCGTCGGTCAGTTCCGACGTACGTCGAACGTGACCGACTGAAAGGGAACATCTTCATCAGTTTGACAACACATGCATATACAGAAACGCACTGCAAATACTCACAACACGTGCAAATACAAAAACGCCCCAAAAGTCCACAGCACATGCAAATACAAAAACGCACTGCAAATATTCACAACACATGAAAATACAAAAACGCGCTGCAAATAGGACTGCTCATAATGCACATACGATCAGAATGTTAAGATGAACAACAACAAAAAAAACCCTCACCTTTCAGGTGCACACTACTGAAGAGTAAACATTGAACAATCCCAGCCAGCGATCCCAGCCAGGTACGTCACTTGTTGGTGTTCCCTTATAACAATTTCGTTGTGGTCTTTACCAGTCCCGGCGCCAGGATAAACAATTTTATACGATATTATTTTGCGTTAAAAAAAATTATTAATAATAATATATATTTTTAATAATTTAATTGATTTTATGTCTCAAATCCCAGTCAATTATCCACTGCAGAAAGTAAAACTACAAACTCAGCGATGAGAGCTCTACTTAAACATGTTCTGATAACACTATTTAACCTTAATTTATTTCTTAATATTTCCCTTGTGGCCCATAGTTGAGAAGAGATGTAGGTGTGAAACGAGTTTTTTTTTTTATTTTATTTTTTTTAAATGAGTTAGCTAATCTTATTACAGCGCGTTGGTTATGCGTGATGCGCTATAAATTATTGCAGGGCAAATTAAATTATTAATTTAATTCTTAAAGTAGCCTAATCATCATCATCATAATTAAGACCATCGCAGAAGGGGCTTGAGATCGCTGGGCCTGGTATGTGCTATTTGCATGTTTTGTGAACTTTTACAGCGTTTCTGTATATGGTTGTGTTGTGAACTTTTGCAGCGTTTTTGTATTTGCATGTGTTGTGGACTTTTGCAGCGTTTCTGTATATGGTTGTGTTGTGAACTTTTGCAGCGTTTTTGTATTTGCATGTGTTGTGGACTTTTGCAGCGTTTCTGTATATGGTTGTGTTGTGAACTTTTGCAGCGTTTTTGTATTTGCATGTGTTGTGGACTTTTGCAGCGTTTCTCTATTTGCATGTGTTGTGAGTATTTGCAGCGCGTTTCTGTATTTGCATGTGTTGTGGACTTTTGCAGCGCATGTGTTGTCAAACTGGTGAAGATGTTTTCTTTATTTGCTGGTGCTTTTTCTATTTGCATGTGTTTTCTTCATTTGCAGCGCGTTGAGCTCTCTCGGCCACCGTAGAAAACTGACAATTTGCTTATCATTATAATTGCATTTTCCCTGCAATTGTCATAAAACCACCAGCGGGGCAGCAGAACACCACTCATTGGCTTATTCTTCTCACTAGTATAGTTCGAGTATAATTTAAACTGTATAAAATCATTATTATAACATTACACATTACATTTTCCTGAGGTTTAACACTTAATTTGTTCATTTGAGGTATGTTTCTGCAATAGTATTACAGTTACAACAAGATCTGAAAAATATGTTTTAAAGGGGAAAACCTGGAATAAGCAATTTGTTACCCATCATTTATTTCAAATATATAATGTATGTGAGTTAGCACGTTTGAAGGCATTAACTTAGAAAATGTGCCCATTAAATGAAAAACACATATTTTTAAAATGAAAGTGAGCCAATGAGTGGTTCCCTTTCGAACGGTCAGTCGTACTGCGTCTAAAGACGCACTGGGAATAATCTCTATTCTCGAATCACTGAAGCATTTTTATAAAATCACGCAGTACTACTGCCCAGTCAAAACAGTGTCGAGACATCTCGCACGCCATTGGCTGGCCAGTGGGAACTGCATGAACCAATGGCAGGACAGCGTAACTGAATGAACCAATGGGTAAAATGCCCGTGAAGCAGGGCACAAAAGCCCGCGAAGCTGGGCACCTTCCCGCCAAAATGGGCGTGGCATCCTCCTTAAGGTACGCTGTAATGCCCTAAAACATCAGATTAATCTCCTTCAGCGACGATCTTGGTCCTCGCCGATAAACACTCGAAGCTACACTACCTTCGCCGAGAAATCACGAGCCTGCGGCAGAATCGTGAGCTAGCCAGCCCGGACATCCTGGAAATCAGCGGCTTTTTTCAACGCGCTCAATTTCCAGCGGTCCTGTGAGCTGTCGTGCTTTTCCCCCGCGCTCTCCGGCTAAGACACTACGGTGTATCCTTATATAGCGACTTACGTAATGTCGCGCAATGTGTGTGTGACATGCAGCACTCACCTGCATGAAGAGGACGACCACGAGGTGTGCGTGATCTGTCTGGGTAAAGCCCACGCAGACGCTGCCATCTCTGGATCCGGCTGCTCTCACTGCGAGGGTATGTCCATCTCCTCTCTCCGTAAGCGGATAGCGCTCTTTTCAGAGCGCGACCCCGCCCCTCATGCTCTCCCGTTACCTTTCCAGTCCGAACCCCAGCGGAAAAAACGGCGGAGTCAGAGGGCCGAGTATACCGAGGTTAACGAGCTCACGTCGGCCCAGTGCCCGCGTGCCTCGTCTTCACCTCAGAGAGACGGTTCCCCGGTGGCGTTCTCTCGATCTGACCTGCTCCCCCCGCTCGAAGCCGAGGGCCTGGTCTCATTCGGCGGCAACGATGACGAGCATCCACATGATGACTCCGTGTCCCTTGCCGCATCAGATGCTGAGGATTGGTCGGGCTCGCTCGACGGCCCCACCCCCTCAACATCACAGCAGTACGGTGAGCCAAAAGCCGGTGCGGACACCGAGTTTCTCCGTGTCCTCGCAAAGGCCGTCAACGAACTCGGCCTGGATTGGGCCACCCCAGAAGAGCCTGCACGCAGCCGCCTCGATGAGTGGTATCTGCCGGGGCGCCAACAGGCCCCTCGACAGAAAGCCGCACCGTTCTTTCCCGAGGTTCACGAGGAATTGGCGAAGTCGTGGCGCGCCCCCCCTATTCTGCTCGTCTCCGCCCATCCATCTCGCACGCGCTCTCCACTATTGATGGCGCAGCCGAGAAGGGCTACGAAAAGCTCCCCCCGCTCGAGGAAACGGTGGCCGCTCACCTCTGTCCACCCTCCGCGATAGGCTGGAAGCCCAAAATCGCCCATCCATACAGGCCCTGTCGTACGACGTCAGCCCTGGCAAATAGGGCATATGCTTCCGCCGGCCAAGCAGGCTCCGCTCTCCACTCGATGGCGGTCCTGCAAGTTTTTCAGGCCAAACTCCTCCAGGCAATGGACGAGTCCGGGCCAAATCAGGAGATTTTTCGCGATCTCCGGAGCGCCACAGACCTGGCCCTTCGCGCCACAAAGGCCACCGCACAGGCCATAGGCAGATCCATGGCCAGCCTTGTCGTGCTCGAACGCCATCTCTGGCTAAATCTCACCGAGATCAAGGAGGCTGACAAGACCGCCCTCCTTGACGCTCCGATAGCTCCAAACGGCCTATTCGGTCCAGCTGTCGACGGTTTTTCAGACCGTTTCACCACGGCCCAGAAAGCGTCCCAGGCGATGAGACATTTTCTCCCAAAACGGGCTAGCTCTGCCGCTTCTACGCACCCGAGAGCTCCGTACCATCAGCAGCAGCAGCAACAACAACTGCAACAGCGTAGAGCGGTGCACGCGCCAGCGAATGTGCCGCCACGCCCACCACAGGATCAGCGTCAACGTCAGTCGAGACGTTTTCCACCTAAGCGTCAGGGTCCCCGGCCAAAGATAACGCTGGAACCTGACAACAGGAAGCACTCCTGACAGGCTGGTCAGGAAGAGAGGAAGGTTGAGCCCCGCCCAGGCCGGTCCACCCTCCAAAAGACTCAGAGTTCTCTCCCCACGGCCCGTTTTAGTTCTGGCCGGGGAGAAAAATGTTATTTTGAATGTCGCGAATGTAAGCTGCGAGCCCGCTCTGATGCGCGCGCCCTTGCATTCTGCCGCTGTGACGGCAAGTTCAATAAAAAACATGAATGTTCAAAAAATGAGTTTTCTGTCTCTTCCACACCACACGGAAGTCGGTGCCCTGCACAGCGCGCCGCCTTCCGACACTATAAAACCCCTGCACAACCGGGCAGAGGCTTGGAAAGCCATCCCCGGTGTGTCACAGTGGGTTGTAAATACAATTCAACGAGGTTACTCGCTCCAATTCGCTCGCAAACCACCCCCTTTCACGGGCATAATACACACTTCGGTGGAGAGCAACGTGACTCACGTCCTCAAAACCGAAGTGGAGAGCCTATTGATGAAAAAAGCTATAGAGGCAGTGCCTCCAGCACAGCGCGAGTCAGGTTTTTACAGCCGCTATTTCCTTGTTCCCAAAAAAGATGGCGGTCTCAGACCCATCTTAGACCTCAGACATCTGAACAAGGCTCTTATCAAACGGCCTTTCAGAATGCTGACATTAAGACAGATAATCGCGCATGGACTGGTTTTTCTCAGTGGACCTGAAAGATGCTTACTTTCATATCCAAATTATCCCACGTCACAGACCGTTTCTGAGATTCGAGTTCGACGGGAAGGCTTATCAATACACAGTCCTACCATTTGGCCTGTCTCTGGCCCCCCGCACTTTCACGAAGTGTATGGATGCAGCTCTCTCCCCCTTAAGACAAGCGGGAATGCGCATTCTGAATTACCTCGACGACTGGCTCATACTGGCCCAGTCAGAGGAAGAAATAAAATCTCACAAATCTGTGCTACTCAGCCATCTAGAATGCCTGGGTCTCAGAATAAATACAGCCAAGAGTTCATTGTCTCCCAGGCAGAGAATCTCCTTCCTGGGAACATGTTTAGACTCAACCCAAATGAAGGCGTGGCTATCCAACGAACGCGCTCTGACTACGCAGCAGCTTGCACGCTCGTTCAAAGCAGGAACCAACAGACCCCTGAAAACTTTTCAGAGAATGCTAGGCCTAATGGCATCGGCTTCTCCAGTACTTCCGCTGGGCATGATGCGCATGCGCCCCCTGCAGTACTGGCTGAAATCACGGGTTCCCCCCCAAGCGTGGCATTCTGGCCAGCTTTGGATCAGAGTAGGCCGTGGCTGTGTCAAAGCACTGGCCCCATGGTCAAATCCCCGCCTCTACGAGTCGGGAGTGAGCTTGGGGACAGTTTCCAGACGGATGGTGGTCACCACGGATGCCTCCAACACGGGTTGGGGGGCTCTGTGCGAGGGCAAACCGGCCTTCGGCTCATGGTCGAGCACGGAATCACGGTTGCACATAAACTGCCTAGAAATGCTAGCAGTTGTGCTGGCCCTCGAGACCTTCTTACCACATCTCTCAGGTCACCATGTTCTAGTCCGCACGGACAACACAACAGTGGTTTCCTACATAAACCGCCAAGGCGGGCTCAGGTCGAGATGGCTCAACCAACAGGTCAGACATCTCCTCCTATGGGCAAAAGGCAAATTGCAATCGCTGAGAGCAGTGCATGTGCCAGGCAGATTGAACCAAGGAGCAGACATGCTCTCCAGGGGCCTCGTGCTCCCAGGGGAATGGACCCTCCATCCCCAAACGGTTCAAATGATATGGAATGTTTTCGGGAGGGCAGAGGTAGACCTCTTTGCCTCCGAAGACAACTGTCACTGCCCAATTTATTTTTCAAAGAGCAAGGACGCGTTGGCCCACGAATGGCCCAGCAGTCTGCTTTATGCTTTCCCTCCAGTTCCACTCCTTCCTCATGTCTTAAAAAGAATCAGGGAATGTGGTCATACAGTTCTGTTGGTGGCTCCACTCTGGCGAACCCAACACTGGTTTCCCGAACTGATTCAGCTACTATCAGCAGCCCCATGGCCAATTCCACTGAGAAAAAATCTCCTTTCTCAGGCGAACGGGACACTTTGGCACCCCCGTCCCAAACTTTGGGCACTACATGTCTGGCCACTCAAGTGCCTCCCAGTGAGTGTTCTTAGCACTATCAGTGAAGCTAGAGCTCCGTCTACTAGACGTCTTTATGCTCTTAAATTGTCGGTGTTCTCTGACTGGTGCTCAGCCAGAAAACATAACCCAGTGTCATGCGAAATATCACAGATACTCGTTTTTCTACAAGAGATGTTGGATGCAGGACGCACTCCATCCACACTCAAAGTCTACACGGCAGCTATCGCAGCTTCTCATGCACCAATAGCTGGCCAATCAGTAGGCAGACATGACATGGTTGTGAAGTTCTTAAAAGGAGCCAGGAGGCTTAACCCTCCTCGCCCTCCCACAGTGCCAGCGTGGGACCTTTCACTGGTCCTACGAGCACTAAAAGAACCCCCCTTCGAACCATTACAGACGGCCGAATTAAAACCCCTCTCGCTGAAAACTGCCCTGCTATTAGCACTGGCATCAGTTAAGCGTGTTGGTGACATTCATGCGCTCTCTGTGATCGCGTCATGTCTAGAATTTGGCCCAGGTGATTCTAAAGTCATCCTCAAACCGAGACATGGCTATGTACCCAAAGTGCTTTCAACTCCGTTCAAAGCACAGGTAATCACTCTCTCTGCTCTCCCCACTTCTGAGGATGAGAGACAGTTACACCTGCTCTGCCCAGTTAGGGCACTTAGAGCATATATTGAGCGATCCTCTCACTTTAGACAGTCGGAGCAGCTCTTTGTAAGTTTTGGTGGCCGCACAAAAGGGCTTCCGGTCACCAAACAAAGCTTGGCCAGATGGCTAGTGGACGCAATAGCGTTAGCTTATGATACTATGGGCCTACAATGCCCCATAGGTGTCAAAGCTCACTCCACCAGAGGCATGGCCTCTTCATGGGCATGGTCTAGTGGAGTTTCTATTGGTGATATCTGTAGTTCGGCAGGATGGTCCTCGCCGTCTACTTTTACCAGATTCTACAGCCTAGAAGTCCCCGCTCTGCAGGCGCAGGTCCTCGCTGTATAAATATACTGAGACAGCCTCTCTAAGTCCGTCCTATTAATAAGTATGCATCTGAGGCCTTTATATGCCTTATTGCTTACCAATTTTTTCTTTGTAGTTCTGGCCTTCTCCAGTCCAGCACGCATAGAATACTATGTTAGTATTACATATACATATTATAATGATGTGTCAATAACTTGAGTCTTGGGCCCTTATTAGTGTCCAACTTGAGGGAGCACATGTCATTGTGCCTATAGCACGGCGGGATTGAACAGGTTCCCAGTGCGTCTTTAGACGCAGTACGACTGACCGTTCGAAAGGGAACGTACTCGGTTACTTGCGTAACCTCGGTTCCCTGAGATAAGGGAACGAGTACTGCGTAGACGGCCGTGCTATAGCACAAAAGACAACGGGTGATCGTCGCTTCAGTCAATTTAACCTGATGTTTTAGGGCATTACAGCGTACCTTAAGGAGGATGCCACGCCCATTTTGGCGGGAAGGTGCCCAGCTTCGCGGGCTTTTGTGCCCTGCTTTGCGGGCATTTTACCCATTGGTTCATTCAGTTACGCTGTCCTGCCATTGGTTCATGCAGTTTCCACTGGCCAGCCAATGGTGTGCGAGATGTCTCGACACTGTTTTGACTGGGCAGTAGTACTGCGTGATTTTATAAAAATGCTTCAGTGATTCGAGAATAGAGATTATTCCCAGTGCGTCTTTAGATGCAGTACTCGTTCCCTTATCTCAGGGAACCAAGGTTACGCAAGTAACCGAGTACGTTCTCTGCTGCCACCTACTGGTTTTATCATTTTGTCATAATACTCACTAGTATTGTTCTTTAATTCATATTTAGACATTATAAAATCACTATTATAATGTTTACAATAACATTTTATCAAAATAATTTATTTCATAAGTCTATATCTGTATCTGCCACAAAATGTGTATGTTTGTAAGCATGTTTAAAGGAGTTAACATTGAAAATCTGCTTATTACATATTCCCTACAATCACCATAAAACCACCAGAGGGCAGCAGAAGACCACTCATTGGCTCATTCTGCTCATAATATTGTTCAATCATATATAAATTGTATAAAATCACATTTTGTTAAGGTTTACCACTTCATTTGTACTGACACTTCACATCAATGCTAACAATGTAGTAAATCATGGTAAATCATGCTAGAAACATGGTAAATCATAGTAAATAGCGGATGAGAAACCTAGCGTAATTTAAAAATACTACTGTTAATGTGTGACGAAATGTAGTTTTAAGACTTTTTCAGGCGAGAATGTACTTGTTTAAAGCTCAAATGAGTGGTTTATTTATAAAGAGAGCGCCTATTTGAATATTTTATATGGCGTTTTCAGAGTTGTGAGATCCAGTTGACCACCAGGCGCTCAATGCTCGTTAACCCCGCCGAGAGCAGCCTTTCCTCGGCTAGTCCTTCTGACGTTTACCGCTGGCTCTGATGTCTCTGTAGTGGTTAAACATGTGATACGATTCATCTTGTGTATATCTAACGGGCGATCTTTGGTCTTATGAATCTACAATTTGTTCCCTGGCAAATCATTTTGGCTGAGGGCAAAGTGAAGTTTTGTAACTTTATATTTTTAAGCTATTTAACTTTACCATTGTAGCCTACTAGTGCTGACTTTGTATGTTTGACTGAATTGTTTGCTTTATTTCTTGTATAGCTTCTTATACCTTTTACTTTTATAATGGCTATTATTGATCATACATAAACTTACATTTAACAAAAATAGACTGGGTTGTGTTTTGTGTCATATTTAATTTTATTACAATGATAATCATATATGAACACTTGTCTGAACCACATATTAATATGTTTAATATTGTTTTAAATGTAAACGACAAGAGGCAGGGTTCTGTTCTATGACATATTTCGTTTTATTGTAGACTAAAATATACATATAGAGATGACAGGTGTCATGACACCGGCACCAGGTCTTGCTAGTCGCTTGTCATTGGTCAGCTGTCAAAAAGGCACTTGACGTAGGGCGTTTTTATCAGAAAAGTTGAACGTTTAAAAAAGCGCTCACGACTTTTTTGAAAACATGATTTACTCCATAGGATTATAATGTAAAACAGACGCTGGCAGCTTTAAAAAAGATGTCAAGTGTGAACACGGCCTTACAGCTAGTTTCTCACAGGACGCGGCAGTCGTGAGTGTCTAGTCGTTTTCATAGAGAACGTGTTTTTGCATTCCACTGCGCCGTTTTTCCATTGAACAGGACACTCAAGTTAAAATAAGTTTTTCAAACATGCCTCTAGAAAAACAGATACCTCAACAGGCCATATCTGACTGCTAAATCATTGTCATTTGAAAGTGTGCAGGCCTACTTGCATTATTATGCTGTTATATTATGATTATATATTCAGTGGTATAAAATGGTCTTAAAATGACAATAATATCGCATATCGTGATTATTTCTGGGGCAATATATCGCACAACAAAAAGTAGTTATCGTGACAGGCCTAAACTATGGTAAATCATGCTAGAATCATAGTAAATCATACTAGAACATGGTAAATCGTGGTAAATCATACTATAATGTTGTATATCATGGTAAACTATGGTAAATCATGCTAGATTTATGGTAAATTGTGGTAAATCATACTAGAACATGGTAAATCATGGTAAACCATCCTAGTAAATCATGCTAGAATCCTGGTAAATCATACTCGAACGTGGTATATCGTGGTAAGTCATGCTAGAACATGGTAAATCGTGATAAACTATGCTAGAACATGGTAAATCATGGTAAACTATGATAAATCATGCTAGAATCACAGTAATCTATGGTAAATCATCCTAGAACATGGTAAATCAAGGTAAACTATGGTAAATCATGTTAGAATCATGGTAACTCATACTGGAACATGGTAAATCATGATAAATCATACAAGAACATGGTAAATCATGGTAAATCATACTAGAATGTGGTAAATCATGGTAAACCATCATAGTACATGGTAAAACATGGTAAACTATGGTAAATCATGGGAAACTATGGTAAATAATGCTAGAATCACAATAAACTATGGTACATCAGCCTAGAATATGGTAAATCATGATAAACTATGGTAAATCATGGTAAACTTTGGTAATGTTACAATCATGGTAAATCATACTGTAACATGGTAAATCATGATAAGTCATACTAGAACATGGTAAATCACGCTAGTACATAGTAAATCATGGTAAACTATGGTAAATCGTGGTAAACTATGGTAAAACATGGTAAACTATGGTAAATCACACTAGAACATGGTAAATCGTGGTAAACCATGCTATACATGTGCTTACATTTTATAATTTATTTAAAATAATAATTTAAAATGGAGATCAGACCATAGGTGGCACTATAACTGTTAAACCTTTAATGAACATATATTTCCAATGGTAAAATGCCTGTATTAGCTGTAAATTGTATTTTCCTTCTATGATTTAAGAGGTTACATGATGGCTAAATAAAACCTAATAACGTTTTATGCATATGTGCTTAAAGGCCTTAAGTGGCTTGAACCCCGATAATTGCTGCTCGCAGCTATATTTAATATTTATTATTAAATAGCATTAATAATAATAAGACTGAACTAATGTTTTTTTTTTCTTTTTTTCTAAGTAAATCAACAATGTAAAAGTGCAAGATGTATGCCTGTGGCCCCATGATAAAATTTTAACATTCAACGATCACAAATGTTTTTCCCCTCAACAAATAAAATTTTACATATGCAGATAGGCCTAATAAAACATTTTTGTTTACAGTGGTTGCTCGCTATAGCAAATTACCACAGGTTCACTGATACTATAACAATCCAAATAGTGTTTATATAGATTTGGGTTTTCTTGTTTTGTTTCTTTTTCTTTTTAAAATGTATTTCAGCAGTTTATGTGCTAATCCACAGAGTTCTACTGCGATTGTGTCCTTATATCCTATTAACATTTAGTGGGACATTGTAATTGTTTGTACTATCTAAGCTATACGCAAACTATAACAAAAGATGTGCCGTTCTGTCATTTAAAATGGACAATATCAATATAATAATTGTTTGCTGATTAGTGAACAAATTCATTAATAAGGCATAAATTAAATTATATTTATAGGTTGTTTATATATTATTTGTATATTATGTCCATGAAAAAACAAATGCCAAGAAGTATTAAAAAATAACTTACAGTGTTGTTCCCGAGTTTCAAGCTCCATTTTATTTTTTGAAGGCATGCTTTTGAAGATCTGCAATTGTAAAAGTATCCTGAGAGTGCAAGGGTGTTTTCCTTAAATGGTTAGTTTGCATGTTAACTATACTGTGACTGCTTGGCTCATGAATAATAATTAGTTTACATGACGTCCCTGATTTGTTGAAGACAGTATTGGTGGGTGGTACTTAGCTGCCGTATTAAAGGAATCGTTCACCCTATGTAATACAGAAATAAACCCTCATGAAGCTCTGCCTTTTCCTGATTGTGCACGGAAAAGCTTCAAAGTATTGACAACAGCGCCATCTGCTGTTGCGTACTGTTTATGACAGCCATTGAAAATAATTATATTTTATCAACTGAAAATGTTCCTAAACAGAGAATTTTTTTATTTTCCTATCAGATGTAATTTCTTACACAAGTATAAGCTTTTGTTAAAATTATCATAACTAAACACCAGCACCAAACCATGAAAGGAAAAATAATAATAAAATAAAGTCCAAAAACAACAGAAGTGACTTAAGTGACTAAGGGCCTCAGAGGTGTGTAAGTTACAATTTAGCCTATAATTTTGACATAAAGGGACACTAAGTTACAACTTGGGCACTAAATATTTTTGTGTTGCACCATTATAGGCCTACTACTTAGGATAGTTGAAATGTAACTGTGTGTATAAACTAAATATTTACAGAAGTCTCCTATCAGGAGTAGCGGTGGGAACAGCAAACTGACTGAACTGCATCAATAAACTCTTGTTTTACCTGACCGATTTCTAAACTTTAGACAGATATGTTAATGCGGACATTTAAACTCACTTACATTTTAAGATAAAGAACATTAATAAATTACTTTAGCGTTCTAAACTCATCCTGTGCATCGGCCTGCGTCATAATAAATAAATGTAATTTCTTACTTTTTTGTATCAGTATTTATTTATTGATCCTTTACAGTTTCTGTATTTTATTTACATAAAAAATACCTATTATGTTATTCATGATTAAGTAGTATCGTATTTAATGGAAACGTCTCGGTTACGTATGTAACCCTCGTTCCCTGAAGGAGGGAACGGAGACGCCACGTCGGAGTACCGACGAATAGGAATCTCGCTCGCGAGAGCCAATCTACTTCGAGTGAAACTAAACGAGCCCATGCACATTGGCATGCAATGATTGCACCAGGTGCTCATGCCACGCAGCGCGGGTATAAATGAGACACAGGTGTTTGCATCAAGTTAGCTTTTTGCTGAGGAGCCGAGTAGGTAGACTGGCACCCCAGCAGGGTGCAGAGGGCATGGCGACGGGACGTGGTGTCTCCGTTCCCTCCTTCAGGGAACGAGGGTTACATACGTAACCGAGACGTTCCCATTCAGTCGGTCACTCTCGACGCCACGTCGGAGTACCGACGAATAGGAATCCCTACCAAAGCGCCATGGCCTCTGCCCCCGTCGAGTCCCCCATGTGAGACGGGGCTCACACAGAGAAGTCCATCACTGCTGTTCCGCATGACCCGTTCAGTGACTATTGGATAACACTGGGAAAGCGTGCCCTAGTGAGGGGAACGCTGCGGAGCCCACATCGTACCCCGAAGGAGTTATGTGGAGTACAATGCTGAGCCGTAGCCCGCAATGGAGAGAGGGGGCTCAGTCCCAGTGACGGGAAGGCTCTCCCAAGGGAAAGACACGGGCTTCCCGTAGGAGCGACCGTGGAAAAATATATGGGATCCCCGCAGGGTCACTCATATATCCCCAGCCCAGTACCGGTTCTCAAGGATTCAGCGGCAAGGGGCCTGATGCCAGACGTTCCGGCACCGAGGGAGATGGAGGACTCGACAGAGTTTGCTTCTGGAGAATAAAAGCGCCGGGGCGCAGCAAGCCGACAAGAGCCAGGGCCTCTCAGTGCTTCTACCCGTTTGAGGCGAGAACACAGGAGGACACTGGCTCTACACGTAGACTATAGAATCTAGCGAACGTGTTGGGTGTCGCCCAGCCCGCAGCTCTACAGATGTCTGACAGCGAGGCGCCACGTGCCAGCGCCCAGGAGGATGCAACACTTCTAGTAGAGTGTGCTCGCACCCTGAGCGGACAGGGCACACCTTGTGCTTGGTAAGCCAAGGTGATGGCATCCACTATCCAGTGGGCCATCCTCTGCTTGGAGACAGCCTTTCCCTTCTGCTGGCCTCTGTGACAGACAAAGAGCTGATCTGAGGTCCTGAAGCTTTGAGTTCTATCCACGTAGATCCGCAGAGCGCGGACGGGACAGAGCAAAGCTAGGGCTGGGTCTGCCTCCTCCAGGGGCAGCGCTTGCAGGTTCACCACCTGGTCCCTGAAGGGAGTGGTAGGAACCTTGGGCACATAGCCAGGCCGGGGTCTCAGTACCACGTGGGTGTCACCCGGCCCGAACTCTAGGCACGATTTGTCGACCGAAAATGCCTGCAGGTCCCCTACCCTCTTGATGGAGGCCAGTGCGGCCAACAGCAAAGTCTTCATAGACAGAATCTTAAGCTCTGCTGACCGCAAGGGCTCAAATGGGGCATTCTGAAGTGCTCGGAGCACCAGAGCAAGATCCCAAGAGGGTATGGAGGGGGGTCGAGGAGGATTTAACCGTCTCGCCCCCCTGAGGAACCTGACGACCAGGTCGTGCTTCCCAACTGTCTTACCTTCTACATGGTCGTGATAGGCAGATATTGCAGCAACATAGACCTTGAGGGTGGAGGGCGACAGCCTACGCTCCAACCCTCGTTGCAGGAAGGAAAGCACAGAAGCGATCGAACATCTTCGGGGGTCTTCTCGGCGAGAAGAACACCACTCAACGAACAGGTTCCACTTCAAAGCATAAGCCTGTCTTGTAGACGGTGCTCGTGCCGAAGGGATGGTGTTAACTACCTCTTGGGGTAAGTCACCTAGAACCTCCGCGTCCCGTCCAGGGGCCAGACATGAAGCTTCCACAGATCTGGACGCGGGTGCCACAGGGTGCCCCGTCTCTGAGTCAGAAGGTCCTTCCTCAGAGGAATCGGCCAAGGAGGGGCTGTCGCCATATTTGCGCAGCCCCTGGGGCCAGCTGTGCGCAAGTGCATCCGTGCCGAGTGTACCCTCGGTCAGCGAATAGAACCACTGGCAGTGGGACGTTTCTGGGGAGGCAAACAGGTCGACCTGTGCCGCCCCGAACTGTCTCCAAATCAGCTGAACCACCTGGGGGTGGAGTCGCCATTCCCCTGGGAGGGCAGCTCGTGAAAGCTCGTCGGCCACACGGTTGCTCACACCAGGGACATGAATGGCCCGAAGCGACCTCAGACACTTCTGACTCCAGAGGTGGAGATGGCGGGCGAGTTGCGACATGCGACGGGAGCGTAGACCACCTTGTCGGTTGATATACGCAACGGTCGCGGTGTTGTCCGTGCGGACCAGTACATCTTTGCCCCGTAGCAGCCTTTTGAGGCGGCTCAGAGCGAGATGCACTGCTAGCAACTCGAGGCAGTTGATGTGCCAATGCAGGTGCGGGCCCGTCCAAACCCCTGACACTGCATGCCCGTTGTACGTGGCTCCCCAGCCCATGGCAGAGGCATCCGTGAAGACCACAGCATGCCTGGACACCTGTTCCAGAGGCACTCCGGCCCGAAGGAACGAGGGGTCTGACCATGGGCTGAAGGATTGGCGGCAGGCCGGTGTGATGCTCACCCGGTGAGTGCCGCGTTGCCACGCCCATCTCGGGACTCGGCCGTGTAGCCAATGCTGAAGCGGTCTCATATGAAGCAAGCCTAGCGGTGTTACTGCCGCTGCGGCTGCCATATGCCCCAGGAGCCTCTGAATTTGTTTCAGTGGAACTGCCATCCTGCCTTGAAACGTGTTCAGGCAGTTCAGCATCGACTGGACGCGCTCCTCTGTGAGGCGCGCTGTCCGTCCGACCGAATCTAACTCCATACCGAGAAAAGAGATCCTCTGCACGGGGGCGAGTTTGCTCTTCTCCCAGTTGACCCGAAGACCCAACTGGCTGAGGTGTCTGAGCACCCGGTCCCTGTGTTCGCACAACTGATCCCTGGACTGTGCTAGAATGAGCCAGTCGTCGAGATAGTTGAGGATGCGAACGCCCTGTTCTCTCATGGGCACAAGGGCCCCCTCCGTGATTTTCGTGAAGACACGGGGGGACAGGGACAGCCCGAAGGGCAGGACTTTGAACTGATATGCTCGACCCTCGAACGCAAAGCGCAGAAACGGCCTGTGTCGAGGAAGAATCGAAACATGAAAGTACGCGTCCTTCAGGTCGATCGCTGCAAACCAATCTTGGGGACGGATGCATTCGAAGATGCGTTTCTGCGTGAGCATCTTGAACGGTAGCTTGTGAAGGCTCCGATTCAAGACTTGCACGTCCAAGATTGGCCGTAACCCACCGGTCTTCTTGGGTACAATGAAGTACGGGCTGTAGAAGCCTGTCTTCATATCGGCTGGAGGGACCGGCTCTATCGCGTCCTTCGCCAGTAGGACTGCGATCTCCGCACGCAGGACATGGGCGTCTGCGGTGTTCACCGAAGTGAAGCGGACGCCCTTGAACCTGGGGGGACGCCGGGCGAACTGAATCGCATAGCCGAGCCTGATGGTCCGAATGAGCCAGCGAGACGGACTGGGGAGCGCTAGCCAGGCTCGCAGAGACCGTGCAAGCGGGACCAAAGGGACCACCGGCGTACCCACCGTGGGGCAGCGAGGTGGAATGCAGGTACCGGGCTGGGGCGGCTGTCTCGTGGAGGCGGCCCGCAGCAAGGTGTGAGTGTGCATTGCAACACTTACCTGATTCCACAGGTGGGCAGAAGGACCGTGAGGGGATTGTCCACTGCTGCACGCTGGCGAAGGGGGAGGATGAGTGTGGTCCGGGGTTTGACCGGCCACAACCCTCCGAGCCCCCTGGGGACCCGGAGATAGGGGAAACTGCTCTTTTATTGAGAATTTGGGTACCGCTGGGGCTGGGCCCAGCGGCGGAACAGAAACAAAACGGAACACAAGATTCTCCACCCGGCGCTCCTCCGGGGGATGGAGCGGTGCGGTCACCGTCTCCAGAAGAGCAGTCCTCCCCATCTCCAGGTCGCCCGTCTCAGGGCCGCTTGCCCTTGCTCTTGCCACCCCTCTTGGCAGAGGCCTGGACGGGCGGGGCGGCCTGCTTACGCCCGGCTCCACGACGTCGCATGGGTGGAGGCTGCTGCTGCGACGCGGAAGCGGAGGCAGACGCAGGCGGCCGCCCTCGGCGACGAGCAGGCTGAGGCGCTGCCGGCGGCGGGGTGGAGACAGCAGCTGTCCGCCGTGGCAGGATGTGACTGATCGCCTCAGTCTGCTTCTGTGCGGCCGTGAACTGCTGGGCGAAGTTCTGGACCGCGTCGCCGAAGAGGCCGGTCTGGGACACGGGGGAATTAAGGAACCTGATCTTGTCGGTTTCCCTCATGTCAGCCAGACACAGCCAGAGATGGCGTTCCTGGACCACCATAGTGGACATCGCACGACCCACTGCCCGCGCCGTAACCTTCGTCGCACGAAGCGCGAGGTCCGTTGCGGTTCTCAGTTCCTGGAGAACTGCGGGAACGAGACCACCCTCGTGCAAGGTCTTCAGTGCCTGGGCCTGATGGACCTGCAACAACGCCATAGCGTGTAAGGAGGAGGCAGCATCCCCACAAGCCTGGTAGGCCTTTCCGATCAGATCGGACGAGTACCTACAGGCCCGGGAGGGGAGACACGGGTTCCCCCTAGAAGTGGAGTTAGGGCACAGTTGCATGGCAACGGCCCGTTCCACGGGAGGAACCTGCGTGTAACCCTTCTGCGCTCCCCCATTGAGGGTGGTGAGGGAGGAGGAGCCACTGGGCCGGTTTCGGGCAGTGAAAGGTGCCGTCCATGACCTAGTGAGCTCGTCATGCACCTCCGGAAAGAAAGGAACCGGGGTGGGGCGCTGAGAACCAGCACGGGCCACCCCGAGAAACCAATCGTCCAGCCTTGAGGGTTCGGGACACGGTGGAGGGTTCCACACGAGCCCGACTCTCTCAGCGGCCCGGGAAAGCATGGCCATCATTTCCGGATCCGTATCGGGCACAGCGGATCTTCCCGAAGGAGCCCCCTGCGCCGACACGTCATCTCCAGAAACTTCTGACCCTCCCTCCGATGCAGCGATGGACATCTGATCGTCAAGAGGAGCCCCGAAGGATACGGATGGTACACACCTCGTGGGTGGCCCACCGCGTTCCAACGGCAGCTCTACTGGCTGCGAAGTGCGGGAGGAGTGAGGGTTCCCCGGGGGTTGGTTCCCTGGGGGAAGCGCGCTCACCGTAATCCTCAGATCACCCGCGCTACTGCCTGAAGTAACCCTCTGTGGAGGATTAGATCGAGGCAGAGGCACGGGGACTCCAACACCAACACCGACTGAAGAGATCACTTCCAAAAGGGCAGGCTTCTTTTCAGTCAGGACTGCGAAGTAAAGAGTGATATCTGGCTGAACCATCTACCACTCGGCTCCGAAGCAAAAAGCTAACTTGATGCAAACACCTGTGTCTCATTTATACCCGCGCTGCGTGGCATGAGCACCTGGTGCAATCATTGCATGCCAATGTGCATTGGCTCGTTTAGTTTCACTCGAAGTAGATTGGCTCTCGCGAGCGAGATTCCTATTCGTCGGTACTCCGACGTGGCGTCGAGAGTGACCGACTGAATGGGAACTTATTTTACTGTTAGTTAGGCTACATGAGGCACAAGAAGTTAGAATCAACGACAAACGATCTCTGGTCAAACAAATGAATGGCTGAAAGCAGTGTCAAATAAATATCTGATATAGCCTATCATTGGTTAAAAACGTAAACAAGCCTCCATGACATGCTGCGGCTACTTCAAATCATCATGCTGAAACGTTAGACCTTATTTAATCCGGAATGGACAGAAGAGCACAAATTTATATCAGAAAGCAGTAGAGAATATGGGATGAATTTTGTGCCATAATTAAACAAACAAATCCAGCATTTTGCAAACAAACACGATCTGCTTTGCAAAGGAAAACTTGACTCACAAACAAACAGAAAGCGATGTGTAAATACAAAGTTTGAGCGAAAACGCAGAGTAGTAACAAATATATGTATTGTGTTTTGCAAATAATAAATGAGTGAGCATACATCATATTTCACAAATAAATACAAACCATCCTACAAATTGCATGTAACCTTTGAACAAATACCAAATCTAGTCCATACAAATGCATATTTTTTTGTTACGATCTCTCAGCTTAATTTTCTCACAAATGCAGTTCATGCAGATTTTCTCACAAATGCAGTTAAGCAACCTCTACCAGAACAGCAGATGGCGCTTTCGGTCAATTTACGCTAGTCTCCCCCGAGAAGCCCTGAAACACGTTTTCAGCTGAAAAAAAAATGAGCGGTGATGTGAACAGGTTGCATTATTTCTGTTTTACTGTATCTATTAGTAATCTTTTTGAGATTTTCACTATGTCAGCCCTATTTCAATATATAAAAAAAATCACAATAATTTAAAGATATTATTGTGACCGATCAGTGCAAAATCAGTAGTGAAATGGCTGAAAACATTTAAGATAGGGCTAGTTTTTTCTCATTAAAATGCATGCATCCATCCTCCATACCATTTATCCACTGTAGTGTAACAGGATATAAAAAAGTATTTTTATGTAATTTGTACATTTGATGTTAAAATTTTTGTCACAGAGAACATTCAAAATAATGTAAGGGTGTATCGTGTCATGTGGATTAAAGTTTGTATTGTGGATTAAAGTTTAGACAGATTTAGTTTTGTATGAGATATGTTAATGTCACATCAAATATGGTAAATCCTGAATGGCACACATTTGAGCTTCCATTTTTATTAAATATTTTTAATAAATTAAAAATAAAATATAGTTTCAGCAGAGTAGGCTATATATTATAAGCAGAATGATGAATATTTATTTTCTGCTGTCACCATTTCCCTGTGCATGGGGAGAAGGACCATGCCCAGCCTAAGTTCACCTCTGATGCAATATCAAATTTAGCACTTTAATGAACAGTGTTAAAAGTAATAATTAAAAACTATACCATTTGAACTATTTTGGATTTGTTCAAAGTATTGTGGGTGTATTGTACTGTATTGCAAGATCAGTATTGTGTATCAAACTCGGTTGTGAGATGAGTGAATTATTACATGCCTGAAATCTGCTGTTTTGGAAGAGAACTGCATTTGTGAGAAAATCTGCGCAAACTGCCTGAACTGCATTTGTGAAAAAAAATTAAACTGAGAGATCGTAACAGACAGGTATGCATTTGTATGGACTAGATTTGGTATTTGTTCAAAGGTTACATGCAATTTGTAGGATGGTTTGTATTTATTTGTGAAATATGATGTATGCTCACTCATTTATAATTTGCCAAACACAATACATATATTTGTTACTCCTCTGCGTTTTCGCTCAAACTTTGTATTTACACATCGCTTTCTGTTTGCGAGTCGAGTTTTCTTTTGCAAAGCAGATCGTGTTTGTTTGCAAAATGCTGGATTTCTTTGTTTAATTATGGCACAAAATTCACTCCATAAGGCTTTTCATGGATTTTGCACACTGTGTCGCTGTGAAGTGGACTTTAGTCAAGGCCACCATTATAGGCCTACTACTTAGGATAGTTGAAATGTAACTGTGTGTATAAACTAAATATTTACAGAAGTCTCCTATCAGGAGTAGCGGTGGGAACAGCAAACTGACTGAACTGCATCAATAAACTCTTGTTTTACCTGACCGATTTCTAAACTTTAGACAGATATGTTAATGCGGACATTTAAACTCGCTTACATTTTAAGATAAAGAACATTAATAAATTACTTTAGCGTTCTAAACTCATCCTGTGCATCGGCCTGCGTCATAATAAATAAATGTAATTTCTAAGAGGGTAGGGGACCTGCAGGCATTTTTTGCGGCCAACAGCAAAGTCTTCATAGACAGAATCTTAAGCTCTGCTGACCGCACGGGCCACCCCGAGAAACCAATCGTCCAGCCTTAATACGCAAACTATAACAAAAGATGTGCCGTTCTGTCATTTAAAATGGACAATATCAATATAATAATTGTTTGCTGATTAGTGAACAAATTCATTAATAAGGCATAAATTAAATTATATTTATAGGTTGTTTATATATTATTTGTATATTATGTCCATGAAAAAACAAATGCCAAGAAGTATTAAAAAATAACTTACAGTGTTGTTCCCGAGTTTCAAGCTCCATTTTATTTTTTGAAGGCATGCTTTTGAAGATCTGCAATTGTAAAAGTATCCTGAGAGTGCAAGGGTGTTTTCCTTAAATGGTTAGTTTGCATGTTAACTATACTGTGACTGCTTGGCTCATGAATAATAATTAGTTTACATGACGTCCCTGATTTGTTGAAGACAGTATTGGTGGGTGGTACTTAGCTGCCGTATTAAAGGAATCGTTCACCCTATGTAATACAGAAATAAACCCTCATGAAGCTCTGCCTTTTCCTGATTGTGCACGGAAAAGCTTCAAAGTATTGACAACAGCGCCATCTGCTGTTGCGTACTGTTTATGACAGCCATTGAAAATAATTATATTTTGTAATTTCTTACACAAGTATAAGCTTTTGTTAAAATTATCATAACTAAACACCAGCACCAAACCATGAAAGGAAAAATAATAATAAAATAAAGTCCAAAAACAACAGAAGTGACTTAAGTGACTAAGGGCCTCAGAGGTGTGTAAGTTACAATTTAGCCTATAATTTTGACATAAAGGGACACTAAGTTACAACTTGGGCACTAAATATTTTTGTGTTGCACCATTATAGGCCTACTACTTAGGATAGTTGAAATGTAACTGTGTGTATAAACTAAATATTTACAGAAGTCTCCTATCAGGAGTAGCGGTGGGAACAGCAAACTGACTGAACTGCATCAATAAACTCTTGTTTTACCTGACCGATTTCTAAACTTTAGACAGATATGTTAATGCGGACATTTAAACTCGCTTACATTTTAAGATAAAGAACATTAATAAATTACTTTAGCGTTCTAAACTCATCCTGTGCATCGGCCTGCGTCATAATAAATAAATGTAATTTCTAAGAGGGTAGGGGACCTGCAGGCATTTTTTGCGGCCAACAGCAAAGTCTTCATAGACAGAATCTTAAGCTCTGCTGACCGCAAGGGCTCAAATGGGGCATTCTGAAGTGCTCGGAACACCAGAGCAAGATCCCAAGAGGGTATGGAGGGGGGTCAAGGAGGATTTAACCGTCTCGCCCCCCTGAGGAACCTGACGACCAGGTTGTGCTTCCCAACTGTCTTACCTTCTACATGGTCGTGATAGGCAGATATTGCAGCAACATAGACCTTGAGGGTGGAGGGCGACAGCCTACGCTCCAACCCTCGTTGCAGGAAGGAAAGCACAGACGCGATCGAACATCTTCGGGGGTCTTCTCGGCGAGAAGAACACCACTCGACGAACAGGTTCCACTTCAAAGCATAAGCCTGTCTTGTAGACGGTGCTCGTGCCGAAGTGATGGTGTTAACTACCTCTTGGGGTAAGTCACCTAGAACCTCCGCGTCCCGTCCAGGGGCCAGACATGAAGCTTCCACAGATCTGGACGCGGGTGCCACAGGGTGCCCCGTCTCTGAGTCAGAAGGTCCTTCCTCAGAGGAATCGGCCAAGGAGGGGCTGTCGCCAGGAGCATAAGTTCTGGGAACCAGGACCGGTTGGGCCAGTAAGGCGCCACCAACAGGACCTGCTCCTCGTCCTCCCTGACCTTGCACAGTGTCTGTGCAAGTAGGCTCACTGGGGGAAACGCATATTTGCGCAGCCCCTGGGGCCAGCTGTGCGCAAGTGCATTTGTGCCGAGTGTACCCTCGGTCAGCAAATAGAACCACTGGCAGTGGGACGTTTCTGGGGAGGCAAACAGGTCGACCTGTGCCGCCCCGAACTGTCTCCAAATCAGCTGAACCACCTGGGGGTGGAATCGCCATTCCCCTGGGAGGGCAGCTCGTGAAAGCTCGTCGGCCACACGGTTGCTCACACCAGGGACATGAATGGCCCGAAGCGACCTCAGACACTTCTGACTCCAGAGGAGGAGATGGCGGGCGAGTTGCGACATGCGACGAGAGCGTAGACCACCTTGTCGGTAGATATACGCAACGGTCGCGGTGTTGTCCGTGCGGACCAGTACATCTTTGCCCCGTAGCAGCCTTTTGAGGCGGCTCAGAGCGAGATGCACTGCTAGCAACTCGAGGCAGTTGATGTGCCAATGCAGGTGCGGGCCCGTCCAAACCCCTGACACTGCATGCCCGTTGTACGTGGCTCCCCAGCCCATGGCAGAGGCATCCGTGAAGACCACAGCATGCCTTGACACCTGTTCCAGAGGCACTCCGGCCCGAAGGAACGAGGGGTCTGACCATGGGCTGAAGGATTGGCGGCAGGCCGGTGTGATGCTCACCCGGTGAGTGCCGCGTTGCCACGCCCATCTCGGCCGTGTAGCCAATGCTGAAGCGGTCTCATATGAAGCAAGCCTAGCGGTGTTACTGCCTTCTTGGGTACAATGAAGTACGGGCTGTAGAAGCCTGTCTTCATATCGGCTGGAGGGACCGGCTCTATCGCGTCCTTCGCCAGTAGGACTGCGATCTCCGCACGCAGGACATGGGCGTCTGCGGCGTTCACCGAAGTGAAGCGGACGCACTTGAACCTGGGGGGACGCCGGGCGAACTGAATCGCATAGCCGAGCCTGATGGTCCGAATGAGCCAGCGAGACGGACTGGGGAGCGCTAGCCAGGCTCGCAGAGACCGTGCAAGCGGGACCAAAGGGACCACCGGCGTACCCACCGTGGGGCAGCGAGGTGGAATGCAGGTACCGGGCTGGGGCGGCTGTCTCGTGGAGGCGGCCCGCAGCGAGGTGTGAGTGTGCATTGCAACACTTACCTGATTCCACAGGTGGGCAGAAGGACCGTGAGGGGATCGTCCACTGCTGCACGCTGGCGAAGGGGGAGGATGAGTGTGGTCCGGGGTTTGACCGGCCACAACCCTCCGAGCCCCCTGGGGACCCGGAGATAGGGGAAACTGCTCTTTTATTGAGAATTTGGGAACAGAAACAAAACGGAACACAAGATTCTCCACCCGGCCCTCCTCCGGGGGATGGAGCGGTGTGGTCACCGTCTCCAGAAGAGCAGTCCTCCCCATCTCCAGGTCGCCCGTCTCAGGGCCGCTTGCCCTTGCTCTTGCCACCCCTCTTGGCAGAGGCCTGGACGGGTGGGGCGGCCTGCTTACGCCCGGCTCCACGATGTCGCTTGGGTGGACGCTCTCCTTGGTGCTGAAGCACGCAGGGGGAGGGGTCGCTGCGACACAGTCAGGGGATAGTGCAGCCTGACGTGCGCGCTCTCTCTCACACGAAGGCGCTCTCTTACCAGCCGTAAGAACGGCTTTTCAGCGCTCTCCACCTAGCGCACCGAACCAGCTGTGAGAACAGCCTTTGTGTTTGCTCAGAAAAAGAGAAAGAGAGATGATCACAGAACCACACAACCCGCTGCAGTGCCGTCACACCAACACCGACTGAAGAGATCGCTTTCAAAAGGGCAGGCTTCTTTTCAGTCAGGACTGCGAAGTAAAGAGTGATATCTGGCTGAACCATCTACCACTTGGCTCCGAAGCAAAAAGCTAACTTGATGCAAACACCTGTGTCTCATTTATACCCGCGCTGCGTGGCATGAGCACCTGGTGCAATCATTGCATGCCAATGTGCATTGGCTCGTTTAGTTTCACTCGAAGTAGATTGGCTCTCGCGAGCGAGATTCCTATTCGTCGGTACTCTGACGTGGCGTCGAGAGTGACCGACTGAATGGGAACTTATTTTACTGTTAGTTAGGCTACATGAGGCACAAGAAGTTAGAATCAACGACAAACGATCTCTGGTCAAACAAATGAATGGCTGAAAGCAGTGTCAAATAAATATCTGATATAGCCTATCATTGGTTAAAAACGTAAACAAGCCTCCATGACATGCTGCGGCTACTTCAAATCATCATGCTGAAACGTTAGACCTTATTTAATCCGGAATGGACAGAAGAGCACAAATTTATATCAGAAAGCAGTAGAGAATATGGGATGAATTTTGTGCCATAATTAAACAAACAAATCCAGCATTTTGCAAACAAACACGATCTGCTTTGCAAAGGAAAACTTGACTCACAAACAAACAGAAAGCGATGTGTAAATACAAAGTTTGAGCGAAAACGCAGAGTAGTAACAAATATATGTATTGTGTTTTGCAAATAATAAATGAGTGAGCATACATCATATTTCACAAATAAATACAAACCATCCTACAAATTGCATGTAACCTTTGAACAAATACCAAATCTAGTCCATACAAATGCATATTTTTTTGTTACGATCTCTCAGCTTAATTTTCTCACAAATGCAGTTCATGCAGATTTTCTCACAAATGCAGTTAAGCAACCTCTACCAGAACAGCAGATGGCGCTTTCGGTCAATTTACGCTAGTCTCCCCCGAGAAGCCCTGAAACACGTTTTCAGCTGACGAAAATTAGCGGTGATGTGAACAGGTTGCATTATTTCTGTTTTACTGTATCTATTAGTAATCTTTTTGAGATTTTCACTATGTCAGCCCTATTTCAATATATTAAAAAAATCACAATAATTTAAAGATATTATTGTGACTGATCAGTGCAAAATCAGTAGTGAAATGGCTGAAAACATTTAAGCTAGGGCTAGTTTTTTCTCATTAAAATGCATGCATCCATCCTCCATACCATTTATCCACTGTAGTGTAACAGGATATAAAAAAGTATTTTTATGTAATTTGTACATTTGATGTTAAAATATTTGTCACAGAGAACATTCAAAATAATGTAAGGGTGTATCGTGTCATGTGGATTAAAGTTTGTATTGTGGATTAAAGTTTAGACAGATTTAGTTTTGTATGAGATATGTTAATGTCACATCAAATATGGTAAATCCTGAATGGCACACATTTGAGCTTCCATTTTTATTAAATATTTTTAATAAATTAAAAATAAAATATAGTTTCAGCAGAGTAGGCTATATATTATAAGCGGATGATGAATATTTATTTTCTGCTGTCACCATTTCCCTGTGCATGGGGAGAAGGACCATGCCCAGCCTAAGTTCACCTCTGATGCAATATCAAATTTAGCACTTTAATGAACAGTGTTAAAAGTAATAATTAAAAACTATACCATTTGAACTATTTTGGATTTGTTCAAAGTATTGTGGGTGTATTGTACTGTATTGCAAGATCAGTATTGTGTATCAAACTCGGTTGTGAGATGAGTGAATTATTACATGCCTGAAATCTGCTGTTTTGGAAGAGAACTGCATTTGTGAGAAAATCTGCGCAAACTGCCTGAACTGCATTTGTGAAAAAAAATTTAACTGAGAGATCGTAACAGACAGGTATGCATTTGTATGGACTAGATTTGGTATTTGTTCAAAGGTTACATGCAATTTGTAGGATGGTTTGTATTTATTTGTGAAATATGATTGTTACGGTGTGTAGTGCAGCAGGGAAGAGAAGATCCAGGGCTTCCACAAAGATGGGTTTTTATTTACAATGGGATACAGAACACGACACACATAGGCATAACACATAAGAACGGACAAGGAGTGCAGGGAAGTGAGATCAATATAAAGGGAGTGCTGATGATGATGACCAGGTGCAGGGAATCCAGGGAGAGTGGGAGAGATGAGGAGTGAGTGATTTCAGGTGAGAGACAGGGAGGATCATGGGAAATGGAGTCCAGGACAGGCGTGGATTGTAACATTACTTCCCCCTCCCGGTAGGCGCGTCCTCGCGCCTTAGATGAAACACCAGGGAGGGGGGGTGGGCGCCCTGGAGACCTACACGCAGGTGCGGGGGAGGTGCAGACAGGTACAGAGGTCTCCAGGGCGGGACTAGGACATCGGGCGGCCATGGCGGGTCAGGAGTCTCGGGCGGCCATGGCGGGTCAGGAGCCTCGGGTGGCCATGGCGGGTCAGGAGCCTCGGGCGGCCATGGCGGGTCAGGAGCCTCGGGAGTCCACGGCGGATCAGGAGCCTCGGGAGTCCACGGCGGATCAGGAGCCTCGGGAGTCCACGGCGGATCAGGAGCCTCGGGAGTCCACGGCGGATCAGGAGCCGTGGGATGCCATGGTGGATCAGGAGCCTTGGGAGTCCATGGCGGATCAGGAGCCCCACCCACATGTTCCCCACCCCCGGGTATATAGCCCCCCCCCCCAAAACTTTCTTGGGGGAATTCAGGGGTAGTATGGAGGGCACGCGGAATGGGATGAGCTCCTGGGCTGGAGCGGGCTCGAGGAGGGCTGGAGCGGGCTCGAGGAGAGCTGGAGCGGGCTCGAGGAGAGCTGGAGCGGGCTCGAGGAGAGCCTGGAGCGGGCTCGAGGAGAGCTGGAGCGGGAACTTGGAAGCCTGGAGCGGGAACTTGGAAGCCTGGAGCGGAATCCAGGAGACTCGGAGCGGGAACTTGGAAGCCTGGAGCGGAATCCAGGAGACTCGGAGCGGGAACTTGGAAGCCTGGAGCGGAATCCAGGAGACTCGGAGCGGGAACTTGGTGAAATTTCAGGTGAGAGACAGGGAGGATCATGGGAAATGGAGTCCAGGACAGGCGTGGATTGTAACATTACTTCCCCCTCCCGGTAGGCGCGTCCTCGCGCCTTAGATGAAACACCAGGGAGGGGGGGTGGGCGCCCTGGAGACCTACACGCAGGTGCGGGGGAGGTGCAGACAGGTACAGAGGTCTCCAGGGCGGGACTAGGACATCGGGCGGCCATGGCGGGTCAGGAGTCTCGGGCGGCCATGGCGGGTCAGGAGCCTCGGGTGGCCATGGCCTCGGGAGTCCACGGCGGATCAGTCCACGGCGGATCAGGAGCCTCGGGAGTCCACGGCGGATCAGGAGCCTCGGGAGTCCACGGCGGATCAGGAGCCTCGGGAGTCCACGGCGGATCAGGAGCCGTGGGATGCCATGGTGGATCAGGAGCCTTGGGAGTCCATGGCGGATCAGGAGCCCCACCCACATGTTCCCCACCCCCGGGTATATAGCCCCCCCCCCCAAAACTTTCTTGGGGGAATTCAGGGGTAGTATGGAGGGCACGCGGAATGGGATGAGCTCCTGGGCTGGAGCGGGCTCGAGGAGGGCTGGAGCGGGCTCGAGGAGAGCTGGAGCGGGCTCGAGGAGAGCTGGAGCGGGCTCGAGGAGAGCCTGGAGCGGGCTCGAGGAGAGCTGGAGCGGGAACTTGGAAGCCTGGAGCGGGAACTTGGAAGCCTGGAGCGGAATCCAGGAGACTCGGAGCGGGAACTTGGAAGCCTGGAGCGGAATCCAGGAGACTCGGAGCGGGAACTTGGAAGCCTGGAGCGGAATCCAGGAGACTCGGAGCGGGAACTTGGAAGCCTGGAGCGGAATCCAGGAGACTCGGAGCGGGAACTTGGAAGCCTGGAGCGGAATCCAGGAGACTCGGAGCGAGAACGGGAAAGCCTGGAGCGGAATCCAGGAGACTCGGAGCGGGAACTGAGGCGGCAGGATCGCTCCAAAAGTCCATCAACCAGAGGTCCTGTGGAGTGAGTGATTTCAGGTGAGAGACAGGGAGGATCATGGGAAATGGAGTCCAGGACAGGCGTGGATTGTAACAATGATGTATGCTCACTCATTTATAATTTGCCAAACACAATACATATATTTGTTACTCCTCTGCGTTTTCGCTCAAACTTTGTATTTACACATCGCTTTCTGTTTGCGAGTCGAGTTTTCTTTTGCAAAGCAGATCGTGTTTGTTTGCAAAATGCTGGATTTCTTTGTTTAATTATGGCACAAAATTCACTCCATAAGGCTTTTCATGGATTTTGCACACTGTGTCGCTGTGAAGTGGACTTTAGTCAAGGCCATTGACCGACATGCCAGCACGGAAAAACATAAAAGTGACCGCCGAGCCTTGGGTAATTTTTTCAAGAAGCAACATCACCTCAGGATGACAAAATCTCAGCTGCAGAGCTTTCTAAAGTCTATCATGCAGTCAAGCATCACCAGTCATACTGTATATAAAATAAATACATAAACAAATAATCTGGCACCGTGCCGGAAAACATAACATTTCTGGACTTCTGGAAATAACAGAAACACATAAACATGAATGCGAAATAATGAATGCGAAAAATAAATAAATACACATTTCAGTTCTTAACAAAGAGCTGACTGAGCTGCGGTAGAAGGTGAACTTCTTTGTTAAGAACTGGAATGTGTATTTATTTATTTTTTGCGTTCATTATTTGTTTATGTATTTCTGTTATTTCCAGAAGTCCAGAAATGTTATGTTTTCCAGCACTGTGCCAGATTATTTGTTTATTTATGTATTTCTTTTATTTCCAGAAGTCCAGAAATGCATTTTTTCAGGCATCTCAGTGGTCAGTTTTTGAAACAGACATCACAATGTCTTGAATAAATACAAATAGCCTACTTTGAACAAACAATTTTTTGCTTCTTCCGTTATAGGTCTACAACAAGATATATCGTAGATCAAATTGTTTCGCAATGAATAGAGTAGGCCATTTCAGAATCACTGTATCATGATACCATCAATATGATGGACAAAATTGTATTGTAGTCTATGCAATTATTTTTGCCTCACTAAATGCTGCAAGTCCTCCTTTTTGGTGTTATGAAAATGGCCACCCTAGCTTCACTTGTTCAGATATAAGTCGTAATATTAAGTTATGTAATATAAATATCTGATTAATCTCGTATAGATGCGTTTCGTTGAGGTAAATAACCTGCAGCGCTTCATTGTACCGGTGATCATCTTTAGCTTCAGCCCGCACGTTCAAACAGCAACGCAAACCTGTGATTGGGGCTGTCATATTCATAACATTATAATTGTATACATTAAACAATAAAACGTTGTGAATTATTTGGGCTTAGTTGCCGTGTTTTGTCGTGTTGTTACGGGAAGAACACATCCACAACAATCTCTTCAGTTTACGAGTGTTAATTCTCTTCAGCTTCAGCGCGCACAGCTCAAACAGCAATGATGTTTTTTTTATATTTTTTCAAAAACATTGATGCATTACTTTTAATAACTAGCACCTGTATTTTTCTCAACATGGTTTGATTAAAATAATTCCCTTATTGTCTGTGCAGAGGCTATTACATTTTATTTATATCCATGGCACATGCATTTTGTTTCTTTATATGTAGCCTAAGTAATGTTGTCCAATGATATGTTTGCATTTAGATATTTTATTATATTTTATTTTTTATGTTAGGCAATAGATTTTTGCTAAGACTTTCTCTGTGTACTACAGTACAGTAATATTAAATTCAAAACCTATACAAATGTGGACAGAATACACAAATTCATAACATTAAATCCTTCCAGAAATAAACAATTTTATTAAAAAATCTACACTCACTGTACACTGTATACATTGATGTGTTGTAAACAAAAAAAGTCTGAATTCTGAGATAAAAAGTCGCAATTACTCTTTATTTTTTTATTTAGTGGCGGAAACGGGCTTCCATAGCTATGCATTTGCTAGCTAACAGTGGAATACTGACGTTAACCGCTGTAACATGATACTGACACTAACGAGATATCTAGCAACTTCAGCACTGGGTAGTCATATATAAAGTCCCTTTCTAAAGACTTTGATGCATCTGTTTAAAATCGATGTGGTGACATTTTGTCCAATGCATCGGCAGAAAACATGATTAGTCATTTTAACATGGACAACATTACATTAACATTCTTTTTATTTGCAAAATGTAGTTGTGTATTTATTTCTGATTTCCTGAAAATTTTTGCTTCATTGTAATGAGGTAAATGATCTTTAAAAAGTGTGAAAAAAACATGTTATGAACAAATTTACTTTGTCTTGAGCTGACCAGCCAACTATGGCATTGTTAGTGTTTGTTGATTGATTTGTTCAAGCTTGACAACTTGCCTTTTTGTTTATTTTCTAAAATATATTTTTAACTACAGATAAGTACAAAGATTAAAAAGGGATGCTTATAAGAGAGTGTACATCTGAAACTGCTGAGGCTGTGAAGGGTTTTGATTTTATTACCCACCAGGTACATTGTACTCAGCATTCTGTCATTATTAAAAAGAAAACAAATCATTCATCATTTGTTTGCCTGTTTTTTTGTGAAATATTCATTAATTTGTTTTCCCCTTTAGATCAGCTGCTATAGAAGACAGAGTGCAGAGACACGCAAAGAAGAGAGTAGTAAGTATGATTTAATCTCATATCACCTCTGTTGTAGAGATTTTGAATCATGCCTAATGGAGGGTGATTCGTTAAGTCTTGGTAGGAAAATTATAGCAACTGGCTTCAAATGGCTCATTTATGTGCTTCCTTTGAGTCATTCATGTAAAAATATGTCTGTTATTTAATTGTTTTTGTTTTTTGGTAAAACCGCAGGTCACTTGTCATAGTCGTCCTGGCATGTGCCATTTTGCACAACTTCTAAATTTCTTAAATATCTGCAACAGAGGTGAAGAGTGCATGTTATCATGACCACAATAGACGCATTCATGGGAAATATAGGTTAAAATAAACCACAATAAAGGGGTGCAGGTATGACGTCACTTTGTAGGCCAACTGGCAGTTAGCATCGCACTGGTTCCCTCCAGAAAAACCCAATAGGATTTTCCCATAGGCTTTTGGATTATCGCCAAAAAAGAAAAAAACAAGCTCCAGGGCTCTAGAGTGCGCCTAATTTGGTCGCAAATTTGTAAGGGTGCGACTACAATTTTTCCTAGGTCGCACCGGTGCACTTAACGTCCTCGCATCCGCTGCCTCTCCACAAACAAAGCGTTTGTTCTCCTTTGACGGAACTCACACTCATGGTTGGATCATATCGTGGTCTAAACCAATCAGAGACAGCTGATTAGAGTGTGGCACCAGGTGTCTTCAATATTGAACCTTTTCACAATATTCTAATTTTCTGAGATACTGAATTTGGGATTTTCCTTAGTTGTCAGTTATAATCATCAAAATTAAAAGAAATAAACATTTGAAATATATCAGTCTGTGTGTAATGAATGAATATAATATACAAGTTTCACTTTTTGAATGGAATTAGTGAAATAAATAAACTTTTTGATGATATTCTAATTATATGACCAGCACCTGTATGTATTTATATATATATATATATATATATATATATATATATATATATATATATATATATATAATACAATTCAAATAACAAATAAATAAGGACATGGACTTCTCAGTACAAGCTTCCAAAATTCTTGTAAGTAATTAACATGTTCAAAAAGGAGTAGGAAGAAGTTCAAAACCAACCTTTCTGGTCCTACCCCCCTTTTCTCTATTCTTATTCCTTAATTAAATACAAAACAAGTAGATGCTTTACATATTTACATACACATACACCATATATCACCATATATACCATATATATATATACAGTACCTACACTCACATAAACACATGTATACACCTAGACACAGATGCATACCTTCATACATACGCATACACATTTCCATCTATTTTCTTCGTTTCCATCTATCTATATCAAACCAAATAATAACCCAACCAAGCTAGATTTATAATATAATCCCAGAAACCATACAGTCAGTATACAATACTAACATCTCAATTCCCTAGTCGTGATCACGTTCATTTGACTGCTTTAATTGTGAGAAACCTCCCTAAAACATCTATCATACAAAAGAATAGATCCCTAATATTATATTCATAATAAAAAAATTATGTGTTTCCTTGCAGATACAGTGATATATCTGTGATATACTTGTAGCTCAACAGCAGCTGGCTGAACTGAGTCGCATGAGTCACATTGGAGTGACGTCAACTTCCCTCTTCGATTGTTTGCCTGAGGATGAGCTGTCAATCTAGAACTAGATTGAACCAGTGGTGATGCTAAGACCCGCCCCTGATTTACATGAAACTCTAACTGCAACTTTTGGAAACCAGAATGTGGAAACAAGAGCAAAGGAGAAAAGAGCACAGGCATACAAAAAATGAAAATAAGAGCAGAAAACATGATTTTGTGTGCGATTCAGATAATTTAGTTTTGAACAATATAATTTTAAACTTGTTTATATGTTTGATTCACGCTTATTATTTTTATTTCCGTGACCGCGTTGTTTGTGATTCTGGTTAACTTTGCATCAATTTTTCAGTTCCCTTTCAGTCAGTACACTACGAGTTACGTCAGTTACTGACGGAATGGGGGTTTCGCTTAGAAGCCAATCGCCTTTGAGCTCTACAAAACGAGCCAATGGCATGAAAATGCCATGGGTCTGCGGAATTTGCATGCCGCAACCCCGCCCCACGGCGTGGGTATAAAGGGCGTTGCGTGGCAATCTCGCATTATGTTTTTGCTTCAGAGCCGAGTTTACTGCCTGAGCGCTTCCTCTTCAAGACGAGTTTCTCTCCAGAGTGTTGGTGTTACGGCACGTTCCAGCGAGTTCCGCATTTCCTGTCTGATCTGTGCAGTGATCGAGCACAGCGTGCGCGTTCTCCCTGGGTGCTTCGGCATTCTGCAGAGCTTTTCACTCCTCTCTAAAAGAGCTGCACGTGGCACGTCTTTTTAAAGATGGCTCGCCCGTGCTCCGTTTCTGGGTGCGGTCGACTGGTACCTCCGTTTGATGGTCATGATCGCTGTTTGGCGTGCTTGGGCCTCGTGCACGCTGAACGCGCGTTCATGGATGAGTCATGTTCTCACTGCGGGAACATGACCATCTCAGTGTTGCGATCGAGACTCCATGATCTCCGTAATGGGGGGAGAGTCCCCTCTACCACACCCCAATCTACTTCCTCCACTGGAGGGGGTACTTTGGCTGGTGGTCAGGGTGATCTGAGGGTTACGGTGTGGAACAACTCGACGAATCCTCCTCAGGCCACACCCCCCTCCTGCACACTGCAACCCGTGGTGTTGCCTGATGAGGGCGCCGGGGCTTCCCGTTCGGGGCCCTGCGTTTCATTTGGCGCACCCGCGGAGGATGCTATGTCGATCGCCGCATCACAAGGTGGGCTGGACTCCTCCGGAGATGACGATTCGGCTGTGTTGCCTCCTTCGGGAGTCCCAGCATTGCCCGAGTCCGATCCGGAACTCACAGCCATGCTTGCCCGGGCGGCCGAGGCGATTGGGCTTGTGTGGAACCCTCCGCCATGTCCCGAGCGTTCCCGGCTAGATGATTGGTATCTGGGGGCGGCCCGTGCCGAAGGCGCCCGTCAGCCCCCAGTGCCTTTCTTCCCGGAAGTGCATGAAGAGGTGTCGAAATCGTGGAAGTCTCCCCTGACTTTTCGCGATCGCTCGGCAACCACTTCCGCCTTCACTGCCCTCGATGGCGGCGCGGTGAAAGGGTACACTGGGGTTCCCCCTGTTGAGCGCTCTGTTGCGATGCAACTGTGTCCTCAGAGTGCTTCGACATGGCGCGGTGACCCAAAGCACCTGTAGATTCACGTCCACGTTGACGGCGAAGACCTACAGAGCTGCGGGCCATGCCGCGTCCGCCCTGCATGCCATGGCCACCCTACAGGTCTATCAGGCCAAGGTGCTCATGGACATGCACGAGGGCAATGCTGACCCTGCGTTAATGCAGGAGTTGCGGACGGCCACCGACCTCGCTCTACGAGCGACGAAGGTGACCGCTCGCTCTCTTGGTCAGGTGATGTCCACTTCGGTGGTCCAGGAGCGACATCTATGGCTCAACCTGGCTGATATGAGAGAATCTGAGCGGACACGTTTCCTCAATTCTCCCATTTCCCAGGATGGGCTATTCGGCGGGGCGGTCGAGGACTTCGCCCAACAGTTCTCGACCGCTCAGAAACAGACTGAGGCAATTAAACATATTCTGCCCCGGCGCCCAGCTGCTGCCTCCACCCAGCCGCCGGCTCAGATGCCTCAGTCTGCTCCCCGCCGAGGCCGCCCCCCTGCGACTCCCGCCCCTCCTGCCCGGCCCCAGCAGCAGCCTTCACCCGGGCCGAGGCGTGGAGGACGTCGCAGAAAGGCGGCCCCGCCCGTCCCAGCCCCCCAGCCTGCCAAACAGCAGTCTAAGCGGCGGTCCTGAGACGGGCGGCTCGGAGGTGACCTCGGTTCTTTCCCAGGAGATGGTAACAGGACCACTCCTTCCCCCGGTGGAGGGCCGGGGGAGAATCTTTTGTTTTTCCCTTCCGCCGCTGGCCTCACGGCCGGCGGTACCCTATCAATGGTTAAAGAAAGAACTGACATTCTCACCTCCGAGCCTCAAGAGGGCGCGGCGGGCAGTGCGCGACGCCCCATGGCCTCGCCGCTCTCGGCCCCCTCTGTCGCCAGCCCCCCGGCAGACGAGACCCCCGTGGAACGCTGGTCCTTCCCTGGTCTCCTCTGTCAGGGCGCGGAATTCGACCCCGCCCACACCCCGGGACGCTCCCATGCCTCCCTTGTCTGGGCCGGTCATTCCGCCTCGCTGCCCCATCGGGGGTACGCCGGTGGTTCGCATGCCCCCGCTGGTTCAGTTCTTGGGAGCCTGGCTAGCGCTTCCCAACCTGTCCAGTTGGCTCGCTCGCACCATCCGGCTCGGCTATGCGATTCAGTTCGCTCGGTCTCCTCCCCGCTTTCGGGGAGTCCGCTACACCGTGGTGGGTGGCAATGCCCCTGTCATGCGTGCGGAGGTCGACACCCTACTGGCGAAGGGTGCGATCGAGATCGTCCCTCCAGCCGAGATGAAGTCCGGCTTCTACAGCCCTTACTTCATTGTACCCAAGAAAACCGGTGGGTTACGGCCAATCCTGGACCTGCGCGTCTTGAACCGAACCCTGCACAGGCTTCCATTCAAGATGTTGACAGCCAAACGTATTTTCGAGTGCGTTCGTCCCTCGGATTGGTTTGCAGCGATCGACCTGAAGGACGCGTACTTTCATGTCTCCATTCTTCCTCGACACAGACCGTTTCTACGGTTTGCCTTCGAGGGGCAGGCATATCAGTACACGGTTCTCCCCTTCGGGCTAGCCCTGTCCCCTCGCGTCTTTACGAAGATTGTCGAGGCAGCCCTTGTGCCGCTCAGGCAACACGGGGTTCGCATCCTGAACTATCTCGACGACTGGCTGATTCTAGGCCACTCTCGGGATCAGGTCTGCGAACACAGGGATCTGGTGCTTCAGCACCTCGCCCGTCTGGGCCTTCGGGTCAACTGGGAAAAGAGCAAACTCTCCCCAGCGCAGAGGATCTCTTTTCTCGGTATGGAAATCGACTCGGTCGCCATGTTCGCGCAGCTTACGAGCGAGCGCGCGCAGTCTCTGCTGACTTGTCTTCGCCAGTTCGAGGGCAAGAGTGCGGTTCCACTGAAACTTTTTCAGAGGCTCCTGGGGCATATGGCGTCAGCAGCCGCGGTGACCCCGCTTGGTCTGCTCCATATGAGACCGCTTCAGCACTGGCTTTGCGATCGAGTCCCGAGATGGGCATGGCAACACGGCACCCTCCAGGTCCCAGTGACCCGAGCCTGCCGTCAGACCTTCACCCCGTGGTTGAACCTCAGTTTTCTACGGGCAGGTGTTCCCCTAGAACGAGTTTCCAGGCATGTTGTTGTCACAACAGATGCCTCTTCCACGGGCTGGGGCGCCATGTGCAAGGGACATGCTGCCGCGGGCTCCTGGATAGGACCCCAGCGCCTATGGCATGTCAATTGCCTCGAGTTGCTGGCCGTACGTCTTGCCCTGCACCGCTTTCGAGCCCTGCTCAAGGACAAACACGTTCTGGTCCGTTCAGACAGCACGGCAACAGTAGCGTACATCAACCGACAAGGTGGTCTACGCTCCCGCCGGATGTCGCAACTCGCCCGCCATCTCCTCCTATGGAGTCAGAAGCATCTGAGGTCGCTTCGTGCCGTTCACATCCCGGGAGACCTGAACTGCGCAGCCGACGAGCTGTCGCGGTTCCAGCCGCTCCCGGGGGAATGGAGACTCCATCCCCAGACGGTTCAGCTGATTTGGGAGCAGTTTGGCGACGCACAGATAGATCTGTTTGCCTCCCGCGACTCTTCCCATTGCCGCTGGTACTATTCCCTGACCGAGGGGACCCTCGGCACGGATGCACTAGCGCACAGCTGGCCGCGGGGCCCACGCAAATATGCGTTTCCCCCAGTGAGCCTTCTCGCACAGGTTCTGTGCAAGATCAGGGAGGACAGGGAGCAGGTCCTTTTGGTCGCCCCATATTGGCCCGGCCGGACCTGGTTCTCAGAACTTGTACTCCTTGCGACAGCACCTCCCTGGTCGATCCCTCTGAGACAGGACCTCCTGTCTCAGAGACGGGGCACCATATGGCACCCGCGTCCCGACCTGTGGAACCTCCACGTGTGGAACCTGGACGGGACGCGGCAGGTTTGAGTACCCTGCCACCTCAGGTGGCGGCTACCATCACTTCCGCTAGAGCCCTGTCTACCAGACAGGCCTATGCGTTGAAGTGGAACCTCTTCGTCACCTGGTGCTCCTCTCGGCGAGAGGACCCCAGAAGATGCTCGATCGGGTCCGTGCTCTCCTTCCTCCAGGAAGGGTTGGAGCGAAGGCTGTCTCCCTCCACCCTGAAGGTCTATGTGGCTGCTATTTCAGCTCATCATGACCTGGTGGACTCTAAAACGGTTGGACAGCACGACCTGGTCAGTAGGTTCCTCAGAGGTGCGAGGAGGTTAAATCCTCCTCGCCCACCTCAGGTACCCTCTTGGGACCTAGCAGTGGTCTTAGCTGCCCTGCAAAAGGCTCCCTTTGAGCCATTGCAGTCAGTCGAGCTGAAGTTCCTTTCATTGAAAGTGGCGCTCCTGACTGCTTTGGCCTCCATCAAGAGGGTAGGGGACCTGCAGGCATTTTCGGTTGACAAAGCGTGCCTGGAATTCGGGCCGGCCAATTCTCACGTCATCCTGAGACCCCGGCCTGGATACGTGCCCAAGGTTCCCACCACTCCCTTCAGGGACCAGGTGGTGAACCTGCAAGCGCTGCCCTTGGAGGAGGCAGACCCAGCCTTGGCACTGCTCTGTCCAGTACGCGCCCTTCGCGCTTACGTAGACCGGACGCAGTGTTTCAGGACCTCAGACCAGCTCTTTGTCTGTTACGGAGGGCAGCAGAAAGGGAAGGCTCTCTCCAAGCAGAGGTTGTCCCACTGGATAGTGGACGCCATTGTCCTGGCATATCAAGTCCAGGGCATGCCATGCCCCCTCGGGGTAAGAGCACACTCCACCAGGAGTGTTGCCTCCTCTTGGGCTCTAGCGCATGGCGCCTCGCTAACAGACGTTTGTAGAGCTGCAGGCTGGGCGACACCCAACACATTTTATAATCTCAGAGTGGAGCCTGTATCCTCTCGTGTACTCGCCCCTACTGGCCAGTAACCGGACAGGCTCAGGTGTCTTCGCTTGCTGCGCCATTCCACTCCGCGGACTGGATGCGTGCGCTATTCCTCTCAGGTGAGCTTCCCAGTAAGCCCTGAGCTCCTCCAGCACTGTCGATGTCGTCACCAGAGCGAGTGCCCTTTCAGGCCACCCCTCGTGTTCGGCTAGGTGCCTCCGTGTGCATGGTTCCCCCGCTGGGTAACCCCCACATGTGTATTTCCACGGTAAGTCTCTTGTAGCTCGTGTCTTCCCTTGGCAAGACACCTTGCCACGCCTGGGGTTGAAAATTTCCACCTTCGGCTGGATACCCCAGAGTGTTCCCTATGCAGCTCCTTCGGGTCATAGGTGTATTCTTCAAGTCCCCCCCTTTGGGTTGGCATTGTGTTGCATTCTCCACGTGGGATATGCTTCCCAGTGTACCTTGGTAGCGTTGAGCCTAGCCCCTCGTTCGTGCCACACTCACGGCAGGGAGCCCGGGTCAGCGCAGGACGCTGGAAGACAGCCGTCATGGCGAGATTGTATTGGACCCCCATTCCGTCAGTAACTGACGTAACTCGTAGTGTACTGACTGAAAGGGAACGTCTCGGTTACGTATGTCCCCCTGCCATGACCGCTGTACCGCTGGAACTGGCCGGGCGCTCATGCCTCGGCTCTTCAGCAGGTAAACATAATGCGAGATTGCCACGCAACGCCCTTTATACCCACGCCGTGGGGCGGGGTTGCGGCATGCAAATTCCGCAGACCCATGGCATTTTCATGCCATTGGCTCGTTTTGTAGAGCTCAAAGGCGATTGGCTTCTAAGCGAAACCCCCATTCCGTCAGTAACTGACGTAACGTCTCCGTTCCCTTCCTTCAGGGAACGAGGGTTACATACGTAACCGAGACGTTTTGTGCGTTATATTTTCACATGTGTTTTTTACATTTTGATTCACGCTTATTATTTTTTGATGCGTGACTGCAATACATTATAAACCCATATAATCCCATATGATCCCATATAAACTTTCTTCTCCAAATACCTATAATCTGTATAGGCTATTCTATGGAGTTTTCTAAAGATTATTCATTGTTAAGGAATTTTGAAAACTCTTGTCAAGCATTGATGGTTTTTGCTACAAAAACCATAGTTTAACCATGGGTTTTGTAGTAAAACTGTTTATACAAATGGTAATCAATTCACCAAAAAACTTTTGTGGCATATTGATTACTGTAACACTGTTTGTATGTTCTGGGAAGAAGGAGGCGGGAAACCGGCGAACTTTCAAAACTTTAATCAAATAAATAAACAAAATGAAAGTCACTGCGGCAGCCCCTCACGGACGACTGCCGCGCACACACACAAAACAAAACGTAAACAAAAACACAGCATAAATCCAGGCCTGGTCCTCTCTCGTCTTGCACTGTCGTCGCTCCTCCTTTTATGCTCCCATCACTCCTCCGTGAGACGAGACCGGTGTGGCGCGCAGCTGGCGCTCATTATCACTCGCCACCGGCCCGCTCTCACGGTCCCTCGCCTCACTGCTCGCCACAATTACCATTTGGATAACCACAAAGTACTCATTCAGTCCCATTCAATTGTTAAAAAGCACATCCTTAACTGCCCATTAAATAATCTTGCCAACAGAATAATCAAGTCTTCTTTCCTTTAAAACCTGCCTCCTTATGATTACTTTTGTATACTTCACATTTAAATCACTTTTGATAAAAGTGTATTATTTGAATAAATATCTAGAAGTATTTTTAACTAGGTCTATAACAAACAATTCATTTTATTCTTTTTGACAAAATGAACCTTATAATTATGTATAAAATATATACCAATTAACACCACATCTTCACTGCTGTTTTACAGTACAGCACATACATGCCAGAGATCTTTTATTTACTCTTCGGCTAACCAAAACCCAACCAGATCTCAGCCAAATATTTTCTTATTCTGGCAGACAGAACTCAAGCCAGGGCTCAGCTAAACAGATGTTTTGGTTAGCCAGACTCCAGCCAGAGCTCAGCCTAATGCAGTTTGACACAAGAGTATGAAAAAAACAGTGCCAGAACTAAGCCAGAAGTGCCTAATGTAAGCCAGACTTGGCCCAGACTTTGTTGCTATCTGGGAACCATTGTTGGTTTTAAACACCCCTTTTTCATGAAGAGTATCAGCAAAATATTCAGTGTAACCAAATACAGAGATTCAATTGAATGAATGTCCAAAACATTGTTGCAAGTCAAATGGACAGCATATAAAGAATCAGAAATCTACGGTGGCCCAGTAGTGCACAACACAACGAAATTCACAACACAACGAAATCAAGCCACAACACAACGGAAATGCTCCCAACCACTAGGGGGCACTCGGAGCACTGTAAAGTTAGTTTTCTTTGCCACTGTTCTATAGATTTAGAAAGATATCTTAGAAAGATATCAATACTACGATCAGTTTAAGTGTATGTAACCATTGTATATCGACATGAAATATTAATTCAAAATCACCTACATGCGTTATAGCTGCATATTTATACTCGAGAATGCTTTGACCCGCTACCACGGCGCATGGTGCCTAAGGGAACGTCTGCCGTTTCCACCATGTGGTTGAAACATATCATTTGTATTAATTAAAATTACTTTTAACATTTAAAAAAGACATGTTCAAATTCCAAAGTTGTGTTCTGACTCAGTAGTGCACAACTTTGGAATTTGAACATGTCTTTTTTAAATGTTAAAAGTAATTTTAATTAATACAAATTATACTCTCTAATGCTTCTACACCATGCATTCTGGTACATGACTCTGCCCTATTACAGTTCACCATAAGAACTGAAATAGGAACACTTTCTTGAGCAGTTGCACACGCATTTTCTTAACTAAATATTTCAGATTCATTAGAGCAAGTCACCTCATCTAAGAAGTGAACATGCTTTTTAGTCCCATTGCTTTTAAGCAATTTGGGAGACATGGGCTTTTTAGCATTTAGCCTTGAGATTTGCAATGGTCTCCTTGTGATTTTTACACTTTTCAGTCAGGGCTAACTGCTCAGTTAGTAATTTATCTAGCTGTGTTTGAAGATCTTGAATCTTTGTCTCAGACTTTTGTGCCTCTGCATTTTTAGAATGCACTTCTTTACATTTAGCATCCATAAGTGAAGATAGAAATGTTGTTAACTCGTGTAGCCGTTTAACTCATGTAGTTTAAAGCCTCAATGATTTCACCATGTTTTGATTTCTTTTGATGTTTGCCAATTATGTCCCAATATGCAAGCATTTCATCATCTGAACTGAGATTATTTGGTATGTATTTGCTGTTGAAGATAGGCTCAACTTTTTTGACCAATCAGATAATTACATCTTCCCCCACTGTAAAGGTGTGACACACATTTTGGCCTACAGGCCTATCAACATCTCTTTGTCTTTAGGAATTCCAGAAATGGCCCTTGTGATAAGAAAGATGGGGGTTGAAACAATAAAGCAAATGTCTTTGTTCAATTTCAAATATCTTTGATTATTTTCAATCCTACAACTTTTATTGTTTTTTTTTTTGTTTTTTTTTTACAATTTTGCTTTTACTAATGTATTGTTTCATAATGGAAAATACATATATAAATATACAGTGAGTTTTTTTTTTCAGTGTGGGCCTTCCACAACACCACCTCAGTGGGCACAGTCATAGCCATGGCCGCAGTTGTAGCCGTGGCCGTGGTTGCAGTCATGGCCGTGAGGAATCGCATACCCTCTCACCAATGATGCAAAAGATGGAAACACTGGTGAAAGATGGAAGACGGAGGCAGACCCTAATCTAGTTCCCAATGTCCCAAGGTTTACTCCCAAAAGAACACCTGGACTGTAGCCTCCACTCATATTTGGAAAAATGTCTCCACTTGACATTTTCCGTCAATATTTTGATGAAGTGGTTATGAAACTCTTGTGTGAAATCACAAACAAGAATCCGTTGAGAAATCTGGAGAGGGGTAGGAAATTCACATGGACTGATATATGCCCTGACGAAATGAAGAAGTACTTATGTCTGCTTCTCTACATGGGTGTAATGGATCTGCCAAAAGTGAGGGACTTCTGGAGGAAGATGACTTTGTTTCAAGTTCCCTATCCCGCTACTGTGATGTCTAGAGATCATTTTACAACAATCTCATGCAATCTGCATATCAGCGATCCAATGGAAGATGCAGCGAATGACAAGAAAAGGGGCACAGAGGCATATGACTCTGCATGTCTCTGTGCAACCACTCTTGGACATTATGAGGAACAGGTGCATGTCTATTTATCACCCTAAACAGTACATTTCTGTTGATGAAAGGATGGTTGCCACTAAAGCCAGGATATCCTTCAAGCAATATATGAAGGCCAAGCCCACAAAGTGGGGCATAAAACTTTTTGTGATGACAGATGCCAACGGCTACACTATTGACTTCAAAATTTACTCCGGGAAGCCAAAATTTTCACCTGGGAAAGGCCTGTCTTTTGATGTTGTTGCATCACTGGTGAACCGAGACTACCTGGGGTCAGGCTATGTGATTAACGGGGCGGCAGTGGGTCAGTGGTTCATGTGGGTTGTCTACAAACCAGAAGGTTGGTGGATCTATCCCCGGTTCCACCTGACCAAGTGTCGAGGTGTTCATGAGCAAGACACCTAACCCCAGCTGCTCCCGACGAGCTGGATGGCGCCTGCATGGCTGACACCGCCGTCGGTGTATGAATGGGTGAATGTGAGGCAATATGGAAAGCGCTTTGGTGGCCATGGGTCTGTTGAAAGCGCTATATAAATGCAGTCCATTTACTGTGACAATTTCTTTCTCTTTCGATACCTGCAGGGATTTGGTGCATGTGGGACTTATCGAGAAGGAAGGAAGGTGTTTCACCAAACAAAATGCCTTGAACAAAAGGTCACCAAGAGGATCCATTCACTGAATCAGAGATAATGACCTTTTGTTTGTGAAGTGGATGGACATATGAGAGGTCTCTGTGTACAACTGTCCACACAGTGTACAATGGGGAGACAGTGCTGAGGTGGCAGACAACAGAGGATGGGCAAAAACAGAGGGCCAACAGCAGTTCAGCAGCTTACAGGCGTTCCTCTGGATGGCAGCCCTCAAAGAGAGATGCGATCATCTGCCTGTTCCTGTGAGTGATGTTCAGGACCTGTCACAGAGGGCCAGCATGGGTTGGTGTCGTTGCATACGATGCAGGAGCACCCCATGGAAGTGCCAGGAGTGTTATGTGGGCCTATGCTTGTAACTTGATAACTGCTTCAGAGAGCACCACATTTGAATGACTAGAGTGAATGATCAAAAACGCCTGGAGAACTGGGGTAAAGAAAAAGGCTCCTGAGTGAAAACTCTGCAGCCCAGTGTCACATAAAAGACTTGTATATATGTATTATAGTTAATTCTTCAAGTTTAAAGTGTTAGATTCTGTCGTTCAGGGGTTTTCTGAATAAAAAGTAGTAAAATGTAGTCCTGTTTTTAATTTTTTTGTCTATTTAAATTCTATTTTCAAACTCACCACACACAGTAAGGGCCAATAACTGTAATTTATTGAAAGCCAGTTATTTTCTGAAAGAAAGTAAAGAGTATGTGTGAACCTACCGCAACTAAAAACTGAGACACACAACTGAAATAAAAGACAAAACCCACCCAAACATAAACAGATGTCACAGAGTCACAGCCAACACCCACCAACACAGACATCGTCACCAGATCTCCATGCTCCGCCCACTCGTTCACTATCCCCAGAGTACTGATCATCTGCACCTAATCATCACATACATTATAAGAAGCACACTCTCCCTGCACTTCACTGTCTGGTCTTGTTTCACATGCCTGGACTCCTTACCTGATGCTCACCAGAGATTCCCGTCGACTCCTTCCAACGCCTTCCTTGTCTCCAGTTTTGTGTCTCCTCGTGTTCTCCCTCATCCAACCTCCTACCAAGATATCCACGCAGCTAAGTGACTGTGAAGTGCTATTATCATCATTTACCTGCATCCCTCGTTTGCCTGTGTTCGTGTCTCTGTTTAAATAAACACCATTCACCTTACCTGTCTCTCTGCCTCCGTCTGTGTCCTGACAGAAGACCAGACTTCATGCAGAGTGCCACAGACACAGGTGGAGATCGCTCGCCGGATCCCTTTACCACCCTGGTCAGTGACGCGATCTTCCCTGCCACCGCCCTCCACTAGCACTTCTGCCACTCCGGACTACAACTCCCATCACCCACTGCTTCTTCTCCAGCTGCCTCTGTCAGTCCCATGGCCCGACCAGGGACATTCAGTATGTGCAAGAGGCACTCAAACAACGTTTCATTCATCCATTGACATCCCCTGCCGCTTCGAGCTTCTTCTTTGTGGCCAAGAAGGACGGAGGCTTGAGGCCGTGCATTGAATATTGTCATCAACTCCCAGATGGTAAAGTTCAGTTATCTCCTTCCTCTGGTCCCAGCAGCGCTGGAACAGCTGCGAGGAGCTCGTATCTTCTCCAAGCTGGACCTGCGGAGTGCGTACAACCTCATTTGTATTCGCCGAGGGGACGAGTGGAAGACTGCCTTCATCACACCATCAGGTCACTATGAATACCGGGTCATGCCATATGGCTTGTCCAACTCCCCCCTCGGTGTTCCAAAATTATATGAATGAGGTGTTCTGGGAGTACCTCCATCGCTTCGTGGTCATTTACATCGATGACATCCTCATCTTCTCCCGGAACCAGGCCGAACACCGCCAACACGTCTCCCAGGTCCTAGAGAAGCTTCGACAACACCACCTGTACCTCAAGCTGGAGAAGTGCGAGTTCCATATCCCCTCCGTGCAGTTCCTAGGATATGTCATCGACCAACACTGCATCCAGATGGACCAGAGGAAGGTGGAAGCCGTTCGAGGTCATCACGGATCATCGCAGACTGAATCCCCGTCAAGCCCGTTGGGCCCTGTTCTTCACTTGATTCCATTTCACGGTATCCTACCGACCCGGAACCAAGAACTGCAAGGCAGACGCCTTATTCCGGCTGTGCTAGCCTGCTCCTGAAAGTTCTGATCTGGAACCTGTCCTCCCTCCAGCCATGATTGTGAGTCCCATCCAATGATCCCTGAACCAACGTATCGCTCAATACAACCACACTGAACGTGCCCCGCCGGGAGGTCCTGAGGGGCTTCTCTATGTTCCACCGGATCACCGTCAGCCCCTCATGGACTTGGCTCACACTTCTCCGGGCTCTGGACACCCATGCAGCGTATGAACCCTCTCGCTCCTGCAACAACGTTATTGGTGGCCCTCCATGCCTCAGGATGTCTCCTGGTACGTCAAGGGATGCTCAGTTTGTGCGGTGGCCAACACTCCTACGAAGCTCCCTGAAGATAAACTGGTCCCTCTACCAATCCCTCGCCGTTCATGGACCCATCTTGGGATAGACTTCATGACTGACTTGCCATCTTCCAACAACTTCACCTGTGTCTTCGTCATCGTGGATTGTTTCTCCAAGGCCTATAAATTGATTCCCCTCAAAGGTCTACCTACTGCATTTGAAGCTGCCGACACCCTGTTCCAGAATGTGTTCCGTCACGTCGGGATCCCAGAGGATATCGTTTCCGACCGTGAACCACAGTTCATCTCCTGGGTATGGCAAGCCTTCAAGCTCCTAGGAGTGTCGGTCAGTCTCTCATCTGGATACCACTCTCAGACCAACAGCCAAACTGAGCGGATAGGGAGATACCTGAGGTCCTATTGCCACCAGAACCAGCACAGCTGGAGCCAATACCTCCCCTGGGCCGAATATGCCCAGAATTCCCTCCGTCAGACCACCACTGGGCTCACCCCGTTCCAGTGCATCCTGGGCTATCAGCCCCCTCTCTTCCTCTGGTTGGGTGAGCCCTCAGAGGTTCCAGCTGTCAATCACTGGTTCCAACAGAGCGAGAGGGTGTGGGACTCAGCTCATGTCCATCTCCAGCAGGCAGTCCGGAGACACAAGACGCAAGCCGACACCAGAAGAGGTCCCACTCCACAGTACCAACCTGGCCAGAAGGTATGGCTCTCAACTAGGGACATCCATCTCCGGCTGCCCTGCCGCAAGCTTAGTCCCCGGTACATAGGTCCATTCAGAGGCAGCTCAATGAGGTCACCTATCATCTTAACCTCCCAGCACAGTATCGTATCTCACCATCTTTCCACGTATCCCTATTGAAGCCACACACTGAACCCTTGTCTTCTCCCTCCACAGATCCTGGTGACGATGCGGTACCCTCTTCCTCCTGAAGTCATCGAGGAGGGGACCATCTACCGGGTGCGGGCGATCCTGGACTCACGACGACGGGATCCTCGGATCGAGTACCTTGTGGACTGGGAGGACTATGGTCCAGAGGAACGCTCCTGGGTTCATCGTAACAACATCCTCGACCCCACACTCCTGACCCAATTCCATGCCGAACATCCGGACCGCCCAGCTCCTCAGGGTTGAGGCAGACCCCGTTGTCGTCGCCCCATCCGGTTGTCAGGAGCCGCCCGTGGAGGAGGGGGTACTGTCACAGAGCCAACACCCACCAACACACAGACATCGTCACCAGATCTCCACGCTCCGCCCACTAGTTCACTATCCCCAGAGTACTGATCACCTGCACCCGCACCTCATCACAGACACTATAAGAAGCACACTCTCCCCGCACTTCACTGTCTGGTCTCGTTTCACATACCTGGACTTATTATGCTCACCAGAGATTCCCGTCAACTCCTTCCAAAGCCTTCCTTGTCTCCAGTTCCGTGTCTCCTTGTGTTCTCCCTAATCCAACCTCCTACCAAGATATCCACCCTGACTGTGAAGTGCTATTATCATTTACCTGCATCCCTCGTTTGCCTGTGTTCATGTCTGTTTAAATAAACACCATTCACCTTACCCGTCTCTCTGCCTCCGTCTGTGTCCTGACAACAGAACACAGAAACTCCCTTAAAGCTGGTTTATACTGTATTTCCTATTTTAGCTAAGTGAATGTGGGCACCATTTTTAAAATGACACCATTTCTTTTTCCATTAAACCCAATTAATGACTGTAAACTGAGAGCCTTAAAGAAAGCCCAAACCTGTAGAGGAGCTTTAATTTTTGCTAATTTAAGGAAATGTTTTGTGCAACTCTGTGTTTTGGTTTTATCCTTTTTCATTGTATTTATTAATGTTTTAAATTCTTGTTCTTAATCATCTTATGCATTAATTTTTTAATCATATAGTGAGACAAGAGTTAAATTTAAATAAATGGTATGTTCCAATTAAGAGTCAGAAATATGTTTATATAAAATGGCTGTCATTAGTAGCAAAGGATTAGTGGATAGATTGTGGTTATAGAGTAAATTTAAACAAGGTTATTGTAACGCTGCTTGAGCACAGTGAAACTCTGGCCTCAATTGCTGAAGAGAGGAGCTGGTACTGTTTTAGTACCTAGCAGTTAGTTTTTAGACTTTTTTTTATTGATAACTTTTCTTTTTTATGCTCTTAACCATATTTATTTGCACATTTTGAACATCTGCTTATAATAATAATATTTTTGGATGCCAACATCGATCGTGTTTATACATTCTTGTGACCACTCGGGTTAATAAGAAATCCCATTTAGAGCAAGTTTGTAATCTGGATTTAGTAATCTGGATCAGGGTGATTCAATCCACTATAGTTTTGAAAAAATGGCACAAAAGCAAGATGGATTATCTGATCCTGAAGTGCAAAATACCCATTGTTATGGTTTTAAGACCTATTCAGTGTGTGCTGATGAACTTAAACACTTCTGGTTGGCCATTGCATTGTTTTATTTCATTTTATTTGTATTCATTTTGAAATAATTAAATTTAAATAGTTTAGTACTTATACTGGGAAAGCTATTCAATTTCTGGTCCACTTTATCTCTGGTTTATGTGTTTGTGATAACCTTGTGATAAATTAGTGTTTTTTAAACAGGCACACACCTGACTTTCATGTTTAACCTTTTGAAGACCACACTGTCACAGCCAGGTGGCAAATAAAGGTGAGAAAATTGATCTAAATAGAGCAGTATACAGGTTTATTAACACCATAGAAACAAAACACTCTTGATTAACACATCTGGGTATAGTGCAACGATAATGGACAACCGAACTGACCAAAACACAGGGCTTAAATACACAGAGAAATTAACTAAATGAAAAACCATGGAAACAAACTGAAAGCAAGGATTCTGCGTTAGTTCAGGCAGGCCATGTAGTCAAGCTCAGCTATCAGCTTACATCAGCTGATTGGCAAAAATTAAAACCCTGCCCATATCAGCTGATCCGATTCCTATGCACTCAGTTGGCAACTTTCAAACAGGGCGCCTTAAGCACAGCTTAAGTTCAGTCTGCCTGCTTGGCTGCTTTCACTGCACGTTGCTTTGCAACCCACTTCCTCCCCAGCTCCTCCTTAAACTTGTGTTTAACTTAATCACTGTTCTCATTGGGGGGATTTGCACTGCTCTCCCAGTTTAAAAAAATGGGAGGTTGTCCCCAGTAGCTGCTGCAGTTCCCTGTCTTAGCTTTTCATGGAGCTCATGATAAGGAAGTGGAATTTAGAACAGAGCCATATCGCTAAATGTAACTTTTGCAAAAATGTTACTTCAGCGATTAGCATTAAGCTTTGTATCAGTAAAAACCTGGTAGTATATTCAGATTTATGTATTTTAAGTCTGGAAAAAAGCCTCAGATGAAGCAAATATCATCATTTTGCGATAAAAAGGAGGCTTTTTTGGCCAGAGGCTAGAGACTACAGCCAGTAGTAGGAGCTAGTTCCGCATGTTTTTAACCCGCCCATAGGGGGTGGGATCTCACTCACAGAATGTAAATGTGCAGCGGCCGCTCAGGCATTCATAACGGAGCGGTGCGGAGCAAAGCGAGTGTTTCAACTTTTCAATGAATTCCTATGAAAGTTAAGCTTCCATAGGCATGATCTGAAAACGTGCCAGACTGGACACGCACCGTAAATGACTGCCGTGCTTATGGTGCGTTCAAGTCATGTCGTAAAGATCATATTTACGACTTGAACGCACATAAACACCACCACGAAGTCGTACATACCAGTGGGAAGTTCGGGGGCGTGTCAGTGAGAAACATGGCGGAATCAATGGATGCAACGTCTGTAGTTGAATATAACGGGTATTTAGCAGTGACACTGTCAGGCTTTGTCATTTACAACAAAGTAAGCTAGCATTTTAATATAACAATTAGCCTAATATATAACAATACAGTTTACAGTGGCTTCATAGATTAATTAAAAACGTAAAAGATTAAAACTCACCTGATGCACATTCTTTGTACTTCATTTTCTATAAGCAGAGTTAACAAACCTTACTGTAGGATTTGAATGCACCATTAGCTCATCTCAGCTCTTCGCTCTTGTGATGAATGAAATCTCCTGCTGCGTTTGTGCTGTGACTCTCGTTCAGCTCACTCAAACTTTATTGAACAGACACGTTCAGTTTTTAATTGTAGTGTCTGTTCTCTAACTGAACTAAACTATTTTATTACTATAAAAATTCAAACGATGGTGGGGGCGGTGCCGCGGTGGGAAAGTGATAACCGGTAGCCGTGGCTTGGGAGTGGCCTCGTAGGGCAGTGAAGCAAGTGCATTCTGGTAGTTGTTGCCTTTCATCCACATGAGCCAAAAATACATTTTCTGGCTTTTCTCAGTCTAGAAGGCACCAACTTCTAAAATAATTTAACATTTCCACTACATAAATGACCCAATTTAAATACACATTCATCTGCCCAGCGGTGAAGTACCCCTTTAAGTGGTCCTGACTGAACTAAAACACATGACAAACCCAAAACAGAAAAGAAACCCAGATTACCAGTAACACCCCCATATCTTTTCATCCATTTCATTTAATTTATTATACAGGAAAGGTTAAAAAGTAACATTCAGGTACAATTTAAACGGGCCTGACTCAGTTTAAAAACTGGTTTCCAGCAGGTTCCTGTTCTGCAGAACATAAAACATAAAAAACAATTTACAACACAAAGTCAAACTTATACAAGACATTAGCACAGGCTAAACAAATACAAATGACTAAAAACAACAATACAAACAGTGCAAACAGGACTAGGACAATAAATAAACGATCAGTGAGTACAATTCTAACTGTTTAGAAGAAACAGTTTGGATACCTTTTTGAAATATGTGATGGATGGTATTTTTCTTATGTGATGTGGAATATCATTCCAGATTTTGGTGTATGTATAAAAAAAGGATTTCTGACCATAGTTGTTTTTATATGGAGGGACTGGAATAAGTGCCTGTGAAACTGACCTAGTGAGGCGTACTGGTCTCATATTGTAAGTGGGATGAAGTGCAGCAAGTGTTGGTGAAGTGCCATTTTGAATTTGAAAATAAAATGTAATAACGTGACTATTTATATAATTCTGAAAAGTCAGAGCGTTTGAGCGTGTAAGTGCAATGCAATGATGGGAATACTGGGAGTTAACCATGATTCTGAGATTGCCATTACATGTGCCTTCGATTGCGCAAGCATGATTTTAAATTTGTGTATTTTAGGAACAAGGCTTCGAATGTTTAAATGGCAGATTTTAAAGCCTCTGGTGCTACCAAGTTGACTTATATTAATTGGGCTTTTTCTTGGGTGAAATTTTTTTCTTTGTGCTTTAATTGTTTTGACTATCGGACAAGCAAGAGATGTTTCAAAGGGCAAAGTCGGAAGAGATGGATTCTAAAATAGGGTAAATAGTTTAGAGTTATAGGTAAAAACATACACGGAGGTTGCAATACAGCAGTAAAAAGTCTGTTGCAGTTTGCATGTGCATATAGTCCCCATAAATGCAATATACCTAAAGTTGTCAAAAAAATATTTGAGTCAGGTCCGGGATTGAGCTCAACATTTCCAACAAATGGATAGTTATTAAAAGTCTTGATGTTTAAAACGTATGTAGACTTATTTTCATCAGAGTCATTTGATTTAACATCAGTTACCCACCGATGAAAAATAATAGTTTAAATGGAAAAAAACAATGGCTGATGGAAATTTGGTCTGCCAGAATGTTCGAGTACAAACCCCCAGCCCAGACAAATATAGACAGCCGATTGAAGCACTGGTGTGTGGTGTAGAAACCTCCGCCGACGGTTGGGTAGGTGGAAGTCGAATGTACTCATACAGAGAAGCCGCTCCGGAGGACCGATGAACGCAAACAGGAGCAGGGATTCCGACAGCATACAGGCCCACCATGAAAGCAAGAAACGCACAGAAAAAAACAACTGAGAAGGTAGGCAACGATCCAGACTTTGGTGGAGTTTGCGCTGACGTGCGTGAGGATGTTAAGGATCTAGGACTAATCCTTTGTTTGTTTGTTGTCCATATAAGACGGCTATGGTGGACAGCCACAAGACATAATCGGAGCCAGTAAGATATCCATATTGCAGCATTCTAGACAAATTTCAGACCTGCAGACAGTCAATCTGAGTTGTCACTTATTTAATGTTTGTTTTGCTACCGTCGCAGCTACAACCGCAGCCGCCATGTTCGCCACTGCCAAGGAGACTGATTAATTGTTGGTGGCCATTCTGAGGTTACTCACCCATTTCCAGTGACAATGAAGCATCTAAAAAAAGCGATTCTGTTAATCCTCAGATCATTGGAGATAAAAAAAACAGCCTCAAGTTCACTTTATGGACTCTTTGGAGTGTATGTGCAGTATATGTGCTGTTTTGAAGACACTTGGAGCTTTAGATTTAAGAATTAATATTAAAAAAATAAACAAGTTACAGCTGAAGTATAGTAAAATGGAAACCGTACATGCAAAAAAAAAATTTCATTAAAATAAAGCAATGAATACGTTAGATGTGTGAATCTTCACAATTTGATTAGATTACGATTCAGTGTCACGGTGGGTATGACATTCAGAGGGTAATGATTCGATTATAAAACAAGTCTTCTTTTCATCTTTTCCTCCAATTCTTTTATTAATAATATTTCCTATATTAATAATCACAATATAGTTATTTTTGTTATTTTATCTGTTATTAAAAATAAGAACAATGATGAAAATAACAAACAAAAGTTAAAGTAACTATATTTTTTTCATTTTACATCTATTTAACAGAAGTAATTCAAATAAGACAATAAAGAAATTGAATAATTAAATGTAAAAAATAATCACTGCATAGTCTTTAGTGTATTCATTAAAATAAACTGATTATTATTAAAGCTACAAACGTTGTTTGATAAACAATAATGAAATTAATGACAGCAGGTTCATTAAGTAAGTCTAAAGCAGTTACGTTTCGAATATGAGGATGATATAACAAACAATGAGGACTCTGACATGTACTAAACCACTAAAAAAATGATTGTAGTGGAGATTCAAGGAATGGTTTATAAATGGACAATTTAATTACAGCTCAGTGAAGTCAAACAATATTTAATCAATCTTTTTTTTTTTGCTCTTTTAATAACAGTTATTAAACAAAATATTGTCAAGATAATTTAAATTCAATAAGGGCAAATAAAAGAGTAAAATGTCAATCTCATTTTTAATGACGATAGGGCCAGGATGAATGTTCTCTTTGCTGTAGTGACATGCAGTCATTTGCCACACATCTAGAATATGAACACCAACATCCTGAAAAGCCCAGCGTAGAATTCTGTCCAACTGTAGAGAATACCAGTCACTGCCAAAAATATCCTATTATAGAGACAGAGAAACACAACATCATCCATAAACTTGCATCACAGAGTGGCTTCATTTTATCTGAACACTTGGTACTCTATAGACCTTTATCACAGTCCATATGTTGTCACATCCAGTTCCAATTAGTAGCGTAATTGATTTTCCACCTGCATTGTCAATGGAAAATTTAACAAATTTTAATTAGTTAATTTGAATTTGACAATAAACATCAATATTTCAAATGGTTTATTTAGCTTTACACAATACCCTACCATGTGTGCATTCTTCCATTTTAATGTCCAACATCATGAGAGTGAGGCAATTGTCAGCACTGACTATGTTGCCACAGTCAAGAGATAAATGAGAATTTGCACACTGCTCAAGTTACTGCTGGAGGAACAATCGGAATACACTACAATATAATGCTATCCCATCATTGCATTCAAAACTGGAGGATATGGCTCATTTAAAGTGACCCTATAATGCTATTTTTGTTAATTTTGTTTTGGAGGTCTCCTACAACAGGTTTACATGCATCAAAGGTCAAAAAGCCATGTGAAGGCAGCATAAATCCCTATATGAGCTACTGCAGAGCTACCAGTCTGTTGTGATTGGTCTACCACTTACAGCACTTGTTGGAAGATAAATGCCCATTACAATAACTGAACTTCAGCTTTGGAGGCTTCCTCAGTCCTTAGCGATTGTACACTGTAAAGACAGTAATAATGGCATACATTTTACCATATCAATCCAAGTGCGAGTCCAATGATGAAACATTGTAAGAACTAGTTATTTGAACCCGAGCCTCCATCGCAAGGATGATTTGAGCAGGACGTTTCTCAGTGATACACTACTCAGTTTGTTGTACATTGAGATGTTGCAACTGTAATTCCTCACCATCAGCATTAACAAGTGTATGTCCATCAACAAACCAATGTGTATATTTCTAATTTATTGCGGTGCACTTGCAGGAACTGTATCAATAACAGCGCATAGCCAAGCACTAACGTGAATGGCTAATGTATCATTAAAGTTTGTAAAACAAATTGTAACAGTGGTGGTGGCTGCCCTTAAATTAAATAAATTTATTTTATGCAAACTTCGGGCGCAAGACAGTTTTTTTAAAAGTGACAAAAATCAAACAACCCCGGATAGCAAAGAAAACCACTGATTACACAAAAAAAACAAAGATTACAAAACAAGCTTCAATTTCAATGGAATTTATTTCTTTGTCCATAAACATATTCAAAAAGGGTACTTGTTTAGAAAAAAAAAAAAGAAGTGTATATATATATATATATATATATATAGAGAGAGAGAGAGAGAGAGAGAGAGAGATCGATCTTAACGTAACGGTTCAATAAATCACAGTTCACATCAAATAACACTACAAGCGAAATCCCCGCAGCTAGGAGTCACACTCAACTGGGCGTCCACACTGGCAGATTCGTGTGTCCACATACACGCCAAACAATTTTGGCGGATGGAACTAGAGAGTGGAGTTGGACTTCGCCAGGCTCCAGGAAGGAAGTTTAACGGACCTTGGACTCTTGTGAACAGCTCGTCCACAGCAGACAGTCTTTGAAGTGCGTCGCCTAGGGAATCGCCCGACTCCACCTCGCATCAGACAGCTTGCACGGGAAGCATCAGTTCAAACAAACGCCGTCTTCCTTTCCACACGGTAATCATTTCCTTTACTCTCTTTCCCACGAATCAAACTAGCATACCTTGTGACGTGTCCTTCTACCTGCTGAAATAGACCTTGCCTCTATTTACCTTTCTGCCGTTAATTAATCACTCCACCCTTTCCGTTAGAAGTGAAAGTAAAAGTAAACATGGCCGTATCGTTTACTGTACTGTCACACTCTCCCCTCCCCTGGAAGAAAACAACCCATGGTTGTTTATTTAGAAGGGTTAAAATCCCAGAAACTCCTCTTCTTCATCTGAGGTGTCGTGGAATACTTTTTAGGAGTTTTCCCTTACTTTGGGACTTTAATTCTTCGGCTGTCGGGTAGCACATTTTCATATTGCACACATGGGTGGTTCGGACATCTTCCCCAGTAGTCTCCAGTGCAACACGGTAATTCAGAGGACCTAGCTGTTTTATTACACGGTAAGGACCTCTCCATTTACTTGCTAGTTTAGCAGTGAATTTAGCTTTTGCACTAGATTGTGGGAAGTTCCTTATCCACACACTGTCTTTTTCTTTAAATGTTAGTTCCCGTCTGTTTTTGTTGTAGTTTCTTGTTTGTCTAACATGAGCTTTTTTGCTGTTTTCCACAGCTTTGGATTGAAGCTGGGTTAAACAATGAACAACATCATATGCTGGCCCATCAGGAGTGAGGTTTTTCCCCTGGAGAAGTTTGTCCATTGGACTCTGCAGTTTTCTTCCAAGTTGCAGTTCCACTGGAGTCATTCCTATGGTCTCTTGGACAGCAGAATTGATGGCAAATCTGAACTCGGGTAAATATTGATCCCACTTGTGATTTTCATCCAGATATGCAGCTATCATGTATTTAAGTGTGCGATTGACTCTCTCAGTCATGTTGGTCTGAGGATGGTATGCAGTAGTCAGTTTAGGAGTTGCATTCCACTTTTCGCAAACCTCCTTAAATACAGATGAAACAAACGGTGTACCCCTATCCGACAGCAGGAAATCAGCCTGAATTTCCTTCCTGAAAATGGCAGCAATTGTTTGTGCAGTGGCATTTCGCATGGGGAACATCTCAACCCAGTGAGTGAAGTAGTCAATAAACACCAAGAGATATTCATGTCGGTTGGAACTACACAGCAAAGGCCCCATTATGTCCACACCCAACATTTCATTGGGGTGAGTGACAGTGGTGTGTTGCATTTTGCCAGCAGGTTTTAGATTGTCGTTCTTAAGTTGTTGACACTTTACACATCTCTTTACCCACTGCTTGACATCATTCCACATTCCTGGCCAGAAAGCCACTTCTTGAATTCTCTTATACGTCTTGTAGATTCCTCGATGACCACTCAAGGGACTAGCATGATAATGCTGAAGTATCTGTTCAATGAGGCTACTTGGAACACAAACACGATAATGCAGCTGGTTGTCAGCCAGGTGAGCCTTACGGTAAAGCTTGTCTTCCAGCACCTCATATTGTTCTTTCAAGTTGTCATCACCTTCTGCCATGGTCTGCATTATTTTCATGATTACGGTGTCTTTATGTTGTTCTGAGATCCTCTGAGTTGCAACTGACACTGATGGGGATTCGAGAGAGAGCGTCAGGTGCCACATTTAGCTTTCCCTTCCGGTATTCAACAATGAAATCGAATCTAATCAAACGACTTGAGGTCTTGGTGGATGCCATCACCCATTGCAGTGCAGAGTGGTCAGTAACAACAATAAACAACTTGTGTTCCAGATAATGCTGCCACTTCTCCAGAGCCCAAACTACTGCCAAACATTCTTTTTCCGTCGCAGAGTAATTCACTTCAGCTTTGTTCAAAACTCTGCTAGCAAAAGCTATAACTTCCTCTTTCCCATGGTCCCTCTGTGTCAACACAGCTCCCAGACCGGTCTCACTAGCATCTGTGTAGACAATGAACGAGTGCTGTAAATTTGGGTGTCCCAGGATGGAAGGTGTCATCACGCTTATTTTTAACTGCTCAAAAGCCTGCTGACATTGCGGCATCCACTGGAAAACTCTGTCTTTCTTCTTCAGGGCATTGAGGGGTTCAGCGATCTGGGAAAAGTATGGGACAAACCGGTGGTACCATCCGGTTAAACCAAGGATTCGCTGGACCTCCTTGAGGTTTCTTGGGACTGGGTAAGAACGAATAACCTCAACCTTGCTGGGATCGGTGGAGATGCCTTGAATACTCACGACATGGCCTAGGAACGCTAATTTCTGCAGACAGAATTTGCTTTTTTAAAGGTTGATAGTCAGGCCTGCTTTTTGCAGCTTGTGGAGGACACTCTGGATGTCAAGGAAGTGCTGTTCAATAGTTGGGGAATAGATGATGATGTCATCAATATACACAAAACAATTGTGACCACGTAGTTCACCCAAAACAGTTTCCATTAATCTTTGGAAGGTAGCTGGGGCATTTTTCAATCCAAATGGCATAACATTAAACTTAAATAACCCAAATGGTGTAATAAATGCTGTCTTCGCTGTACTTTCAGGGTCCATGGTCACCTGCCAGTAACCACTATTCAGGTCAATGGTAGAAAAAATGGCAGCTCCAGAAAGAGATTCCAAGATCTCTGCGATGTTTGGCAGTGGGTATGCATCACTTTCTGTAATAGCATTTACCTTACGGTAGTCTACACAAAACCGGAGGCTCCCATCTTTTTTTGGGACAAGAACAACAGGTGAGGCCCAACTTGAATGAGAAGGTTTCACAATGCCTGTACTCAACATTTCTTCCAGTTGTTTCTCGACAACAGTTTGTTTGGCAGGGGACATGTGATAGGGTCGTTGCTTTATTGGTACTTGCTGGGTGAGGTAAATACGATGTTGAAGAACATCAGTGTAACCTGGTCTGAGCGCACACACCTCTGGATTGGCCTTCAGGACTTGACGTAGCTGGCATTTTCCATCAGCTGGTAAGTGGGCTTCATTCACTGCATTGTCAATAAAGTCTTTTATGTCTATGTCATCTGTGTTAAATGTAAATTTGGGTTGAGGGGGAGGAATTTAACTCAAGAGAGAGATTCTCTGGTTGGTTTTCCCTTGATGCTTTCCTTTTCTGGGTCTGTTCTCAGGTACACTTGTGCAGCCTGGTTGGAATGGGTATTCCATGTCAGGAGTAGATTTGAAGGTATACTTTTTTTCAATTACATTTAATTGTAAACCACTAAAGAAGATAAAATCCAGACCCAGGACTACTGTATATGCCAGAGCTTTGGGGGATAGAACTGCAGCTGGTATGGTGAATACTTTGTCATGAAGACTAATGGAGACATTCAGCCATCCATGAGGAACCACGGCTTCACCGTTAGCAAGATACAAAGGTCCAAGTGTCGAGGGTTGGAGATCATGGGGTGATTGAGCAATGTTCTTCCAGAGAAACTCATGGATAAGGGTATAGCTTGCACCCGTGTCGACAATGGCTTTCCCTTTCCATGAGCCAACACTGACAGGCACAATTAACTGTTGAGGCACGCTGACAGGATTGGGAGGAGTGGATGATGCACTTCCAGCTGTAATGGTGGAAATGGGTTTACTTGGGGGTGTTTGAGAATTCTTCATAGTTGTAGAAGACATTGAATTGTTGGAAGGTTGGCCAGGCGGCTGGTGTGAGTGGAAATTCCGTTTGTTACTAGGTGGCTGATAACCTGAAGACTGGGGTGATTGAGCTGGAGAAGTAAAGTGAGGACATGTACCTGGTGCGTGAAGTCCTCTACATCGCCAACATTGTACAGCAGGTTGGGTAGGAGTATTTCCTCTGGGTGATGCTACAACAGTTTTGGAACCAGCTTTGCTATCACATTGCTTCTATTGTTCATGGTCTTTCTCCAGTTGGTGACCCAGTCGAACCAACTCTTCCGCGGTGGTGACATGGCTACGAAGATGACTAGCACGCTCAGCCAACTCATCTTCGTAGTCCTCAGCTAGAAAAGCAGCAAGAAAAACAGACTGAAACTCACCCCATGTTGTAACAGATGATCTTGCTACTTCCCACCAGTCACGCGCAGTGCCATATAAAACTGTCCTGAAGGTGGCCAAGATGTCAGCGTCCATTAGAGGATGTACAGCAAGAAAGTCTTGACATCGTGTTACGTACAACAAAGGATCCGGGTCATCAGCTTGCCTTCCAAACGTGGGAAATGTCAGCTTGATGTGGTTACTTTTACCAGCAGTAGCAGGGGCTGCTGGAGGAGTTACTGGTAATGGTGATGGAGTTGGATATAAGGGGTGATGAAGAGAAATACTTTTCCTACTCAGGTCAGTCATTCTTTTTTCTTGACTCTCAAACTTTGCTTCCATTTTAGTTTGATGTCCCAGGTGATGGAGTGCATAATTGCATGGGTTCTGGAAGTGTCCGTTCCCGTGGGAAAGGTTGAGCTGGAGTGCTGCCACCTATTGGTGAGGACACAAACTGCACATGTGCTGTTCATATAATTTACATTGCCTTTCAATTGAACAAAAGGTAGTTCACATTTCAAAGTTCAAAGCATTAAGCAAGTGTCTCAAAGCAATTGTCAACAAGTCAATCAAAAACAAAAAAATGTGAAAAGCATAAGATAAGGTAATTAGTCACAAATCACCAATTACACAATCAATCTTCAATGCAGTCACATAATAGGTTTCAATTAAAGAAACAAGAAAAATTCAAAATTTTCAGGTTCAAAGGTTTGAAAAAATTAACATATGTGGTAACCAGGATTCCCACCCTTTAGTTCCAAATTCAAAACTTTCCAATTTAAATAACTTTTCAAAAGAAAATAACAAATTCAAATAACAAATTCAAAAAGTCAATGCAAAGTCACATTCAGAAGTATTCACACTAAATTGTGTTCAAGTCCCTGTTTGGGCGCCACTCTGTAACAGTGGTGGTGGCTGCCCTTAAATTAAATAAATGTCTCTTTTATGCAAACTTCGGGCGCCAGACAGTTTTTTTAAAACTGACAAAAATCAAGCAACCCCGGATAGCAAAGAAAAACACTGATTACACACAAAAAAACTAAGATTACAAAACAAGCTTCAATTTCAATGGAATTTATTTCTTTGTCCATAAACATATTCAAAAAGGGTACTTGTTTAGAAAAATAAAAAAACTAACAAATAATAAAAAAGTACATATATATTCCCACGAATCAAACTAGCATACCTTGTGACGTGTCCTTCTACCTGCTGAAATAGACCTTGCCTCCATTTCCCTTTCCGCCGTTAATTAATCACTCCACCTTTTCCGTTAAAAGTGAAAGTAAAAGTAAACATGGCCGTATCGTTTACTGTACTGTCACAAAATCTTGCTCCATCCTTTATCTTTACTTAAAGTAGTAAAAACGACAGACAATTTGCATTAATAGACAGTTTTAGTGGCCCACAGCTGATAGCATTAACTATTTCAGTAAGACAGTGATAATATGAGTTATCCGGTTAGCCATAAAGCTTATACAATATAAAACACAAAACTATGTATTTTGAACACCCATTAGAAAATATATACATCAATAATTATTCTTACAGGTTGTGATTCTGAGGAGCAAGCTGGTCCAAATAAACTGGGTACTGACCCATCTTTCAAGGGCAAGCGTTTTGTGAATGCCGCATTGAACTCTGAGATTTGAGGCGGACAACGTACAACATAGGCGGGCATTATGCAAATGTCTTATCTAGTGATGTAGAACCGTAACGCTGTAAGATTCTAATAACAGACGACTCGTTTAGGTGGTTCAGAGTTGATTCTTTCTTTTGGGAGACAATAACTTTATTTATCGTGCACTTTCGACTTTACAAAAAATTCACATTCACAAACAGCTATATTACACACTGCATGAAAGGGAGTATTCAAAAAACCATAACAGGTGCACTTTAACCCCTTAACTATCACCCCCCTTTTTGAGAATAGACATGAAAATGCACTATCCAAACTTAAATGGCTGTAATTCAAGAATGCTTTGCAATATAGACCTAAGTTGTCTTGTTTTAAAGAAAACACTCGGCAGATTATTGCTGAAGTGAAAGCAATTAAAAAGATGAAAGTATGAAAAAGTTATGGAAGTTTAAATTAACTGTAAATTAAAAATACACAAAAATTGAAGTTCCCATGAGATTTTGTTTAGGCGCTATACCAAACATAGCCACCGGGTGTCATCCACATTCCATAGATTTTTTTGAATGCATTTTCCTGTAACAAATTACTAAATTTCTGTCCAAATATCACTTCTATCACAAAACAGTCACCAAATATGGAAACTTGAGACTCAGACCTTGAATCTGTTTTGTCAATTTTAGAAAATAATGTGATTATAAAGTAGTTAAAATCAATTTTGTAATATGAAACATGACACCGCCCACTAGGCGGGAGCCCGCTAGAAGAATTTAGAGTATCATTTCCATGGTAACACAACGTCCGATTTCAAAACGGTTTTCACAGGATGAATTTTGAGTTCGTAAGCTTTCAAATGATACCTAATTTATGATAATTACAAAGAAATATGATACGAAAAAAAGGCAATCAAAAAAAGAGCGCCAAGCGTCCCGCCAGCGGGACAGTGACAGTTACTTTTGAATAATTCACTCTGGGCTGGAAATATTCCTTTATTTGAACAACTTAAATTTGATCTAGTACTTAATAATTGTATTGGAAAGTAGAGTGCATGAAACCAATGCAAAGCAATATAAATGTCTAATTCTAATGTTCTTTAATGTGATTTCTATTCTTGCATTTATTTCGAATAAAAAAGGTGATCAGACTCTGAAGTATTGCACATACACATACAGTAGGCTTGTGCGGAAGTTATCTTATGCTACTATTTGAAGCTTCCACATTTGAAGTGTAATAAAGGCCTATAACGTTACCTTATAGCCAGTGTTGACAGTCTTGATTATAACAGTAGTATCAGGTGCCCGTTGTAACAATGCTAGAACAGCTTTGCGGATCCTCAACACTCTAAGGGTGAAGAAATCCAGAGGGTATGTGGTGAAATGGGGCCCCAGATTGAACATAATGACTGTGTGGGATCCTCCAGCCAGGTCATCGATCTCATTACTGATGTAGTGCAGATCAGCAACTGCTGATTTCCGAGTGCGCAAAGGAACGCCGTGAGCCCTCCAGTGTAAGTCAATGTTGTTCACCACATCCACAGCTATGAGTGGCCCTGACTGATATTGGACATGCAGGTTCATCTGCTTCAGGGCTGAAAAACATATCCACAATTACTGTCTATACACTGTATATATAATTATAATGAACAAATAAGCAACTATCTCACTTGGTACTGCTTTCACAAAGAACTCAAACCACTGCCTCATAGTAGAGTCTCCCATCATGTAGATGTGTTTGTCTTTCAGGCACTTGGTTGTCGTTTGGGTTGTAAAATGGCGGGTGCTACAGACAAATGACGTCCACACATCATTCAGGTAAAAGCCAGCCGGAAATGGAGTGTGCAAACCAGGACGACATTTCTCTGTAACATCTGCAGGACGAATAAATGTAAGTTCTGTGTCAAATGTTTTCAGAAAGATTTCAAAAATTTGCCTGAACTGGAGATTTTATTTGCATTGTCTAAATGTCAGAAAATTAATTATGTGCAACACATTTCCCAGTATCACTGCATCACTCTGCTGGGTTAAACTATTGACCAACATACCAATAGTTTCATTTCCATTGGAATTAAAAATTTTGATGATCCTTTTATCTCCACTGATACCTTTGTTAGTTTGCTTCCTGCCAAAGACAACATATTTGTCATAATGCTTTCTATCAATTAATTAAATAGATCAGTCAATCAAGAGTATGTTAATCTCACATAAGCATTTTCTCTTTATCAGTCAGGCGGTTTCTATAACCACCCATAGAGTGGTACACAAGGGCACTGCATGGCAGCGATTTGGGTCTCTGGCAGCGCCAAGTTTCTCCGGTACGGGGATCATTGTATTCACAGCAGCAGTCTCCTGTTCCCATATGCTCTAGTCCATTCTTGTCCCACTTTACATTACACTTCACTGTTTCACTTAGCCTGGTCTTATTTGGTCCTGGTCCCTCATAATATCCATTAAAGAACACTCTGTCAGAGTCAGTATCTCTGTGATGCTTCAGGACCTGCACAGCTTCACTGGAGTGAATTAGACGCACAGCCACCTGTGCCTCGCCGACCCACGGCAGGAGGAAACGTACAGAGTAGGAGCCATTGAGCAGGTCTACCACCTCCCCAAAAACACTGGCCTGTGACAGAGGTACATTCTCAGTATAACTCTCTTTGACACAGGGAGATAAATATAACAGGCAAGTAGTTTTAGCTAATCCAATGTGTACAATAACTGACCTTAGATTTAGACCAGAACAGCTTGGCTTGAAAAAAGTCGCCTCCATAAAGCTTGAATTTGTTGTCAAAATCCTTTGCATGTACTGTAACATAAAGCTCCTCACCAATTTGATAGCTTTCTTTCAGGTCTTGAATGATGAATTTGGTGTGGCTTGGACTAGTAGTCATGGACACATTTGGGATTGGTCTGTCAGGCCCAGCCCAGTAAACACCCCTTTGTAACCTGGAGTAGTCGTCTAAATTGATTCCCAATTCGGAGTAAAATGAGCTTGACTCTTCTGAACTGAGCACTGAAGGAGAAGTGGAGTTTGTATAGAGTCCTGCAAAGTGCAGAGACAAAAAGCTGGGTGGAGGGTGTTTCTTCCTTTCATTGCCTATATAAGACAACCTACAAATACAAAAGATTGTTATTAATCAAAAATTTTGTCTTTGTAGGAATAATGCTTGTAAATTAAACTAAACTAAGCGTCTAGGGTTATGTATATAACCCCAGTTCCCTGAGAAGGGACCAAGAACAGCTTGGCTTGAAATATATGTATGTATATATGTATATGTGTGTGTGTGTGTGTAATTTTATATATTTATTCATATTGTTTTTCTTTCTGCCTGTTCTTATAATATCTTGTAGCCTCTATTTGGGTTTTACATAAAAAAACAGCATGTTGAGTACTTTTATTTATTGACATGGCAAATTGTAGCAAAAATGACAGTGCTCTAACAACAGTTATTAGCTTAATATAAATGATAATTGACATTGAACATGATATAGATGTAATGAAGACCAAGTTCCAGTGAAATATCTTCACAATCCTCTATGATTGCTTTACAGGGACTGACGCCCTAGGCGAAATCTTTATTGGTGACCCCAGTCAAAATTTAAAAAGCAACATTGGTTTTACTGGTATTAATTAACAAATATATACATTCAAAATTATATTTGTATATATTTGTTAATAAGGATTAAAATTAATACCAGTAATACCATTGTGTAGCCAGATGCCTGTATAGCCTTAGGCATATAGGCTATAATATACACTCACCTAAAGGATTATTAGGAACACCATACTAATACTGTGTTTGACCCCCTTTCGCCTTCAGAACTGCCTTAATTCTACATGGCATTGATTCAACAAGGTGCTGAAAGCATTCTTTAGAAATGTTGGCCCATATTGATAGGATAGCATCTTGCAGTTGATGGAGATTTGTGGGATGCACATCCAGGGCACGAAGCTCCCGTTCCACCACATCCCAAAGATGCTCTATTGGGTTGAGATCTGGTGACTGTGGGGGCCATTTTAGTACAGTGAACTCATTGTCATGTTCAAGAAACCAATTTGAAATGATTCGAGCTTTGTGACATGGTGCATTATCCTGCTGGAAGTAGCCATCAGAGGATGGGTACATGGTGGTCATAAAGTGATGGACATGGTCAGAAACAATGCTCAGGTAGGCCGTGGCATTTAAACGATGCCCAAATTGGCACTAAGGGGCCTAAAGTGTGCCAAGAAAACATCCCCCAAACCATTACACCACCACCACCAGCCTGCACAGTGGTAACAAGGCATGATGGATCCATGTTCTCATTCTGTTTACGCCAAATTCTGACTCTACCATCTGAATGTCTCAACAGAAATCGAGACTCATCAGACCAGGCAACATTTTTCCAGTCTTCAACTGTCCAATTTTGGTGAGCTCGTGCAAATTGTAGCCTCTTTTTCCTATTTGTAGTGGAGATGAGTGGTACACGGTGGGGTCTTCTGCTGTTGTAGCTCATCCGCCTCAAGGTTATGCGTGTTGTGGCTTCACAAATGCTTTGCTGCATACCTCGGTTGTAACGAGTGGTTATTTCAGTCAAAGTTGCTCTTCTATCAGCTTGAATCAGTCGGCCCATTCTCCTCTGACCTCTAGCATCAACAAGGCATTTTCGCCCACAGGACTGCCGCATACTGGATGTTTTTCCCTTTTCACACCATTCTTTGTAAACTCTAGAAATGGTTGTGCGTGAAAATCCCAGTAACTGAGCAGATTGTGAAATACTCAGACCGGCCCGTCTGGCACCAACAACCATGCCACGCCTCAAAATTGCTTAAATCACCTTTCTTTCCCATTCTGACATTCAGTTTGGAGTTCAGGAGATTGTCTTGACCAGGACCACACCCCTAAATGCATTGAAGCAACTGCCATGTGATTGGTTGATTAGATAATTGCATTAATGAGAAATTGAACAGGTGTTCCTAATAATCCTTTAGGTGAGTGTATTTGTGCAATCCCTAGTTGCTAAGAAATTGTTCTCAGACATAACTACATAATTATTACGTGTTACTACATTTCACATGAAAGTAATAAGAATAAATACTGATTCAGCGCGTTTTTTGTTACTCCTTGATGCTTGAACTTTCCCTTTAAATAACGTGGCGCTATGCCCTCTGTGTGTATTGCTTGCATTAAGCACTATTACAACTGAATGAATCGATTCAGCATTCAAAACCATCCGTAAAGATGCGTTAAATTCGACAAAGTGATTTAATAAAGGATGTATTAATGTTGTGAATTAGCACATTTTATTATCCCAGACAGCAAAATGTATTTGGACCAGGTCTTCATTAGCATTTGGCGCAGATCCGCTAAACGGACCTGGGCCAGGCTCATTCTTTCCAGCGGCCCAATACTGGAACTACGCATTTACGGAATTACGGATCAGAGACAGATCTGGGCCACAACTGGCCCAGTACAGTTGTTAATGCCATGACGTGTGGTGCGGATCTGGCCCAGGGCTCATCTGGCACGGTCTGTGATACATATTTAGGCTATCAGACAATTAAGGCCCAAACACCCACACAATTTGTAATTTTCAAAATAGTTTTTTATTTTAAAAAGGCAAAAGAGAACACTACAGAATGAACAACCATCTGTAGATGTGAATCCAGATGCACACAACAACAAAAAACAATACAGACCAATACAATCAAGTGAGAAAATCATATGGTTAAAGATCAATGTTAATTATTCAAATTACAAAAAAAATACAAAACTGTCGGTGGCTTTGTCAGAAATGCGATTCTTCATCACTGCTCTTGTAAGATAATAAATATTAGATTCAATATTCAAAGATTCTTTATTACATGACATTATAGTAAAATGCTTGCACAAATAAATAATAATAAATGTGAGTAAAGTGGTGTGGAATGAATGAGAGAGTGGTGATTAAGTAAAGACTGAGTGAAAGGCATCTATATATATAATACTTACAAGCCATAATGGCCTTGGTTGCCATCTCACTGAAGTTTTTGGAGTGGAGGTTGGGCAAAGTAGGATGGCCCTGGAGCTGGTTGGTTGCTAAACAATAATCATAAAAAATAAGGGAAGGGTTATAAGGGAGATATTTTAGTGACATTTGGAACAGAACAGTTCTAAAAAAAAAAACAGCAAATTAATAGTTTAACAATTGATTTCCACAATCGGACAAATACTGGTTATATTTACCATTGTGACGTTAATGAGGGTCCTGAAGATGGCCGATGTTGAATGGATGGTTTATGCAGGGTCTCTGTCACTGTCTTCAGTATCACCATAATGATGGCTAATTTTTAGGAGAGAGACACATTTCACTTAGACTGACACTTGCACTTTCACACAGAACACACACAAAACTACATAAAATCGCATCACTTGGCACTTGCACTTTCACACACTAGCACCTCTTACACTAACACTGTGTACACTTTGCACTTATACTCCCCTTTTTTGCTATTTATTAAATTACTTTCCTGATCCTTCTTTCTTTCACCCCATATGTACAGAAAAGTTGAACATTCAAAAATCAAATAACACGACTGTTATGTCCGAAAACAAACACAAGTAATGGAGTTAATTACAAAACTGTAACATTTATTCATCGCACAGACCAATTTTTCCGTAGCATGTGCGACATGTCTCGCTGTACAGCCGGTATAATACAGTGAGACTTGATATGGTACTGACGTCGAACTAGTTCATGTATTTGGACGTGGGAAGTAATTCATTTGTTATTGTTGCAAGGCGCTAGCAGTAGCTAGCAGCGGTTACCTAGTGGGTAGCGCTAACATGCCTACGATTTTGCAGCTAACACACAATGGACACGATATTCAGCAATTTTGGTGAATAAGCAAAGATCACAGATTCAGCCTTAAAGCCTATGTTCACATTAGTTGTGGATGTTTAAAAGAACCTATACTACCAGCTAACCGTAGCCTAAGTTACCCAGCTTGTCTGACATGTCTCAGATTGTCAGAATGTCAGTGTAACTTTAAACGTTTGTAAACTTTTATGTTTAATATAAATATTTAACAGACTAACATGACATCAACACCAGTTTACTTGTATAATGCACTTACCAATAATCACAAAGACGGTGCAGCCTGCAGTCTTGCCTGTCAGCAGGGAAAAAGCATTCCATTAGTTGTGGGACAGATGTCATGAGAAATCCTGTCCCCCAGTAAAATAGTGTCCGCTTAGGACCCCAGAGCGATTCTATTGGCTGAAAGAACTTTTAATGGGTAATCTGTTCAGAGCCTGATTACAATTTTTACAAAATCACGTTTAGATTTGTGTCGTTTAAATATTGTTAAAATAGTCTTTAACGTCTTGCAAATCATGTTTCATATACTAGTATATAACCGAAGCTATAAGTTGTGAAATCAAGCATATCTCGTTCTTAATGTTTTTTTAGTTAGCATACGTTCTAGCATAGCATACAGCTACCCGATTAGCTTAGTTTACACATCACGGTTGCACTTACCCTACATCTTAAAAGCCCTAGCTCCGCTTTAATGTTTATACAATTTTTTAAAATCCTGTTGTATTTATTTTTTTCCATGAATCTATTGCATGTTCTACTCTTCATTGGTTGAATGTATTCACTAGCAGGCAGAATTTAGCCAGTGAACAAGTGCTGAACCACTTGATCTTGATTGTGTGTATTCTGTGTTACGTAAACTCCTCCAATTGGGCATTGCATTCAAGCGCTCAACAGAGATGTCTGTGATTGGCTATGCTCAACACTGCAAAACACGTCGTAAATGCCAACCCTCAGCAGTCTTCAGAGACTAACACAAATATGCAGGGGAGTGTTTTAAAACAGCTGTCTATCAGCTGGTACCAAATATAGCATTGGCTATTTGATACGCAGTCTGCACGTGCTTATTGATTCCCGGGCACACCGCAAATGACAAGGGCCCTCCCGCAGTGAGCTTTTTCTCTTCACTAAAGCTGGCACACACTGTGCGACTTTATAATAGTCATCGTTATTGTTGCTTTTCAAACTGTATGAACATGAACACGACAATGTTCATTCCAAAAAAAATAAAAATAAATAATAATAATAATAATAATCCGGACGCACACAAGAGAACTTGTCCGGAGTTTTACATCAACCCATTCACATTCAGTGAATTTATTTCAGGTTAAAATTGTATCACAACAGTCATTAATTAGCTGTGGTGAGCATGTCAAACTAACTATCAAAGACATCAGATTTTAGCCTAGGGTCAAAGGTATCTTTTAAGTTTTGCGATTATTTGCCAAATCGTGGCCAAAATCGCGCAGTATGAACCTGCCTTTAGGTATCAAATGATGACACTCGCATTGATTATTTTTTTTCATTGATAATGCATTACTGGTTGGCTAGTAATGCATTATCATATAAAACATTTTTATCCTTCTGCAAGGGCATTGTCTGAGGTTTCTTAATCGCCTTCATTCTATGTATTTTGATTATTTCTTTTATTTATCTGTCATGTTCTGTTTCTTTTGGGGGTTTTCTCGGCAGATCCTGACGGTTAGATGGAGTTCTATCGGCAGAGTTCTATCAAGCTGTGAGCGGGAGTCACGCCCAATGGTTTAGAATCCTCCTAACTGCAGATGCAAAGAACTGCGGTTCTCCAACTCATCTATGCATAGGACATTCTTTTGGATCGGTGCTGCTACGAATGCAGCTGAATGTGTGGAGTCGGTACATTGTCATCCTCAGCATTCTAGTTATAAGCAAGATCTGACTCAAAATAACTCAAACGCTTAGCAACTTTTAAGTAGTAATTTTCATGCAAATACTGGTGGTGGTATGTTTTTCTTATTCATTACTACTCATCGATCCTGTTTTCGTTAGTCTCTATAGCTTTTCATGAATTTGACTGTGGCCTAATGTGGTCTCTGTCCAGGTGGCCTATCGTAGCCTTGTCTGCGTGGCCTTTGTCTCTACGTAAAAGAAAATCTCAAAGCACGTCCCTGCACCCCTAATCATTCTGCACTTTTCATACTCCCCAACAGGTCTCCCATATCAAGAAGGTGGTTTAAAACTCATCTAGTGACAGTTCTACAGAACTGCAGCCCATCTTCTCATCGGTATACTGGACATTCATTCAGGATCATGTGCTGCTACAACACCAGCCGAACGTGGGATTGCATGATGGTCAAGATGGACTTCAACATACGAATCCTATATAAGATGTGATGCTCAAACCATCAGGCATGCTCAGCAAACTCTCTCGTAATTCCAAAGGTACATTCCTAATTCAAACTACAATTTGAAAGTTAAAATTGATGGACATATTAAAAAAGAAATGGGAGCTCTAGCGTAGTTCTACCTGGAAGACTCCAGTGTCACATCATTCATTAATTATCTATCTAGCCAATCATTATTTATCTTCTGTAGTGTATAAGTTCTGTTCCCACACATTACTACTTCTGCTCCTAGCATTGTTCGGGAAGCAGACACACTCTGTCAGTTTAAATCTAGACTAAAAACACATCTCTTTACTATGGCATACACATAGAACATTATCAGTTTCTATTATTCAAAACAGTTAAATTATTGTTTTAGGCTGCATTAACTAGGTCAGCCGGAACCGGGAACACTTCCCATAACACCTGATGTACTCGTTACATCATAAGAAGAATGCCATCTACGCTAATGTTAGTCTCTCTGTTTATCCCGAGGTTTACTGCAGTCAGCCAGATCCGGGCCGTATCCAGATCAGATGGTGGACCTGCGCCTGGACATGACCAACGCATGACCAACGACTCCAATCTTTCGAATAATCTTACGAATATCTTTCGATCTAATATGACTTCTGACCTGTAATGTTGCCAGAATCATAATCATACACTATTTGTTCGTCGGCCAGAGAATAACTGGCACCGCGACTGAGCCTGGTTTCTCCCAAGGTTTTTTCTCCATTCTGGCCACTGAAGGAGTTTTGGTTCCTTGCCACCGTCGCCTTTGTGTTTTGGCTTGCTCAGTTGGGGACACTAAAATGTCAACTATATTACTGATCTGCCCGCATTGACACTATATGATAATTGAAATTAGCTGGATGACATCACCGTTTTCTCCAGAGTGGCTGTACAGCCAAATCAAATTCGGTTGCATTATTTTTCTGTTAACACTGTGAAGCTGCTTTGAAACAATCAGCATTGTAAAAAGCGCTATATAAATAAAGGTGACTTGACTACTACGTTCACAGATACTGACGCCGCGTTCACCCCCATCCTCCCCAACACCACCAGGTCGGTCCCTGTCCATACATCAGGGGGTAGGCTCCGCCCCTGCCTTCATCTTCAGGCAGGAACTGCAAGCATCCACTACCCTCTGGATTCAGACTATGGACGGGGCCTACGCCAAAGAACTTTATTATATCATCTATTCGATACTCATTGTATACAAACTGTAAATAAATCTTATTCAAATGTTTTTCTCGCCTCCTGAGTCTTTCGGGTAGAAATCATTTACCTGTTGAGAGTGAGTTGACAGAATGTGTAATCGGATGGCTGAGCTCCAGAAAATCAGTAATGAGTTGCAAATTTCAGATGGCTTCAGTGACAGTGCCTTAAAGATTGGAAGCAACAAGTGGGGAAAAGGTAAAGACACGGCTGCAGAGAGAAGAAGATAGAGTGGGTGATGGGCTTTTTTCAGCTCCCCTCCTGAAAAGAGAAGTTGACACTTTCTGTAAGGTCAGCATGGAGAAAGACTGATTTAATGCAGGGAAAGGTGAAACTTTCACTTGAGGCTTTTCCTGAGGACAAATACAATATCCTGAGATGCGAAACTGTGGCAGAATCAATCAAAAGCCAAAACGGAGAAGAGGCTGAGAAACCACAGAGCCTATATTCCATTCGACAACAACAGGCCTTTGCAACACATGACGACACATGCAGAGCAACAGCCAAGCAGCTTCAACAGAATAATCTAAACAGAAGGACTGACATCACTTCCCTTACGGCAACAGGGGTGGCATCTTTAATGATCACTATAGAGACTGCTTCAAATTTAGTTAGCTATTATACTAACTTAATTCATCTTGATTATTCACTGGTCTATCAGTTTTTGTATTCTCTGCTAAATTAACCTTCTCTGCTTTTTCAGTATAGGTACCAGTCCAGCTCTATGTCTTAAAAAAAGAAGAAAACGGAAGTACATAGACAGAAAGAAGTGGGTGTTCAACTCCAATCTTCTTTTTAAAGTAGCTCATGAGCAACAACAATAGGAAGATGACAAGCTTTGAGAAATTACAATTGGCTGTCTCAACTGCACCATGCCTAGGTATATTATTCTAAACTAGTTAATCTATTAGATTGTGTGAGGAAAAAAGGGGTTTATGCACAGGGAATGCTACAGTGCCTATGCTTAGACCTTGTGGCATTCCACAGCTAAAATGATATGTTCCCCATTTAGATCACAACCTGCTAAAGCAGAAACAAGAAGATATGATGGTAGATGGGGGTGTGAATGAGTGTGAATGATGGTTTGGTATGGACTGAGAGATGGTGTCTGAAGAGACACTAAGGCAAATCAATTATTTTGCCAAAACAGCTGTATCTAAATTTAATAAGTGGGACGACAGGGAAAATTATGCTCAATAAAATAATGACCGTGGGTGAATTTGGTTAGGTTTCCTGGTCAAAACATTTTGGAGCAGATGTGGGTCAACAAATGAAAAGAGAAGGAGACAAGCTTGACCAGCAACACAGAATGAAATGTTGCAGAATGTTGAAAGCTTGTTTGACAAAAGGAAAATTAATAAATAAATGCTAACTTTGTAATTATGTTTTTACTCCACTTAATTTTTTGAAACATTTAAATGGTTGATATAAAAGCTTAATAGATTTATTCGGATATACAGAAAATGCCTCGGTTACGTGTGTAACCCTCGTTCCCTGAAAGAGGAAATCTCCTCGCTCCCCTCAGGAACCTGATGATCAGATCATGCTTCCCCAAGGACTTACCATCAACCAATATGGCGCAACTAACAAGACCTGCTCCTCGTCCTCCCTGACTTTGCACAGTGTCTGTGCTAGAAGGCTCACTGGGGGGAACGCATACTTGTGTAAAACAAGTAAAACAACTGGCAGTGCGACTGTCCAGGGCAGCAAACAGGTCTACCTGTGCGGTTCCGAAGCATCTTCAAATCAGCTGGACCACCTGGGGATGGAGTCTCCACTCTCACTTGCTGTCATGAGAGCTCGTCGGCTGCACAAATTGAGCAGGCCCGAAATGTGAGTGGTGCAAAGCGACCTCAGATGCTTCTGACTCCAGAGTAGGAGATGGCGGGCGAGTTGTGACAGGCGACGGGAGCGTAGACCACCCTGTTTGTTGATGTCTGTATGGACCAGTACGTAGCAGTGTTTTGAGGCGGCCCAGTGCAAGATGTACTGCTAACAACTCGAGGCAGTTGATGTGCCATTACAGTTGAGGCCCCATCCACAGACCCGAGATTGCATGGCCATTGTACGTGGCCCCCCAACCGGTGGATGAGGCATCCGTGGAGACCACAGCATGCCTGGACACTTGTTCTAAGGGAACACCCGCCCGTAGAAATGAAGGGTCCGCCCACGGGCTGAAAGTTTGGCGACATTGCGGGTTTATGGGAACCCGGTACGTGCCGCTCTGCCATGCCCATCTCGGGACCCGGTCATGGAGCCAGTGTTGAAGTGGACTCATATGAAGCAATACGAGTGGCGTTACTGCGGCTGCCATATGCCCCAGGATCCTCTGAAAATATTTCAGTGGGACCGCTGTTCTGCGTCTGAACGAAATCAAGCACTGACTGGACGCGCTCCTCTGTAAGGCGTGCTGTCAGATTGACCGAGTCCAACTCCATACCGAGAAAAGAGATCCTCTGCACGGGGGAGAGTTTGCTTTTTTCCCAGTTGACCCGAAGTCCCAAATGACTGAGGTGACTGAGCACCATATCCCTGTTCGCACAACTTCTCGCTCGACTGGGCCAGAATCAGCCATTTGTCGAGGTAGAATGCGAACACCACGCTCTCTCATGGGAACAATGGCCACCTCCGTAACCTTAGTAAAGACATGGGGCGACAGGGACAGCCTGAAGGGTAGGACTCTGTACTGATATGGCCGCCCCTCAAATGCAAAGCGTAGGTACAGTCTGTGTCGAGGGAGAATCGAGACATGAAAGTATGCATCCTTCAGGTTGATCGCTGCAAACCAATCTCGGGGACGGATGCACCCGAAGACGCGTTTCTGCGTTAACATCCTGAGCAGCAGCCTGTGCAGGGACCGATTCAAGAACCGCAGGTCCAAGATTGGCCGTAACCCACCGCCTTTCTTGGGTACAATTAGGGGGAGTCCAGGAACCAATACTTATCGGCCTCCCTTATATCCGCCAGGTTGAGCCAGAGATGGACCACCATGGTGGACATCGCCTGACCAATCAAATGTGTACCAATCGAATAGCGTGCTAAAGCACTCAGGGAGATGGCCACAGCAAAACACAGGGAAATAGTGCAGCCCTGTGTATGCACTCACTGATATGGAATGCCCTCACCGAACCAACAGAGATTGCTGTAAAAACAGGAGTTCCCTTTCGTTCAGTCACTCCGAGTTGCGGACACTTCTGGGTGCGGTCAATCTCTGTTGCGACTAATGGGCACAATCACTGCTTGACGTGTTTGGGCTTACAGCACGCTCAAGCAGCGTTTGTGGATGAGTTATGTTCTCACTACGGGAACATGACCATCGCGATGTTACGGTCGAGACTCAATGACCTCCATAAAGGAGAGAGTCCCCTCTGCCATACCCCAATCTACCGTCTCCGTGAGAGATGGTACTTTGGCTGGTGGCCAGGGTGAACTGAGGGTTACAGTGTGGAATAAAGCCCCGACAATCATTCCTCGGGCCACACCCCCCTCTCGCACACCGCTACCCACGAGTGGTCAGACTGAAGCAGCGGGACAGTCTGTTGACGCCCCGCGTGTTTCGTTTGCCATTCCAGATGACGACGAGATGTCGATCGCCGCATCTCAGGCAGCAACGAGCCTCGGGCTGGTATGGAACCCTCCGCCCTGTCACGAGCACTCGCGGTTGGGCGATTGGTTTTTGGGGGAGGTGCGCCCTGACAGCCATCAGGAAGGAATCTCCGAATGGAGCCGGTGTCCTCCCGTGTACTCGCCCCAAAGGGCCAGTAACTGGACAGGCTCAGGTCATCACTTGCTGTGCCATTCCACTCCACAGACTGGATGCGTGTGCATTTTACTCAGGTGAGTTTCTCAGTAAGCCCTGAGTTCCTCCAGCACTGTTGATGCCGACACCAAAGTGCATGCCCGGTTGGTCAGCCCTCATGTTCGGCTAGGTGCCTCCATGTGCATGGTTCCCCCGCTGGGCAACCCCCACATGTGTATATCCACTGTAAGCCTCTCTGAGCAGGTTTCTTCGCTTGGCAAGCCCCTTGCCACCCCTGGGGTTGAAATATTCCACCTTCGGCTGGATACCCCAGAGTTCTCCGTATGCAGCCCATACGTGGGTCATATGTGTATTCTTAAGTCCTCCCTTCGGGCAGGCATTGTGTTGCATTTCTCCATGTGGGATATGCTTCCCAGTGTACCTTGGTATTCCTGTGTTAAGTGGAGTCCTTCAGCCGCAGTGGCAAGATTAAATTGGGACCCCCATTCCATCAGTCACTGATGTAACGCGTAGTGACTGACTGAAAGGGAATGTCTCGGTTATGTATGTAACCCCTTGTTCCCTGAAGGAGGGAATGGACACTTTACGGCCGCATGCCACTACTGCTGTACCACTGAAACAGCCGGGATGCACAGTCTCGGCTCCTCAGCAGGTAACATAATGCGAGATTGCACTCGCGGCTCCTTATATACCCATGCAGGTGGGCGAGTTTGCGATGCAAATTCTGCAGATCCATACCATTGGCTCGTTTTCTAACACTCAAAGGTGATTATTAAGCATTATTGATTTTTAATTTTAAGAATTTAGGAGGCCTGTAGAAAAAATACTGCCATCTTAAAAGATGCAGTTGTGATAAATGAACTTACCAGACAACACAGGATTACCAGTAGACACAGAACTGTAAAAAACTTCCATGATGATCTTTCCCTGTGAACTGTAAAAGCATTATGTCGTCACAGTGCATTACTTGTTATGAACAAATCGCGTTTTCTATTTTCTATTAGCCTATACAATACCTAAATATATAGACACATTTGTAACTTAAAAATATACGACCCATTTAATGCTAATGATTAATATTTATTATTAAATAGCATTAATAATAATAACAAGACTGAATTAATGTTATTTTAAATAAACCAATAATGTAAAATTGCCTGTGGCCCCTATGATAGAATTTTAACATTCAACGATCACAAATATTTTTTCCCCAAACAAATATATTAATATTTTACATACGTATAGGCCTATAATAAAGCATTTTTGTGAACAGTGGTTGCTAGCTATAGCAAATTACCACCGGTTCACTGATACTATAACAATCCAAATAGTGTCTGTGTGGATTTGGCCTTTTTTCTTGTTTTGTTTCTTCTTCATTTTTAATTTAACATTAAAGCTTATGTGCTGATCCATTGATAGTTTTACTGCAATTGTGCCCTTATATCATATTAATATTTAGTGGGACATTGTAATTGTTTTGTACTATCTAAGCTATACTATAAAAAGATGTGCCGTTCTGTCGTTTAAAATGGACAATTTGAATTTAATAATTTTTTGCTAATCAGTGACCAAATGCATTATTAAGGCATAAATTAAATTTATATTTATAGGTTGTTTATATATTATTTTTATATTATGTCAGTGAAAAAACAAATGCCAAGAAGTATTAAAAAATAACTTACAGTGTTGTTCCTGAGTTTCAAGCTCCATTTTATTTTTTGAAGGCATGCTTTTGAAGATATAGTAGCCTGATAGTCCAAGGGTGTTTTCCTTAAATGGTTAGTTAACTATACTGTGACTGCTTGGCTCATGAATATTAATTAGTTTACATGACGTCCCTGATTTGTTGAAAGACAGTATAGGTGGGTGGTACTTAGCTGCCATATTAAAGGAATAGTTCACCCTATGTAATACAGAAACCCTCATGAAGCTCTGGCTTTCCCTTATTGTGCATGGAAAAGCTTCAATGTATTGACAACAGCTCCATCTGCTGTTGCGCACTGTTTACAATAGGCCATTGGAAATAATTATATTTTATCAACTGAAAATGTTCCTAAACAGAGGATTTTTTTACATTTTCCTATCAGATGTAAGGGAGAGCGGGGCACAACCTAACAGTTTTTGACTTTCTCCGTTTATGTAAATCCACTTGGGGTTCAGAGTATTTCTTTTTATCCACATTCATTTCGCACGTCTAGTACAATTATGTGGTTTTGTTTCATTAATACAGTATATACTTTTTTCTTGATATACCCAAAATAATGGAAGTGAAATGTGACATGCCCCATAGATGGGGTACATTGTAACGTGAGGGGCACATTGTAACAACCATATGACAGCTTAAAATGTTATCTGATCTAATCAAAAAAATATACAAGACAAACTAAAATATTTTGTCAATAAAAAACAATTATCAACTTTTTCATATAAAATAATGGCATTTTTTAATAAATAAAAATAAACTCATTTTTTAGTTTGACAACAAACACACTGCAAAACACAGCTATACAGCATAGTTCAAAACATAATAATAATTAATAACATTGACTCCCAGTCTTATTCATCTTTTTCTCATGGTTTTTCAATAGAATTCATAAAAGTATAGAATAGAATAGCATAGTTCTAATAGGGGCACATTGTAACGCAGTGTTACAACACACCCCACCTGCACAACTGGGATTTAAACCCGGCTCGTGTCTACTGCTGGTTAGATAAGCATTAAAGAACTATCTCAACTGTTAAATAACAGATATAAGATAAAAATAAAATTTGTCTAATTTTAAATAAACACCAAAAACAGAGATGAAAAATTAACTTCAGTAAGAAATGTACTTTTGTTATGGTTAAATAAATGTTGATATGGCAACGAGTAAATACAAGTTTTGTATAAAGTTTTGTCATGCTGGCATGTGTGGAAAGTTTTAAACCATGTGTTACAACTAACCCCGCGTTAGTTTATGCCCCGCTCACCCCTAAGTTCTTACAAAAGTATAAGCTTTTGATAAAATGATCACCCTTTCACTAAACACCAGCACCAAACCATTTATGAATAATAAAATAAAAGTCCAAAAGAACAGAAGTAAGGGGGCACAGTGGCTTAAGTGTCTGGGCCTGAGGCCTCAGCGGTGCGTAAGTTACAACTTAGCCTATAATTTTGACGTAAAGGGACACTAAGTTACAACTTAGGCACTAAATATTTTTGCGTTGCACCATTATACTTAGGATAGTTAACTGTATAACTGTATAAACTAAATATTTACAGAAGCCTCCGATCAGGAGTAGCGGTGGCAACAAAATAGCAAACTGACTGAACTGCATCAATAAACTCTTGTTTTACCCGACCAACTTCAGAACTTTAGACTATGCTGACATTTAAACTCGCTTACATTTTAACATTATGTGAATAAATTACTTTAGTGGCTCCTCGAACCCATCCTAAACTCACCCTGTTCATCGGCCTGTGTTGTGTTTTTAGAGTTATTGACACATCTTGATATATCCCCATGCGAACTGGGCTCATAGAGGCCAGTTATACACAAGAAGGAATATATGTTAAACACTGGAGCATTATCTGAAAAAAGGTTCCAAGTGCCCACTCATAAGGGGGCGGGCTCACCGCCTAATTCTTATTATACAGCAAGGATTTGTGCCTGCAGTGCAGGGACCTCCAGGCTGTAGAATCTGGTAAATGTAGATGGTGAGGACCAGCCTACCGCTTTACAGATATCACCAATGAAAACTCCACTGGACCACGCCCAGGAAGAGGCCATGCCTCTGGTGGAGTGAGCCTTGACACCATAGAATCATAGGCTAATGCGATAACTTCGACCAGACATCTGCTTGGTGACTGGAAGTCACTTGGTGTGGCCACCAAAGCTTACAAAGACCTGCTCCGACTGTCTAAAGTGGGAGGACCGCTCAACGTATGCTCTAAGTGCCCTTACTGGGCAGAGCAAATGTAACTCTCGTCCTCTGAGGGGGGGAGAGCAGAGTGGGTGACCACCTGTGTTTTAAACGGTGTTGAAAGCACTTTGGGCACATAGCCATGTCTTGGTTTGAGGATGACCTTAGAGTCACCTGGGCCAAACTCCAGACAGGAAGTGCTCACGGAGCGCTTGTATGTCACCAACACGCTTAACTGATGCCAGTGCTAACAGCAGGGCAGTTTTTAGCGTGAGTGGCTTTAATTCGGCCATCAGTAACGGTTCGAATGGAGGCTCTTTCAGTGCCCATAAGACCACTGAAAGGTCCCAGGAGGACACCGTAGGGGGCCGAGGGAGGTTAAGCCTTCTGGCTCCTTTTAGGAAACGGACAATCATGTCGTTCCTGCCCACTGACTGGCCAGCTATCGGCGCGTGGAAAGCGTGAATCAACTCAGGAAACCAATGATGGGTCGGCCAGAGTGAGGCCACTAACAGGACTGTGTGCTCGCCCTCCCTGATTCTTTTCAAGACTTGGGGAAGGAGCGTGATTGGAGGAAAAGCATAAAGCAGGCGGCTGGGCCATTCGTGGGTCAGCGCATCCTTGCTCTTTGAGAAATATATTGGGCAATGACAGTTGTCTTCGGAGGCGAAGAGGTTGACCTCTGCCCTCCCGAAAACTTCCCATATCATTTGAACCGTTTGAGGATGGAGGATCCATTCTCCTGGGGCTTCGAGACCCCTGGAGAGCATGTCTGCTCCCTGGTTCAGCTTGCCCGGCACGTGCACTGCCCTCTGCCCATAGGAGGAGACTTCTGACCAGCTGGTTGAGCCGTCTCGACCTGAGCCCACCTTGGCGGTTTATGTAGGAAACCACTGTCGTGTTGTCCGTACGGACTAGGACATGGTGACCTGAAAGACATGGTAGGAAGGTTTTGAGGGCTAACACAACTGCCATCATTTCTAGGCAGTTTATGTGCAACCGTGACTCCGTGCTCGACCACGAGCCGAAGGCCAGTTCGCCCTCGCACAGAGCGCCCCAACCCATGTTGGAGGTGTCCGTAGTGACCACCATTCGTCTCAAAACTGTCCCCAACTTCACCCCTGACTCGTAGAGGCGGGGTTTTGACCAAGGGGCCAGGGCTTTGGTACAACCGTGGCCAACATTGATCCGAAGTTGGCCTGAACACCAAGCTTGGGGAGGAACCCTTGGTTTCAGCCAGTACTGCAGGGGGTGCATGTGCAGCATGCCCCGTGGAAGTACCGGAGAAGCTGATGCCATAAGGCCTAGCATGCAACGAGAAAGTAGCGGCTGTAAAAGCACGACTCGTTTTGGGCTGGAGGCACCGCCTCTATGGCCCCTTTTTCCAATAGGCTCTTCACGTCCTTTGTATTAGTGTGGTGCGGAAGAGAAATAATGCTCTTTTGTTGAGTATTTATATTTTTTATTGGGTTTGCTATTACAGCGATCGAGTGCAAGGGAGCGTGCATTGTTGCGGGCTTGCTGCTTACACTCGCAACACACACAACAACAACATTAATTTTTTTGGAACAGGCTGCTGGGAAGAAACTTTGAGCTTTTTGGGGGGCGGTCCGGCCTCTGCGGGAACCAACCCTCCCCTCTTCCTGTTCTGCCGATCAGGACTGCTTCCTCAGTTCAGGTTCCAGCGTTATCTTAGGCCAGGGTCCCTGACACTTGGGAGGAAAGTGCTTCGTCTGACTAGGATGCTGACGCTGTTCGGGCAGTGGGCGGGGCTGTGAGGGCGCGGGGGCTGGCTTTTGCTGCTGCTGAGTCGCCGCTCTAGGGCAACTCGAGAAGACAAAGCTGGAACGCTTTGACAGAAAGTGTCGCATTGCCTGGGATGCCTTTTGTGCCGTGGTGAAACGCTGCACGAATCCATCCACTGCCGGGCCAAATAGGCCGTTAGGCGTGTTCGGGAAGGCGGTCTTGTCGGCTTCCAAATGAATTGTGAGAACTAAACTCAAAATTGTAAGAAAAAAATCTGAATTGTGAGATTAATCGCAATTATCTTTTTTTATTCTGTGGTGGAAATAAGCTTCCATACCAACCCTATCCATATTTGTGGAATATCTAAGGGGAAAAAAACATCTTATTAATTACATCACTAAAATTAATACAGAGACATGGGATAACATTTAGAATGTACTGTATTAATTAGACTGGTGTTTTCTTTTCTCATTGCCTTTGCTCCAGACAGCTGCTCTTTCTGCTGTGTTTTGTCATAAACAAGATTTCTTGTAAATCACATGACCATGCATTTTTGCCAAGATTTTCCCTTTTTTCAGTGTCAGAGCCCAATTTGACAGAATTAGGAAATAGCCCTCGTAGTTTTCCATATCATATCCAGATATGAGCAAGGTGTAACAGCAAGATGATCTGCCCTCTGTTTTTTGCATTTTTGGTTTTTCTTGTAGTGGATGCACAGAGACCCACGTACGTACTAGAATTTATTGACTAATTTTACAAATGTATACAACTTTTGTTTTCTCATAATTACCAATTTCTTGCATTTTGCTCTATCCTATCAGTGTTTGTGCTGTTGTATTTGTGCTTATGTGTATGCATTTATACCGCAGATGCCTAATTGTTGCTCCAAATAAAATTCACCTGGGAGTGGAAGAGACTGTGAGTGTGCAGCTTCATGGAGCAACTAAAGAAACCAGTATGCAGCTATACTTTGAAACCCAGATTTCCTCAAATAATTTGTCAGAAAAAAAGTATATAATCCTTAATAAGGACAATAACTACCAAGCTGTGGTAAAACTTAAGGTAAGTCTGTACATTTTTAAAAGTTTTAAAATTTATTTCTTAACAGTAAACTGCCAATGTCTTTTCTAACCTATGTACTGTAGGTTGATCCTGTGATGTATGGAAGTACAAAAGATTCATATGTACAGCTTGCAGCCAAAAGCAATGATGTCTTTGCAGACCAAGTAAAAAAAGCCAACATCTTTTTGTCAACTAAAAGGGGGTACATTTTTATCCAAACAGACAAGCCCATTTATAATCCAGGGGAAAATGGTACTGTTTGACTATTCACTTTCTTCTTTTCTTATTCTTCTTATTTACTTCTGTTAAATCTATATTATATGTTTACCAGTATTAAAAATGGCCACTTTAGTTTAGTCTCTCTTTCTGTTTTTCAGTAAAATACAGAATCTTCATCCTAGACAACTACATGCTCCCCATAAAGGATCAAATTCGCGTTCAAATAGCTGTAAGTGTTGTTGTCCATGATGAAATGTAAACAACATGCACAATTACATGGAATGAGCAGATGAAAAACTTTTTTTTTTTTTACAGAATTCTAAAGGCTTGATTGTTTACAATCATATTTTGAGTTCTGACCAAATCTTGGAAAAAACTATCAACATACCGGAAGTGGAGCTGTAAGTTACCAACATGAGCACTAAATGAACACTAAACAACACTTTAATACTAATCAGCTACTTTAAATAAAGTGTGTATAGTGATTGATTAAAACGTTGGTTGTAAAAATCACATAGTATGCAGTATATACATATTTTTATACAATGGGCAACATTACATAATAGGGGATAGCTATTAACTTGTAAGGAACATCATTAATGTATTATGTGTCATTTTATTAACACTTCAGGGCTGGCAAATGGAAAATCATTGCATCATTTCATAAGTACCCTGAATCTAACTCAGCATTGGAGTTTGAGGTCAAGGAATATGGTAGGTATTATGAAACTACATGTGCATATATTTTAAGAATTCACATTTAATCTGTCACTTTAACCTTTCATTCATCATAGTTTTGCCCACATTTGAAGTTAAGATTGAGGCTTCACAGCCTTACCATATTTTGAAGAGCGAGTCCTTTCCATTCAACATCTCTGCCAGGTACGTACACTACATGCTAATGGGGTTTGTTGTTGACTTCAGATTTTGCCATGTAACTCATCAGTTTTTGGTGTTTTCAGATATACTTATGGGAAGGGGGTCAGTGGGATAGCTTATGTTCGATTTGGACTTATTGATGAAAAGGGTAATAACATATATCTTCCAGGCACTGAACAGCAGATAGCAGTAAGTAAATCATTTTGCAGTGGAAAAAAAGCTAAAATGTTACTGATAAATAAGCTTATGATATATATGTTGATCTGTCAAAAAACAATATATGTAATGTGATTGTCAGTACGTGATTTTGTCAGTATCTGATTTGGTTTATTTGTTTGTATTCTTCTGTTATGTAGGTAGAGGATGGCACTACAAATACAAAAATACTCACTGATGTCTTAAAGACAGCATCAAAAAATAACACTCAAGGCCATATAGAGGGATATTATCTTTATATTGCAGTCTCAGTTTTGGAAAAAGCAAGTGAGTAATAAATGGAAAGTAGCCTAATGATTAGGCAATGCATGCAATCAAAAAAATTCTAGTTACCACAAGCGCAAAATTATATTGATGAAATAATTAGTGTTTCTTTGTTTTATGCACCATCTTATGCACTTATTCACTAGAAGTTTATTTATCCCTAGATGGATATTATGTTTAATGACTAAAAATGATATCACAATGGATGTTTGTGCTTATTTTATGCAGGTGGAAATCTAGAGGAAGCTGAAAGTTCATCTGTGAAGATCGTGACATCACCATATGTTGTTGATCTGTCAAAAACCAAGATATATTTCACCCCGGGTGGCATGTTTTCCATTTTGGTATGTGGCCTAAAGAATTTTAGAACTCAAATCTGTTCTTTTTATCCCTCTGTACCATTAAAAAATATGTATATGTTAGTATGACACCTGCATACACAAATAAATTAAATCATTTTATAATTATTTCTGCATTTTTTTGCAGGCTACTGCAACTTATCCAGATGGCAACAGAGTCCCAAACTTGAAATTTACAGCCACTGTTAGAATAGAAGGATCACCAGTGCAGATTCTGAAAAATGAGAGCTGGGGAAATGAAATGGGCGATGTAGCCATGTCCTTTCAAATACCACCACAGGCTAAGAATTTAGCTATAACGGTGAGATTTCACATGATTTATCTTTATTACCATTCCAAAATGGACACAATATACAATTACTTTGTTTTAAACAACAGTATCAACCTTTCATGTGTTCTTATGACTTCGGTATTGACCAATCAGCATCCAGGACTGGGACTGTCAATTTTATATGGTCCTTATTTTGCAGGTGTTTGCCAAGGGGAGAGACCAGGAGGTAATTCATAGTGATAAAAAGATGACAGCCAGTGCAATAAAAGCTGAAGAACACAGCTATCTTAGTTTGGAAGTGGAGCAACAGTTCCTACAGCCTGGAGAGGCCTTGAAAGCCACATTACGGGACATTACATCTCAGGGTGCAGGAAAACCAACTTTCTTTTATTTTATGGTAAGAACAATCAGATTGGATGTCATTTTTTGAGGTTTTTGCTTTATCTTCAATCTAATTTCTTCCATCATTTTAAAAATAAATAATTTCCCAAACAGGTTTGGAGTAAGGGACAAATTTTGCAGGTTGGGAGGGTACCAAGAACTAAAATCACAACAATCAGTGTGAACATCAACGTAGATATGGTGCCTTCTTTTCGCCTTGTCGCCTACTATTTTACAGGCCTTACACCAAAAGAAAAAATAGTGGCTGACTCTGTGTGGGTCGATGTGAAAGATGTCTGCAAAGGCAAGGTACAGCTGAGGCGATTTATCATTCAGAATCTAAATCTGGTGAAGTGATATTATATTAGATTTTTTTAGAAGTGAGTGTTTACACATACTGTTTTGTGTGTAGGTAGAAATTGATCCAATGGCTGAGATAAAACCTGCAACTGAGTTTAAGGTGACGGTCAGAACAGATCCAAAGGCCAAGGTGGCTCTTGCCGCAGTGGACTCAGCAGTTTACATTCTGAACAAAAACAAACTAAGCCTTCAAAAGGTAACACATTTGGGATTATGTACTGTACATTATGTACAAAATCTATCAGTTTTGTGGATATCTAGTACGCTATGCTAGTGTGTACTCCTAAAATACTGCATACACCTATTCAGTATTGCTGCTCATGATGGAGATTAATTGTTTTTTTCCCCACAGATGTTTGAGTACATGAACTCGTATGACTTGGCCTGCTCTGTCGGAGGAGGAGAGGACTCCAGTGCTGTTCTGCAGAGAGCTGGGCTAACTTTTATCTGTAACTGTGATCTGGAAACCCCTTTAGCCACAAGTAAAATACCTGTTGACCATCTATTTTGTGAATTATTATTCATGAACCATGTAAGAGCATGAAAGCATGACCAACAGTTTTTTACATCTTCTCAGAGCATAAGTGTTACAACTTTAAAGCTGAACCTCGCATCAGGAGAGCAGCGGACTATGCTGCAAAATACAATGCAGTCGGTAAGAAGCAAAACAACAGTTTGACAACTTTTGATCATTCCTCGCATGATTTGTCTTTTAATCATATGTCATCACCACAGTCAACAGCTATAAAAACCACGACAGGAAATGCTGTCTTGATGGTGTAAGGCCAAGAACAAAGCATTCGTCCTGTGATGAGCGTCTTAAAAGAGTAAAAGAATCAGACAGCTGTCGTAACGCTTTTAAAAAATGCTGCGAAGCTGCAATTGAGAGGAGGAAGAGGGAGAAATTGGAGAAGAGAAAAACCAGCCTTGGAAGAGGTACAATTTGTCTTGCATAACTTCTCGGAAGGGTTTTCTTGGATTAAACCCACATTTATTGCACAATTCAGTGATTTGATATTCTAAATCAAACCAGACGAAGAAATTAGTGAGCAGTGAAGCCAATTTAGTGTATTATTTTTTAATAATATTTTAATAATTGGCTTCACTGCCACTATAATTTAAATTATAAAATATCTAAAATACAAAAATGTTACTGAGCAATGAAATCATTTAGTGTATAATAATAATTATTATTAAAAACAAATTCAATATTAATGCTAAATTGGCTTCACTGCTTACACTTAATCAATTTAAATTATAAAATGTATTATTATTATTATTATTAATATTAGTATTCAAAAATTAAGGTTAAACTATATGCTACTTTCAAAAGCTGAAATCTACTTTTTCTGTCTCTCACTTTAGTCACTGACAACACACTAGACGAAATTGTTATTAATGAGGATGCAATCTACCTCCGTAAATATTTCCCACAGTCATGGATGTGGACAGTCATTGAATCAGATAGGACTGGCATTATCAGGTCACCTATTAATCATATAATATTTTTGACAATATTTAAATATCATAATGAGTTTGATATATATCTATATTTCTAATACTGAAATTAATTACTGAATAATTTACCTCTTACATAATTTTTCTATGTAAATACTTTGTTGCCTTTTGTAAACTTTAAGGTATGACGCAGTTGCTCCTGATTCTATAACCACTTGGGAAATACAGGCTGTGGGCATTTCTTCCACAAAAGGTTACTAAAAATGAAACTAAAAATTTGCCATTTGGTTTACTATTTATATGCTGATCAGTTTTCAGGGTTTTTTTTATTATTATTTTTTTTTAGGATTCTGCATTGCAGAGCCAAAGCCCCTGAGGGTCTTCCAGGATTTCTTTTTGTCTGTCAACCTTCCTTACTCCGTGAAGAGAAATGAGCAGCTTCAGGTTAAAGCTGTTGTGTACAATTACAAGCAAGAGAGTTTAAAGGTAAATTTGATGAATCTTTATTTCAGGTGCTATTCTTTCTAACCAGCAACTAGGGCATGTACCTGAAAAATGATTAGTGTGACAAACAAGATTAAAAAAAGCAAAACGTCTTGGTTACGTATGTAACCCTCGTTCCCCGAAGGAGGAAACAGAGACGTTACATCAGTGACTGACGGAATGGAGGTTTCTCTAAAGAGCCCTTTCACCTTTGAGTATTAGAAAACGAGTCAATGGTATGGTCGGTAGGTCTGGTTGGTAGGTCTGTGGAATTTGCATACACATGTGGGGGTTGCCCAAGCGGGGAACCATGCACATGGAGGCACCTAGCCTAACACGAGGGCTGACCAACCAGGCATGCACTCTCGTGTTGACGTCAACAGTGCAAGAGGAACTCAGGGCTTCCCGGAGAAACTCAGCTGAGTAGCACACTTATCCAGTCCGTGGAGTGGAATGGCGCAGCAAGCGATGACACTGAGCAGGTCCTACTACTGGCCACTGGGAGCGAGTACATGAGAGGACACTGGCTCCACTCGCAGATTATAGAATCTCGCGAATGTGTTAGGTGTCGCACAGCCTGCAGCTCTGCAGATGTCTGTTAGTGAGGTTCCATGCACTAGAGCCCAAGAGAAAGCCACACTCTCCTGGTGGAGTGTGCCTTCACCCCTAGGGGGCATGGCAGGCCTTGAACCTGGTAAGCCAGGACAATGGCGTCCACTATCCAGTGAGACAACCTCTGATCAGAGAGAGTGTAGATCAAATTTTACTAGTCAATATTACTTTTTATTAGTATTCATAATCAGTTAATATTTGGTATTTGTATTATTATTTTTATTAGCATTTATAATCATTTATAATCGTTGTATGCTTGAATACATGTGTGTTAGAGAAGGCATGGGAGAGCTAGACTGTAGACTGCATGTGAAAGTATCATATGTCAGAGACAGGGAGAGGAGTTTCAATGCATATGTTGACTTAACAATTCGCTATACATTTCATTTAATGGAAACCATATGTTCTTCTGGGTGTATAAAACCACAATCCTTTGTCCAGAGAAGCAGAGAAGCTGCATATAACATCTCTCCAAAAACGGTCTTTCTCTCCTATGTCTGAAAAATATATAAAATAAAAGAGATTCTCTTGACAAAACTGGTGTCTGGTCCCGTGAATTAAATAACGGGGAAAGAAGTTAATTCCGAGTCTACAGAGAGCCTTTCCCTTCTGCTGCCCTCCGTAACAGACAAAGAGCTGGTTTGAGGTCCTGAAACACCGCGTCCTGTCTACGTAAGCGCGAAGGGCACGTACTGGACAGAGCAGTCCCAAGGCTGGGTCTGCCTCCTCCAGGGACAGCGCTTGCAGGTTCACCACCTGGTCCCTGAAGGGAGTGGTGGGAACCTTGGGCATGTATCCAGGCCGGGGTCTCAAGATGACGTGAGAGTTAGCCAGCCCGAATTCCAGGCACGCTTCATCAACCAAAAATGCCTGCAGGTCCCCTACCCTTGGAGGCCAAAGCAACCAAGAGCGCCATCTTCACCGAGAGGTACCTAAGCTCTACTGAATGCAATGGCTCGAAGGGCACCCTCTGCAGAGCAGATATAACTACTGCGAGGTCCCACAATGGCATCTGAGGAGGGCGAGGAGGCTTAATCTCTCTCAGGAACGTGATGACCAGGTCATGCTGTCCAACCTTCTGCGCACCAGAAGGTCGTGGTGCGCAGAGATCGCATCCACATAAACCTTAAGGGTGGAAGGAGACAGCTTTCGATCCAACCCTTCCTGAAGGAAGGAGAGCACCGACCCAATCGGGCATTTTCTGGGATCTTCCCGGCGAGAAGAACACCAGGTGACGAAGAGGTTCCGAAAACGGTGCAGAGCTAGATGTACGGCCAGCAACTCGAGGCAACTGACATGCCATAGGCGCTGGGGTCCTGTCCAGGAGCCTGCGGCAGCATGCCCATCGCACATGGCACCAGTGGTTAAATTGGCTTTTGTAGGAAGGGGGAGCCCTTATTTACGGTGAATGGTTATCATTCAAAATCGCGCCGTAAAATGACAATGTGTTTTTACTCTAAAGGGGCTCTTTTTCCAGTATTAATGTGTAAGGCAGAGTTATTCAAACAAAGAGAAATACTTTACAATTCACATTATTATTTTTTTTTACCTTTAATGTTAATAGGCAGGCAATATTTCTGTCATAATTAATGTTCTCTTAATGTTCTCCTGAAGGTATTTGTATTTGTTTTCATGTTTTCGAAACGAAACGGCGCTGCTCATCCAGACAGAGACAGAACAAGATCATGTATTTATATAGCTAGCAGTGTTTTGCACTTTAATATTCACAGACCATGTCGCAATTTAATTTATTGTACAGCTCTACTTTCGATTTATTCATTCATCCATCAGTTTGCGTGTTTTACGTGACATCTGCGTTATAGCTACTGTAAATAAAATTTTCATGACTGGATTTCATGACATGCCTTAAGTTATAAACATACCTTTATCTGCACAGAGGGATGTTTCCGAAACAAATCGGATATCCTCCAGGACAACCACACGTAAAAAACATTTCTATATCCAAAGTATTTCCATACTAGCCAGGGGTTCGCGACGGCGTTTCGGTTTTAGCTGGGTCTACATCACTGACATCTGTCTTGTCCATCTCCATCTTTTTGTGATTTTTGCGCGTTTGTTCTCCCGCCCTTCTAATCAATGCAGTAGTTTCCAGAGCGCGATTTTCCCCCCTTTGTATTATTTATTTATTTATTTTTACTCAGTAACGGATATGGTTTAAAATGTAGTACAATACTTCAGACAAAACATACTTAAGTAAAAGTAAAATTACAGATTTTTAAAACTAGGCTACTTAAAAAAGTAGAAGTACACAGAAAAACTACTCGATTACGCGAGTAAATGTAATTCTTACTTTAAACATACAGACAGCTAACATTTCTTTCAGCTCAAACTTTTTTCCATAAAACATTTGATTCGGCCCAAAAACTTTTGAAAACGGCAAAAAAACAAAAAAAAAAGTCAAAGGCTGTGAACAGAGGACTTCAGTGGTAGCTGCTCTAGCCATTCGCGGGTTTCTATGGTAACGTCACTGTTACACTAGAATTGTGACAGCTTTCCCTTGATGGCTGTGGGCGGGGTGCTGAACCAGAGAACGCAGCGATTAATGCATTATGACGTCTGATAATTCTATGAAGCCTGGGTGTCTCTGTGTAGTCTTGCTAATTATTCAGTCTCATATGCCATGTATTTGTCAGGAGATGAAAAATAATTCAAGTGGAATAACAATATTTGGTGCTTAAGGAGACAGAGCTGAGCTCTGTCAGGGTGTGTTGTGGACCTGAGGAGGCGGAGCTGCGCTCCGGCCCAATTTAACCTCTGCATGGCACCCCAGCCCGTGGCGGAGGCATCTGTTGCCACAACAACATGCCTGGAAACTCGGTCTAAGGGCACTCTGGCCTGTAGAAAAGAGAGGTTTGACCACAGGGTGAAGGTCTGACAGCAGGCCCGAGTGACTGCACCTGGAGCATGCCCTGTTGCCTTGCCCATCTCGGGACTCGATCGTGAAGCCAGTGCTGAAGCGGTCTCATATGAAGCAAACCAAGCTTCAAACGAGATCCTCTGCACAGGGGAGAGTTTGCTCTTTTCCTAGTTGACCCGAAGGCCCAGATGAGGTGCTGGCGCACCAGATCCTGTGTTTGCAAGCCTGCTTTTGAGAGTAAGCTAGTATCAGCCAGTCGTCGAGATCAGGATGCGAACCCCGTGTTTCCTAAGTGGCACAAGGTCTGCCCTGACGACTTTCGTGAAGACGCGAGGACACAGTGCTAACCCAAATGGGAGTACCGTGTACTGATATGTGTTGGAGGAAGGGGAGTTAGTTCTTTCTTTAACAGATTTAGTGTACTGCCGGCCAGGAGGCCAGCGGCAGGAAAGGGAGAACAAAAGATTCTCGCCCAGCCCTCTACCGGGGGAAGGAGTAGTCCTGCTACCATCTCCTGGGAAGAACTGAGCCCTAGCTCCGTGCTTTGGCCCGGGTGAAGGCTGCTGCTTAGGCCGAGCGGGAGGGGCGGGAGCTGCAGACTGAGGGGGTGGATGGAAGCAGCAGCTGGCCGTCGGGGTAGAATGTGCTTGATCGCCTCAGTCTGCTTCTGGGCTGCCGAGAACTGTTGGGCAAAGTTCTTGACCGCACCGCCGAAGAGCCCAGCCTGGGATATGTTCTCTCAGCCTCCCGCATATCGACCAGGTTGAGCCATAAATGACATTCCTGGACCACACATGTGGACATCACCTGGCCCAGGGAACGCGCAGTAACCTTCGTCACCCGTAGGGTGAGGTAGGTAGCAGTGCGCAGTTCGTCGAGATAGTTCATGATGCGAACTCCGTGTTGCCTGAGTGGCACAAGGGCTGCCCTGACGACTTTCGTGAAGACGCGAGGAGACAGTGCTAACCCAAATGGGAGTACCGTGTACTGGTATGCCTGCCCCTCGAAAGCAAACTGTAGAAACGGTCTGTGTCGAGGAAGAATGGAGACATGTAAGTATGTGTCCTTCAGGTCGATCGCTGCAAAAAATTCGGAAATGCGTTTGGCTGTCAACATCTTGAATAGAATTGAATAGAATTGAATAGAAGCCTGTGAAGGGTTCGGTTCAAGACGTGCAGGTCCAAGATTGGTCATAACCCACCGTTCTTCTTGGGTACAATGAAGTAGGGGCTGTAGAAGCCAGACTTCATCTCGGCTGGAGGGATAGCCTCAATCGCACCCTTCGCCAGTAGGGTGGCGACCTCCGCACGCATGGCAGGGGCATTGCCACCCACCATGGTATAACAGACTCCCTAAAAGCAGGGAGGAGACCTTGCGAACTGAATCGCATAGCCGAGCCTGATCGTCCAAGCGAGAGGGGGATGAGAGCGGCGAGGCATAGCATTGCACACTGCCGTCTACGCCCTCTTTGGATCATGCGCCCACAACCAGAAACACATGGGCAAGACATCTTGAAAAAGACGTGCCTGTGCAGCTCTTTTAGAAAGAGAAAGCTCTCTTATCAGTGCCGAAAACGCCCAGGAGAGAACACGAGACGTGTGCAAAGTCACTGCACAGACAAGCAGCAGGACCGTGAACCCCGCTGAAACGCGCCGTCACACCAACACTGAAGAGAGGGACTCGTTGCTCGAATGAAGGCGAAGAGAAGCACATAAACACTTCAGCTCCGAAGCAGAAACATAATGCGAGATTGCACTCGCGGCTCCTTATATACCCACGCGGGTAGGCGGAGTTTGCTATGCAAATTTTCCATACCATTGGCTCCTTTTCTAATATTCGAAAGTGATAGGGCTCTCTAGCGAAACCCCCATTCCGTCAGTCACTGACGTAACTCGTAGTGACTGACTGAAAGGGAACTCTAGTTCTGAGAATAGTTCTGAGAATGCCGTGTCATGTGTCTCTATAGGTAATAGTGAAGATGAATAAGAAAGAAGGATTGTGCACTGCTGGCGGCAGTGACGTGAGAGAGGAGGTCACAGTTCCTGGTAACTCAGCAGTGGCCGTGTATTTCACCGTAGTGCCCCTTGTTATTGGAAGTATCCCCATCACCGTGTTGGCTTATGCCTCAGACACTGCCCATGACCGCGTAGAAAAGGAGCTCCGTGTGGAGGTAAAGTGTACCACGATTTTACTGTGCTTCAGTGCCACATACCTGAGAAATTAAAGGTGTTTCTCAAGGGAATGTTCTTATTTCCTACAAGTAATTCAGTATGACACCCAAAAACTCTCTTTGTAATTCTTCATGTTTAGGGGGAAGGGGAACTTGCCTCTATTGACAGGGAGTTCATCATCGATCCAAAATGTAAGAATCCAGTAAATAATCAGTAGATCTGTTCCTAGGCTTTTCATCATTGCAATAAACTTTTTTTGTCTTTATATAAACAGTGAGGAAATTAGAGATTGATATTCCAGTCCCCAATGATGAGATCCCTGGTGGGACAGACTCAGACATCTTTTTTAGTTTAAAAGGTGAGGTGAGGTATATATATATATATATATCTTTAAGTCCAATGATCGAGTAAGTGAATTCATGTTCTGTGAAAGTTTCTGAAGAGCCTGAGCCTATGTGTGTGTGTGTGTGTGTGAATAGAGTTGAGGTACAGTAGATAATGACCTTGTTATTTTCCAGGTGGGATGATGGGCGAGTCAGTAGATAACTGTCTAAACCTGGAGGGTATTGATAAACTCATCCAGCTGCCCACTGGCTGTGCGGAGCAGACTATGGTGAAGATGTCTCCTGCTATTCATGCGATGAGGTACCTGGATGCCACCGAACAATGGATATCACTGAAAGCTGAACGAAGAGATGAGGCCCAATCAATGATCCAAACCGGTGCGTATCCATTATGAGATACCTGTAGATGACAAAACATTAAGTAAATTTTCTAATAGGTCATAAGCTATAAGCAGGGTCGTACCTAGTGTATCCAGAAGTTTCTTATGCTTACCAAGGCTGCATTTATTTGATCAAAAATACAGTTTTCTATTTTAATATAATATTAAATGTAATTATTCCTGTGATAGCAAAGCTGAATTTCAGTATTCATTCTTCCAGTCTTCAGTGTCACATGATCCTTCAGAAATCATTCAGATATGCCGATTTGCTGCTCAAGAAACATTTATTATAATTATGAATGTTGAAAACGTAATATTTCTGTTGAAACTTTGATAAATTTTTCTTTAGGATTATTTGATGAATAGAAAGTTTATTTGAAATAGAATCTTTTGTAACATTAAAATTCACACAGAAAATGAAACTTTTCTTAAATGTAATGGATCCTTGTTGAATAAAATTATTAATTTCTTTTTTTTTTTTAAATCTTACTACTCCCAAAACTTTTGAACGGTTTTGTATATATCATATTTTTTGCAAATATATGCGAGACAAGAGTTTTTGTTGGGTCCACCATTATACAAAAGTATTAAGTATTAAAATACCTGACAAATGTTAGAATGTTGAAACATCATATATACTAAACATACATCTTGGTTTCAACTTCTTATGTACCAGGTTACAACACAGTTCTCACACACAAGAAAACTGATGGCTCTTACGGAGCCTTTCTGAGGACCCCCAGCAGTATTTGGTACGTTTTTGGTTTCTCTAGCGCAACTGGTACAGCATGGCACTAGCAATTCCAAAGCATTGATAAAATGATAAAAGCTAAATGCTAATGCTAAAGCTATTTGCTAAATGCTTAAAATGTATTTTATATATATATATATATATATATATATATATATAAACTACAAGAAATCCACACATAATTAAATATATATATATTTTTTTTTCTTCAAATTCTACCCAACCTCACTGTAGGCTTACTGCATTTATTGCCAAGGAGCTGACGGAATCTCTGGGCATTATCAATGTGAATGGCTTATATATTCAGGAGGCCATGTCTTATCTCATTTCCAAACAGAAGAGCAATGGTGCATGGGATGATCCCAATCGCCTATATGACAGAGGAATGAAGGTACAGCTTAAAGGGTATATTTATTTTATTTATTAATACTGATTGCTAACATTGACTGAAAATAGACAAATATTTGTCCTCAGGGAGGAGTTGGACTGTCGAAAGATGATGTTCCCCTAACTGCCTTTCTCCTTATAACAATGAACCATACTTTGAAATTATATGACCAAGGAAGTGATACAGAACTGGTAACATATTAAATCTAGTGGCAAAACATTTATTCTATTCATTAACTACTGAATAAACTATACAAACTTCTTTTTTTCCTAGAGAGCAGCTATTGATAAAGCAAAGTCCTATCTAGATGGGCAGTTGGATGCTTTGGAGAGTCCCTATTCGCTTGCCATCACAGCTTATGCCTTGTCCTTGCATGACCATCAAAGTGCAGAAGCCCGGCGAGTGCAGCGGAAGCTAAAAGATATTGCTAATTGTGACAACAGTCAGTAATTAAATCTTGAATTCTTTCTCTTAGAACATAATACACTTAACATTGTCTTATTAGCATGTGCAAAATGTAGTCACAATTTTTTAGCTCAGTTATCACATCCAATCCATGCGTCATCTTTTCTCTCCTTTCTATACAGCAAAGTGTTTTTGGAATGCCAAGGGTGGCAGAGACGAATCAGCTGGTAAAGCTGACGCTGGATCTGTGGAGACCACAGCATATGCTCTACTCAGTATGCTGTCAATGCATGACATGCAGACTGCTAAACTCGCTGCTAACTGGCTGACAGAGCAGCGCAAGTATGGTGGTGGATTCCAGTCCACACAGGTGGGTGCACAATTATCCTTAGGTTTCAGTCAGAATTATTTTAACTATAAAATGTTGAAACGTGACTACTCCCAATTCTTTAATAATTCCTTATAAAACAATTACAAAAAAAGTGTTGTAAAGCTGTATTTAGAATTGAAACTGTTTGATATATACTACCATTTAAAACATTTTTTGGAAGAAATGAATACTTAGATTTATCAAGGATGCATTAAAGTGACAGTAAAGACATTTATAATGTTACAAAATATTTATTTTTCAAATAAATGCTGTTCTTTTGAGCTTTCTATTCAAAGGAAAAATGTATCACAGTTTCCACAAAAAACACGATGTTCCCTTTCAGTCGGTCACGTTCGACGTTGGGATCACTTCTGGGAGCCCCTATCAGCTTCGAGTGTATAGAGAACGGGCCAATGGCGTGCAAAATTTGCATCTCACACTCCGGCCCGCACCGCGGGTATAAATATGACGCGGATGCAACGCACATTTGTCATTCACTTCGGAGCCAACACAGTGTTGATGAAGACTGTTCCTGCTTCAGCAGAGAGAGAGAAAAAGATAAAGAGAGAGAACGAGAGAAGAGGGTTTCTGAGTGCTGTATATCTCTGGGTGCCAAGAGAGCACGCTTGGTGGTGTACGACACTCCAATGCCTTGTCACCCTCAGGTGCCTCTCCCATCGCCAGCAGGGGGTGCTGACTGTGCCCAGGACGCACACAAGAGGCCTCCTCACACCTGGAAGCAGAAGCAGGAATCAGGTAAGTGCTGCATCACGCACTCAGACCTCCGAGTCGGGTCTCTGCAGGCCGCCGCGCTGCCCCGCTGCGGGTACGTCTGTGGTGCTGTTGGTCCCGCTTGCTCGGTCGCTGAAAGCCTGGCTAGCGCTTCCCAGCCCGTCTCGCTGGCTCATCCGTACTATCAGACTCGGCTATGCGATTCAGTTCGCCCGGCGGCCCCCCATGGTCAGGGGCATCCACTTCACCTCCGTGTTGAAGGAGGGTGCCCCTGTGCTACGGCCGGAGATCGCAGTCCTACTTGCGAAGGATGAGATAGAGCCAGTCCCTCCAGCCGATATGAAGACAGGCTTCTACAGCCCGTACTTCATTGTACCCAAGAAAGGCGGCGGGTTACGGCCAATCTTGGACCTGCAGTTCTTGAATCGGTCCCTTCACAGGCTGCCGTTCAAGATGCTAACGCAGAAACGCATCTTCAGGTGCATCCGTCCCCAAGATTGGTTTGCAGCGATTGACCTGAAGGACGCGCACTTTCATGTCTCGATTCTCCCTTGACACAGACTGTTTCTACGCTTCGAAGGGCGGGCATATCAGTACAAGGTCCTAGCCTTCGGACTGTCCCTGTCACCCCGTGTCTTCACGAAAGTCGCGGAGGCGGTCATTGTTCCCATGAGAGAGCGTGGTGTTCTCATTCTCAACTACCTCGACGACTGGCTCATCCTAGCTCAGTCTAGAGCGCAGTTGAGCGAACACAGGGACATGGTGCTCAATCACTTCAGCCTGTTGGGGCGAGTGTTCCCTTAGAACAAGTGTCCAGGCATGCTGTGGTCTCCACGGATGCCTCATCCACCGGCTGGGGGGCCACGTACAACGGGCTTGCAGTTTCGGGTCTGTGGACGGGGCCTCAACTGCAATGGCATAGCAATTGCCTCGAGTTGTTAGCAGTACGTCTTGTGCTGAACTGCCTCAAGAGGTCGCTAGTAGGCAAGCATGTTCTGGTCCGGACGGACAATACTGCAACCGTTGCGTACATCAACAAACAGGGTGGTCTACGCTCCCGTCGCATGTCACAACTCGCCAGCCATCTCCTCCTTTGGAGCCAGAAGCATCTGAGGTCGCTTCGTGCCACTCACATTCCAGGCCTGCTCAGTCATGCAGCCGACGAGCTTTCACGACAGCCAGCGCCTCCGGGAAAGTGGAGACTCCATCCCCAGGCGGTCCAGGTGATCTAGAGACGCTTCGGGACCACACAGGTAGATCTGTTTGCCACCCCGGACACGTCCAACTGCCAGTTGTTCTATTCCCTGACCGAGGGGACCCTCGGCTCAGATGCACTGGCACACAGCTGGCCCCGGGGCCTACGCAAATATGCGTTTCCCCCAGTGAGCCTTCTTGCACAGACACTGTGCAAGGTCAGGGAGGACGAGGAGCAGGTCTTGTTGGTTACGCCGTATTGGCCCAACCGGACCTGGTTCCCGGAACTAGTGCTTCTCGCAACAGCACCTCCTTGGCCCATTCCTCTGAGGAAGGACCTTCTGACTCAGAGACGGGGCAACCTGTGGCACCCGCATCCAGACCTCTGGAAACTCCATGTCTGGTCCCTGGACGAGAAGACCCCCGAAGATGTTCAATCAGGCCTGTGCTTTCCTTACTGCAAGATGGATTGGAGATAAGGCTGTCTCCCTCCACCTTCAAAGTGTATGTTGCCACCATTGCTGCACATCATGATGTAGTTGAAGGTAAGTCTGTGGGAAAGCAAAATCTGGTCGTCAGGTTCCTGAGGGGAGCTAGATTAAATCCGCCTCGCTCTCACTCTATACCCTCTTGGGACTTATCTCTGGTGCTAACCGCACTGCAGAGGGCTCCCTTTGAAACTTTGCAGTCAGCTGAGTTAAAGATCCTGTCTTGGAAGACAGTACTCCTGATTGCATTGGCTTCCATCAAGAGGGTAGGGGACCTGCAAGCATTTTCGGTCGATGAATCGTGCCTGGAGTTCGGGCTGGCTAACTCTCATGTAATCCTGAGACCCCGGCCCGGATATGAGCCCAAGGTTCCCACCACTCCCTTCAGGGACCAGGTGGTGAACCTGCAAGCGCTGCCCTCGGAGGAGGCAGACCCAGCCCTGGCTTTTCTCTGTCCCGTCCGCGCTTTGCGGGCTTATGTGGACAGAACGCAAAGCTTCAGAACCTCAGAACAGCTCTTCATCTGTTACGGAGGCCAGCAGAAGGGAAAGGCTGTCTCCAAGCAGAGGATGGCCCACTGGATAGTGGATGCCATCGCCTTGGCATATGAGACCCAAGGCGTGCCTTTCCCGCTCGGGTTGAGGGCCCACTCCACTAGGAGTGTTGCCTCTTCCTGGGCGTTGGCACACGGCGCCTCGCTGACAGATATATGTAGAGCTGCGGGCTGGGCGACACCTAATACGTTCGCTAGATTTTATAGCCTCCGTGTAGAGCCGGTTTCTTCCCGTGTGCCTGCTTCAAATAGCCAGTAACACCGAAGTGCCCATTCTAGTGTCGGCTTGCTGTGCCATTCCCCTCCTCATGGACCGGATACGTGCGCATATATTCTCCAGTAGAGTTCCCCAGATTGGCGAACCCTGTCAAATTCCTCCGCAACCCGCAGCAGTCAGACATGGCGGAGCGTCCGATGCCAGGTCTAACACAGGTCTAACAGGGGTCATATGTTGTGACCCCTACAGTGGTCCCATATGTGTATTCTTCCACGGTACGGCTCCCTACGGTGAGCCCGTGTCTTTCCCTTGGCAGAGCTTGCTCTGCCGTCTCTGTGCGGTGTAGTCCCCTGCCTAGATTGGCCGGGGCCACCCCTGGGACTTTGTATGTTGTACTGCCCACATGGCCAGTCCATATGTGTATCTTCCACATGATACCTCCCTACGGGTAGGATGTGGCTTCTGCAGCAACCCTTAGGGGCACGCTTTTCCAGCATTATCCAATACTCTGCTGAGTGGGTCTTGCGGAACAGCAGCAGTGACTCAGTGGTTGCGTCCGACGTACGTTCCCTGAAGGAGGGAACGGAGATGTACGTCCCACCGCCACGGTTGCTGTACCATCACTGCATGGCCGAGTCACGAGTTCGGCTCCTCAGTGAAAAACAAATGTGCGCTGCATCCGCTTCCTATTTATACCCGTGGTGCGGGGCAGAGCGCGAGATGCAAATCTTGCACGCCAATGGCCATTGGCCCGTTCTCTATACACTCGAAGCTGATAGGGGCTCCCAGAAGTGATCCCAATTCGTCGGTTACTTCCGACGTACGTCTCCGTTCCCTCCTTCAGAGAACAAGGGTTACAACATTTATAATAAGATATTTTTTTTCTTAAGCATCAAATTAGCATATTAGAATGATTTCTGAAGGATCATGTGAAACTGAAGACTGGGGTAATGATGCTGAAAATTTAGCTTTGCCATTCTAATAAATTATAATATTTCATATTTTTTTTATGTATTTATGATCAAATAAATGCAGCCTTGGTGAGCATAAGAGACTTCTTTCAAAAACGTAAAAAAAAAAAAAACCTGACCCCAAACCTTTGAACAGTAGTGTAACTTTTATCCATTTCTAAGAAATTTCACATATATTAGAAATTAAGCCAAACCATCTCCATGTTTGCATTATAAAGGACTGTTTCTTACTAATAGGTTAAAAGGGTGGTTGATTTATGATTTCACTTTTTTAACTTTAGTTAGTGTGTGTTGCTGTTTGAGCATAAAAAACAGCTGCAAAGTTACGACGCTCAAAGATCAAAGTAAAGGGAGATTTTTTTCTTTTAAAGAAATCTCGTAGGGTCTACAACAAACTTATTTACGGGTTAGTGACATCACTAAAATTTACATAAACCCTGCCCCCGGGAACACGGAACAAGGGGATGAGGCCATGTTAAAGGAAACCCGCCAACTTTTTGGGACTTTAGCTTATTTTCCGTATCCCCCAGAGTTAGATAAGTTTATACATACCATTTTTATCTCCGTGCGTGCCATAACTCTGTCTGACGCACCCACCGCTAGCCTAGCTTAGCACAAAGACTGGAGGTAAACGGCTCCAGCTAGTCTACTGCTCAATAAGTGACAAAATAACACCAACATTTTCCTATTTACATGTTGTGATGTGTATAGTTACATCGTGTACTAAGACTTACATCGTCCTACTGTAATAATCCAGGAACTTTGCTGCTGTACTATGGGTGCAGCAGGCGCAATGATATTACGCAGCGCAGGTTGAACAGTTTCTAACCTTTTCAGTGCGTTTCTGTGTGAGGTAATCAGAGCTGCTAACACAAGCTCTTGAAGCTCCGCCCTCTTTTTTAAAGGGGGCCGGGAGCAGCAGTTCATTTGCATTTGCGGCGCGTTTTTCCTCACCCTCAAAAAATGACACTTTTATCATGCTATAAAAAATTTTGAGCTAAAACTTCACATACACACTCTGGGGACATCAGAGACTTATTTTACGTCTTGTAAAAAGGGGCATTATAGGACCCATTTGAAAACTGAAATGTGAAATAACGGTGAGGCATAAGAATTATAAAAAAAAAAAAGAAGATATGTTGCATGTTGAAACACACAAAAAAAATGCTCTATGAGCTATTAGCATTATGACCTTGCCTTGAACCACAGTAGGCAACTAACCTCAGGTTGCTGCACAAGAACATTTAATACCATATACCATAGTAAATGCACATAAGTCATGTACAACCCACAAAACAAGTGGGTCATGATGCAAACTTCCTTATAATTAAAAAAAAAAATGCAACCTTGTCAGATGACAAGACAGAATGTGAAAAATATAGGCCCAAGACCAAGTCATTTTGGCACATTAGCATTTTTTTTTTTTATTGTCAGCCATATTTCTACCATGTTTTGTGTTGGTTTTCCAGTTTGCATTAATCCGATATTTTATTTTTTTAATATGTAGGATACAGTCGTGGCCCTTGAGGCTTTGACGAAATACAGCATACAGAACAACGATATAGGAGACTTGAATCTGAGGGTGGAAATGTGCCTTCAAAATGGCAAAAAACAAGATTTACACTTGACCAAAAAAAATGCGCTCACCGCAGAAGCTGTTAAGGTAAGAAAGATTACTTAAAACAGTAATGGTGCTAGTATATTCCTAAATGTTGACTTATTTATCTTCAGCAGATATATGCTTATACTTTACATTTAAAAAAAGTTATGGCTCATCCTTTACTGTCCAGATTTTCTTTTCTTTTTTGAACGAGTAAGCCCCTCCCTCTAATTCCATATTCAAGCGACTAGAAAGTAGGCTCATGGCTTTGATGCAACTAATTTAAAAAGTAACAGAAGTTTTGATATGTTGAAACATCCAATTTCAATGGGGAACGACAACAGAGTGAAGGTCTTAAAATATGTAATAAAGTATGCCATAACAAGTAAAAAACCCTCACCATATGTGCACTTGTTTACACAGGTCAGAAATGCTGGTAAATTTACCCTAAATGTTCAGGGAACGGGACATGGAACATTAGCAGTAAGATTTGTTTTTTCCATTGTTGTTGATATGATCTTTATGTTTGCTGTATTTTAAATTACATTTTGCTTATTACAGGTTGTGCAGATATACAGAACTATGAAGAAAGATGAATCATACTGTGATCTTTTTCACCTTAGTGTTACAGTGGAAGGAGAGCTGGAATACAGTACGTAACATATTATGGGCAGCCGGTGTTGTAGGTCACTGAATAAGAAAATAAATTTGAATTGTGTGTATAATGTACAAATTATTATTTATTTTTTTTTAAAGTATAAATGTTTTATTCAACCAGACAGGATGTTAAAAACTATACATTCAATGAAAGTTGAACAGATATAGTATTTGGGTGACCTCAGATGGTGAGGAGGAATAGTTACAAATGTCATCTAATAATAATTTAGAATACATATCATAAGACTTAAAGTCAATATGCTCTTTTCTAGAAATGTCCAATAACGAAGAAACATTTGATGATTATTACAATTACGAAGCCGAGGAGGATAAAAAAGATGAGCCCATGAGCAGCATAGAATGGTTTGATCTTCGCAGCCGCAGAAAAAGACAAATCTCAGAGGAGCCAAAGAAAGAGAGTTCACTCATATACACAGTGTGTGTGGGGTGAGCACAGAACACAACCTTTTTTATGCCTTTAAAAATTATTGATTTGTTATATAAATGTTCAGCATAATTATGATTACTTGTTTGGCCTCTTGGAGGATAACAATTTTTTCTGCCCTGTCCTCCCACAGCATGAAGAAGAAGAATTATGTTGGCATGGTCATGGTGGACATCTCACTCCTAAGTGGACTGATGCCAAACATCAAGGATTTGGAACATGTATTATTATTATTATTAATATACATATATATACAGCTCTGGAAAAAATATTTTTTTAAATTTTAAACTTTTTCCAGAGCTTGTATATATGTGTGTGTGTGTGTGTGTGTGTGTGTGTGTGTGTGTGTGTGTGTGTGTGTATATATATATATATATATATATATATTATGACCTAATATTGTGTTGGTCCCCCTTTTGCTGCCAAAACAGCCCTGACCTGTTGAGGCATGGACTCCACTAGACCCCTGGAGATGTGCTGTGGTATCTGGCACCAAGATGTTAGCAGCAGATCCTTTAAGTCCTGTAAGTTGCGAGGTGGGGCCTCCATGGATTGGACTTGTTTGTTCAGCACATCCCACAGATGCTCGATTGGATTGAGATCTGGGGAATTTGGAGGCCAAGTCAACACCTCAAACTCGTTGTTGTGTTCCTCAACCATTCCTGAACCTTTTCCTGAACCAACATTTTTACTTTGTGGCAGGGGCATTATCCTGCTGAAAAAGGCCACAGCCACCAGAGAATACCGTTTCCATGAAAGGGTGTACATGGTCTGCAACAATGCTTAGCTAAGGGGGGACCTGTCAAAGTAACATCCACATGGATGGCAGGACCCAAGGTTTCCCAGCAGAACATTGGCCAAAGCATCACAATGCCGCCGCCAGCTTGCCTTCTTCCCATAGTGCATCCTGGTGCCATGTGTTCCCCAGGTAAGCGACACACATGCACCCGGCCATCCACATGATGTAAAAGAAAATGTGATTCATCAGACCAGGCCACCTTCTTCCATTGCTCCGTGGTCCAGTTCTGATGCTCATGTGCCCACTGTTGGCGCTTTCAGCAGTGGACGGGGTAAACATGGGCACCCTGACTGGTCTGTGGCTATGCAGCCCCATACGCAACAAACTGCGATGCACTGTGTATTCTGACACCTTTCTATCAGAACCAGCATTAACTCTTTTAGCAATTTGAGCTACAGTAGCTCGTCTGTTTGATCGGACCACACGGGCCAGCCTTCACTCTCCGCATGCATCAATGAGCCTTTGCCGCCCATGACCCTGTCGCCGGTTCACCACCGTTCCTTCCTTGGACCACTTTTGATGGATGACCACTGCAGACCGGGAACACCCCACAAGAGCTGCAGTTTTGGAGATGCTCTAACCCAGTCGCCTAGCCATCACAATTTGGCCCTTGTCAAACTCGCTCAAATCCTTACACTTGCCCATTTTTCCTGCTTCTAACACATCAACTTTGAGGACAAAATGTTCACTTGCTGCCTAATATATCCCACCCACTAACAGGTGCTGTGATAAAGAGATAATCAGTGTTATTCACTTCACCTGTCAGTGGTCATAATGGGTTATATGTTATCGGTTTATATATAAATATATTTTTTACATTTTGTTTACAAAAGATAAAAAAGGTAAAAAGCTGTCACTGGGACAGTACCTTTCCAAAAGGTACACATTTGTATCTAAAGGGAGCATATTGGTACCTTAAAAGTACATATTAGTTCCTAAAATGGTGATTCCTATGACTTATTAGTATTCTTTGAGTACAATGTAAATAATATTAATAATATTTAATAGTATTTACCATTTTTGTAATTTGCAATATTTTCTAGCAATAAGCACTAGGTAAACATCAAAATTAAATAGACAACATAAATAAATAATTTAGAGCAAATTTTCTTACAATGAGCACCAAAAAAAGACCATATTTCTGGAAGTTTTTTTGTCATTTCCTTTGTTCAGTTACAAATAATACAAACACTATGTGATATATAAGTGACATTTAAATATGAATGTATTTCTTTTCTAAGAATTTATTTCATTTCTCACTTTTTCCCCCACAGAATGTAAAGGGCTCAGAGAGGTTCAATGATCACTATGAAATCCACCATAATAAAGTCTTTCTTTATTTTGCAAAGGTAATGGAAGAGTTCAAGAATCCCATGAAATTTAAATGCTTTCCTTTTGATATATGGATCTGGATATATATGCATATATGCATCATTTTTGTTTGCATAAATGTCACTGAGGAGTTAAATTGGCTCCAATTTTATTCATCAGTACTTATGCAACAGATTTAGCCGACACAAATTATTTGATCATATGGTTCATGTCAACAGATCACCGAAACCGAGGAGTGTCTTCAGTTTGGTGCTGACCAGGTCGTTCCCATGGGCCTTGTCCAACCTGCTTCTGCTGTCATCTATGACTATTACAGCCCAGGTCGTCAAACGCTATGAACAGAATAATTTATTAACAACATTTTTAAATATGAACACTGACTAATGCTAATTCAATGTGTTACACAGAAAAGAGATGTGGCATATTCTATACAGCCCCTCAGAAAAGCCCAATGATCTCCAAACTGTGTAATGGGGATGTTTGTACATGTGCAGAAGGTGAGAAAAACTGTAGTGTACTGTGATTATATTGTATCACATGGCCCACAAAAAAAAGTGAAAACAAAATGTACATTTCTCACTTTTCAGGTGGTTGTCCAAAGCTGAAAGTCACCTTCAGCAAGGATATGAAACACAACACCCGGAATAGTTATGCATGCTACGATCCTACCGTTGACTATGGTGAGAAACTATATAATGTACAAATATGTTTCCAAGTCGTAACTCTATACTTACTTATATTTTAAATATGTTCTGTTTTCTATAGTCTATGTGATTAAAATCATCAACTCAAGCAGCGATGAAGTTTTTATGTACTACACCACATTAATCACTGATGTTCTTCAGATTGGTAAGTTTGGTCCTCAGTATTTTTACATTTAAAATGAAACCGGTTTTAAAAAGGTTCTGTAGGTTGATTAAAGTTTCTTTGTATGACTGTTTTGAATACTTGGTGAATCATGCCATCCACTGGTCACATATTTCCTAATATTCTCTGTCGCCCAGGACAACACTATATCCTCCGCTCATCTGGGTAACCAAAAAATAAGTAGTTTGATCATAGCGTGAAATTATTTTGCACTATATTCATGCCTCTCGTTTTACATAAGTTGACTAGTTTTCTCGTTTTATATAAACACAACTGAAGCGTTTGTAGTGAAAATTACCTCAAAAGACATGTTACAATATTGTTGCAGTGTTCATCTTATTGCTATACCGATTATTTAGCATGTTGTAATCAGGTCCTAAAATGAACACTCGCCAAGTTGCCGATTATATGAAAACGGTGTCAGTCGCCAATTGGCCGGTAACATTTTTATGAATTCTAACAATGCGTTGTGAGAACATGAACGTGAACAATGCTCGGAACAGTTGACAGGCCAGTGCCACATCATCACGAAAGTTTAAGCCTTGCCAATTTAAATATTCAAGCGCAAGAAGATGCGAAAGGGAACTAAATTCATTACTCACTCGCTGTGTGGGAAGTTTAAACATCTGAAGCGTGCACCCAGAAAGCTGTGTCTCAGACAGCGAGTGAATACTAAATTAAGCTCTCTTTCACATCTTTTTTTCTTGCACGTGAACAAATTCACACAAAATGATGTAAAAAAAATCCCTATCTCGACGAGTATCCTAGTAAACATAGTCGGTTATGTCTTTAATGAACATAAACAGTTGAGAAAGAAAACACATTTGTACAGAATGTATCAGTATATTGGATTTGGCATTCGGTCTTAAAGTGACAGCAGCCCAATATACCTGCTGCTATCTGCTTTTTTTGTTGTTGTTAAAAACACTCACTGCTCTTGATTGAATAACTTCTGTAACTTTAATAAGGATTGATCTATGCAGTGTTATTTTACATTTGATTAACCTACTTTATTCCATTTAAATAAAGAACTGTACCTGAAAAATAAGAATTTTCACTGGTATCTAAAATTTTGGTATCATTTGCAAAAAAAAAAAAAAAATGGGCAGTACATTTTCTTAAAGGATTAGTTAACTTGAAAATTTCCTGATAATTTACCCTATCTCATCCAAGATGTTCATGTCTTTCTCTCTTCAGTCGAAAATAAATTACGTTTTTTTGAGGAAAACGTTCCAGGATTTTTCTCCACATAATTGACTTCAATGGCAACCAACGGGTTGAAGGTCCAAATCAATGCAGTTTCAAAGCGCGTCAAAGGGCTTCAGAGGCTCTGCACGATCCTAGACGAGGAATAGGGTTTTACCTAGCTAAACCATCTGTCATTTTCTAAAAAAAAATAAACATTTATATACTTTTTAACCTCAAATGCGCCACTTCGGTGTTCTGCTTTTGCATGACGTATGACGCATCAGGTCGGAAAGGTCACGTCTGTGACATAGGTGGAAGTACCAACCCAGTGTTAAAACAAACGCCCTTTACAAAAATAAAGGGAAAACAACAATGTCGGACAATTTTAAAGTTGGAGGAGAACATGAGATGGAGTTTTTCGGCACTGGGTCGTTACTTCCCCCTACATCACGCGTGACCTTTCTGGCGTGATGACGTCATACACCATTGAAGAAGAACAACACCGAAGTCGCACATTTGACGTTAAAAAGTATATAAATGTTTAATTTTTTTTAGAAAATGACCAATGGTTTCGCTAGTCAAGACCCTATTCCTCAGCTGGGATCGTGTAGAGCCTCTGAAGCCCTTCGAAGCGCTTTGAAACTGCATTGATTTGGACCTTCAACCCGTTGGTTGCCATTGAAGTCCATTATGTGGAGAAAAATCCTGGAATGTTTTCCTAAAAAAACGTAATTTATTTTCAACTGAAGAAAGAAAGACATGAACATCTTGGATGACATGGGAGTAAATTATCAGGAAATTTTCATTTTGAAGTGAACTAATCCTTTAAGTCACCGGCCATTGGCAGGTGTGGCAAAAAGTTAGTTTCAGGCCCTGGTTGTAATGGACTATTTTTTCATAGTGGAATCTTTAAGATAATATACAGGTAAAATCATAAGATTATGTCAACCAACATTTCCTGTCCACAGTCAACATATTTGTTTATGTGGTATCTGTGTAATGTACCGTCAGTCATTAGCCTAGTATTGCAAAACAAACCCAGTCCTGATCACGCTGTCTAGAGTTATTTTGTGATAATTGCAGACTGACTGTACATCCTTCAAGTGATAGATTCTGTAATGTTCATTATACCTAATAACGTAGAACCTTACTGTAAATTGATACCGCAATAAATAATATATCAACACAACCTTTCTTGTTAAAGGAATGGACTCTGGCATCCAAAAAGATGTCACACGTCAGATGGTATTGCGCTTATCTTGTGATGAATTAGAGCTGAACAATGAAGCACAATATCTGATCATGGGTCAGGACAGCGCAATCTCAGTTCTGAATAACAATGGACAACAGTAAGCCTTGAAATCTGATGTTTATTAAAAAGACAAAAAACGCAAATTGTTTTTTGATTTATAAAACATTTTTCTTCTGTTGTTTCTGAAGTTTCAGGTATGTACTGAACAATAACATGTGGATCGAGAAGATACCAGAAGAAAAGAAATGCAAGGCAACCACAAGTCGCTCAGCCTGCTTTCTTCTTAATGAATTTATAAAGCAACACCCCATTAAACGCTGTGATATTTAGAAAACATAATGAAGATGGTAAAATAATCACTTAAAACATCATCATTTGGCTCTGTAAATCATGTGCTTTTATTTCTAGTGCATATACTGACATATAAAGAGACTGTTACAGTTGCTTGGTACATTGGAAAATAGAGTCCGAAGCATTTCAATTCAGTTTTCCGTGTGTATTGGCAATACAGTAGATTCACGTTACCCTTGTCAAATGGAAGAAATGTATTACAATAATCCCAGATATTATCTCTTTGACACGACTTTTCAGCTTTTCAGTATTACAACACCATAAATCAAGGGTACTCTTGTTAGGGGTATTTTAAGAGATGCTACATTTCTGAGAAATATTCAAGAGTGCATTATTGCGTTTAAATATTGTGTTTAAAATGCTTCACGTGTCCTGTTGTGGTTATACACTGTACAGTTTTATTACAGAATACTGTATTTAGTGGCTTAAACAACACCGTCATTTTATCGCTTGCACGCTTTCATGACTCCATATAAAGTACAGATGCTGTTGTGATTACACAAAATTCATTGCTTTTGTGTACGTAATGGTGTAACATCTGGGCCAAAATGATCAAACTGTCATTTCAAATGCAGTAAATATTTTTTTCTATTTTTTTCATTCATTTTCCTACATTCATAGAAAACAAGCAATAAATCAAAATTAAAAACAGTAGTAAATGCTTCAGTAATATGGTAAACTATGGCAAGTACCCTGCAAATTGTTCTTTCATGAATTTGGCAACTTAAAATGCAGCAGTGGCTGGGTGATTTCATTTTCCCTTATTGTTTTATGTTCATATTTTGGAGTTTTGATGTGACAAATCAACGTTCCCTTTGATGTGGTGACTATCATGTGCATGAAAAAAAAACTGTTGTACTTCACTACACATTAGCTTTGTACACCTTGTGAAAACCACTGAAGGCATTAAAATGCAGATAAACAAAACACTTCAACTTAGAAAAATAACTTGTACATTATACCATTGTGTACAAAATAAATAAACTTGCTTTATAACCTTACGTGAATACAGAGCATGCAATATGTCAATTGTGCTGTTGTGGTCAGTGATATGTAGCAAGCCCAAGTCACTTTTAAAATCAGAGGCACGATGAACCTACAAGCAGTTCTAGTAAAGCCAGTAAAGCACATTGACAGCTGGGTTACTTTAATATTGAGCTTTAGCGCACTAAGAGAGAGTGGATCTCCAAAAAACATATTACAGCAAATCAATGGCGATCAAATTTACACCATATGATACAAATGCGTACACATGTACAGCTAGTCAATGCACAAAAGGCCAGTTTGATGTGAGAATTTTGAGCTCCATCCACAGGTCATTCTTAAGCTGTTGCATTAATGATTTGCCCAGAAAACATTTATTGACCGCCATTTAATTCCCTGCAATTCTTGTTCAATTTAACAGAGGGGTTTGTTAAGTAGTATTAGTTTTGCACCAAAGGCTTCGTAAAAGCACACAGATAGCTGCCCTCTTGGTCACTGTTATATACACAGCACCTGTTTGGGTTCAATATACAGTACATTCATTTAGGAAATGACTATTAATGCAAATTGATCAAATAGGGATGCAACATTCATGAAGCCCTGGATTTGTTCATATCAACATCAGTCAAATGGCTGGAAATTTATGTGCAGAGACTTGTGCAAAGGAAAACATGAAATGCCAAAGAAGACCTTATATTTGTTAACTCTTCCATCACGGCGAGTCTTTACTGCAGGTATCGGTACACTTTGAAACAGTGGTTTCCAGAGTCTGCCACGGCCACATGACCATCTGAAGTGAGAGCCAGACCCTGCGGACCGTACAAAGGATCCGCCGTCGTGTTGATGTACGACAGAAAAGAGCCAGAACTGTCAAACACCTACATGACAAAAAAAATTTAGTTTGAATAGATTTAATAATAATAATAATAATAATAATAATAATAATAATAATAAATATATATATATATATATATATATATATATATATATATATATATATATATATATATATATATAAAATACTGAATAAAATTATAAAAAATAAATCAGGGCTAAGTGGTTGAAAGAAAATGCAAAAACATATTTCAGGAATAAAGTTAATTATTATTATTTAAAAAAAAAAAAAAAAAAAAAAATTATAATAGGTAACACTTTAACATAAGGTCTCATTTGTTGACATTATTTAAAGGTGCAGTGTGTGATTTTTAGCGGCATCTAGTGGTGAGGTTGTGAATGGCATTCCCCCTCCCTTTCGGAGCACATAGAGAAGCTACGGGGGCCGACACAGGACAAAAATGTTGTTGTCGGAGAGAGCAGAGAGTGACTAGCGCTCTGTAGAGAAGTTTGTCCGTTTAGGGCTACTGTAGAAACATGACGGCGCAAAATGTCGATTTCACTTTAAGGTGACCCGCGGTGTATGTAGATAGAAATGGCTCATTCAAACATAAAAACATAACGGCACATTATTTAAGGTCTTTATACTCCACTGAAAACATAGTTATGTATACTATATTGCATTTTTGTCAATAGATCCTCATAAATACTACACACTGAACCTTCTAACATGAACTAACAATGAGCAATGTATTCTTACAACATGTATTAACTTTTGTTAATGTTAGTTAAAATGAGGCTAGGTGACAAAGTAATTGCAAAAAATAAAATAAAAAATAGATCTAAGAAAAGATCTAATCATAATTTGTTTGCAGATGCTATTTGATTTTATATTTTATCTAGTGGAATTCTGTCTAAAGTGGCCAAATACTTGGATCATTGTATATAAACAGTCAAGTTTCCATAGACTTTCATGTCAAAAATTTATGAATTTGCCCAAACAATAAAACTATTATAAATCATATTTTAAGTGAAGATAAAACGTTCCATAGCCTACCTGTATCCTACTATTACCCCAGTCTGCCACAATAATATTTCCATTGCCATCTACAGCCACACCGGTGGGTGCATTAAACTGGCCATTCCCTTCGCCATGTGAACCAAATTTAAACAGGAACTCTCCATCAGCATTGTAAACCTGAAAGAAGCCGTAAATCAAAAGACTTTCAAAAACAATCCACATTAAATCCAGAGAGGGAAAAAAACCACAAAAAAGCGAAATGGTTAAGAAATGTGTATCAAAATCATCTTTAAATTTGCAAAAGTTGCATTAATGTGTCATTAATTAGAGGCAGAACATAATAAAAACAGACAGCAGAACTGGCTAGAGTTTGATGATTACATGTTATGGCATGTGGAACAATTTACGCAATAAAAGAGAAGAGCTCAGTGTACCTTAACAGAATGATTGTGGAAGTCTGTCACAACAATTTCATTCTTGTTGTTTATTGCCACAAAATGGGGACCTTATGGCCATAAAAGGAGAAAGAAAGAGAGAGTTATTATTACATTCAGAAGATGTTGTTTTGTTTCTAAGAAATAATCTGGCAGCACAGAGAACACTTATGCAACCTCTACCTGCACACTCACACACACACTTGTATTTTATGAGGACTTTACATAGACATAATGATTTTTATACTGTACAAAATGTATATTATATCCCCCTACACTAACCCTACCCCTAAACTTACCCATCACAGAAAACTTTCTGCATTTTTACATGTTAAAAAACATCACTTAGTATGATTTATAAGCTGTTTTCTCAATTATCTTACAAAGATTTCCAGAGTAGTTTTCTGTTTTAAGATGACCTCATTCAGTAATCAATAATACAATCTACAACAAGGAATAGTTCATCTAAAAATGAAAGAAGTTTAATACGCACTGAAGGCAGGGCCAGATTTACTCTGCTTTGGCTCTGTTGGTGTATTTGGAGTACTTTTGTCTGCAGAGAAACAGAAAGAGTCATCTGATCAAAACATGATCTGGCCACGAATTAAGATAGATAGATAGATAGATAGATAGATAGATAGATAGATAGATAGATAGATAGATAGATAGGCATACACAGACAGATAGATAGATAGATAGATATACACAGACAGATAGATAGATAGATAGATAGATAGATAGATAGATATACACAGATAGATAGATAGATAGATAGACATACACAGACAGATAGATAGATAGATAGATAGATAGATAGATAGATAGATAGACACAGACAGATAGATAGATAGATAGGTAGATAGATAGATAGATAGATAGATAGATAGATAGATAGATAGATAGATAGATAGATAGATAGATAGGCATACACAGACAGATAGATAGATAGATAGATAGATAGATAGATAGGCATACACAGACAGATAGATAGATAGATAGATAGATAGATAGATAGATAGATAGATAGATAGACATACACAGACAGATAGATAGATAGATAGATAGATAGATAGATAGATAGATAGATAGATAGATAGATAGATAGATAGATAGATAGATAGATAGATAGATAGATAGGCATACACAGACAGATAGATAGATAGATAGATAGATAGATAGATATATAGATAGATAGATAGATAGATAGATAGATAGATAGATAGGCATACACAGACAGATAGATAGATAGATAGATATACACAGACAGATAGATAGATAGATAGATATACACAGATAGATAGATAGATAGATAGACATACACAGACAGATAGATAGATAGATAGATAGATAGATAGATAGATAGATAGATAGATAGATAGATAGATAGGCATACACAGACAGATAGATAGATAGATAGATAGATAGATAGATAGATAGATAGATAGATATACACAGACAGACAGATAGATAGATAGATATACACAGACAGATAGATAGATAGATAGATAGATAGATAGATAGATAGATAGATAGATAGATATACACAGATAGATAGATAGATAGATAGACATACACAGACAGATAGATAGATAGATAGATAGATAGATAGATAGATAGATAGATAGATAGATAGATAGATAGATAGATAGACATACACAGACAGATAGATAGATAGATAGATAGATAGATAGATAGATAGATAGATAGATAGATAGATAGATAGATAGATAGATAGATAGATAGATAGATAACTTTATTGTCATTGTACAGCTATACAACAAAATTTAGTTTCATTTGGGTAGTGCATACATATAGGAAAATGTACTATTAAACAAAAGTAACCAGTGCAAATATGGCAGATGTGTGCAGTAAAATGCAGATATGTGCAGACATTTGATTGCATACATATGTATACATATGTAAAGTAACATTATGTTAGGTGGCATTTAGAGCTTGTACAGCTATTGGATAAAAACGGTTTGTCCTTGTTCTAATGGATCTGTATCGCCTGCCTGATGGTAACAGATTGAAAAGAGAGTGACCTGGATTAGATGTGTCCTTTATGATGCTGTAAACTCTCTTGAGGCAGCGGGAACTGTGTAGGCCCTCCAAGGTTGGGAGAGGGCACCCGATGATTTCCTTGAGCATTAAATGGTCAAGACCAGTGCAGTAGCACAAGAAACTTGACAAAATAAGAGACATTACCTGCAAATTGCCTCTCTGATGTTCCTTTGGCACCAAATTTGGTCACCAGTTTGCCGTTGGATTGGAAAATGAAGACACAGCAGGCCTTGTTGTCTGCAGTGATAATATGACCATTCTTGTCCACAGCCACTCCTTTAGGACCCATCAGCCGACCTGCACCGATTTTATTCTGCCAGAAAGCCAAGAAAAACACATTAGCACATAATTAGCAACTAATTAATCAAATTCTGATTCTTGGAAAAGTGAGTTAATAATAATAATACTTTATTACATTTTAATTAGAGATTTATGGTAGTTTTAATAATTTATCAAATTAATTCTACTCTCCTATTTATCATTTAATCATTTTTCAATCATTCGTCTGTTTATTTAATCATGTGCTTTTCCCATCATCACATAGGTTAATGAGGAGGGTGTGTCTAGAATGTGTGTAAAATACATGTTTTTGTAAAGTAAGCATTTAATGTTCAAAAACTATGATGAATGAAATCACATTTTATATTTTATTTTATTTTTATATTAAATGAAATTTCTAAATAAAAAAAATCATCTGCTATGATTTCTAAAATTATGTTTAATTTAATTTAATAATTAAAAAAAGTCATTAATGAATTACAATTTTAATACATTTTATATTTATGCATTTAATTCTTTTTTATACTAATAATATTTTTAAAGAATTAAAACTACAATCATGAAAGAAATGCAACTTACCTTAAACTTTCCATCTGGGGAGAAGATGTTGAGCCATCTGTTGTCATAGTCGGCCACAATAATGTCACCATTCATGTCGACTGCAACACCAGTGGGGCGCTGGAGCTGGCCAGGGGACCGACCTCTGACCCCGAACTTCAATTTGAATTGACCATCATTGGAGAACACCTATCAGACCACAGAATACACCAAAAGTGATTTTGGCTACGCAGTCCATATTTATTAATACATTACTTGTTAAAGGTGGCCGTCAGGCTGCTTAGTGTTACCTGTATGCACTGGTTGTTGCTGTCGGCTACCACGATTCGTCCATTGCTGGTGGTAGAGATGCCCTGCAGGTTGGAGAACTCCCCTCGCTCTCGCCCCCGTGTCCCTGTCACATCAAATAAAAGGGTCAGCAGACACATTCTGACACAGACCAACAATAAAGCAGAAACAATCTTTTCATCTTTACAGGTTAACTTAAAAGACTGCAAAATTATTGCATTATTATATTTATAAAAACCAGGGTTCTCATACATTTTGACCAGAGACTTTTCATTTATTTTTCCATGGCATTTCCAGTGATTACTATGAAGTCCCTGAAGGGACATGGTGATGGAAGAAATATAGTTCAATGCTTTTGTGATCACTCTCAAAAGTTTTGCGTTACCCCGAGAAATTTTGCGTTCACTTGCAAAATATTTTGCAATATGTCCCATGTCCCTTTAGGGGCTCTGTAGGTTACAGTGCAAGTATTTTTCTTTTAAATAATTCTATTTCAGACCAATTTGCTAAGCAATAATTCCAGTAAATCCACATTGAAAATACCATGACTTTTAACCCTTTATGGTACGGCGTTGCCATATGGCAACAGTTATTCTACTAATTTCCTTGTTATTCAGAAAAAAAATACAATATATTGCACTATGGGAATTAAAAGGGCAGGCTTTAAGGTAGCTAATGATGTGCTGTTTTTAAGTCAAATGACATTTGAATGTCCCTTCAAAACTCTTTTTCCCCCTGTCCCCCTCACACGGAAGACACCTGTTGAAGTGCTCCAGAAATTGCTCTATTAACCTCATTTCTAATCATCTCCTCTCAAGGGGGATTTTTTTTGCAGCATCTTTGATAAGTAAATTAGATATTTTTATTCACAAATCAACTTTGTCTAACATAGTGTTATTGTAAATTGAGAAAATATCAATGTTGCCATATGGCAACGCTGTACTACAATGGAATTGCAGTAATGTATTTCCCCATTGGGATTTTTTATAGATAGTAGCATCAACAATATGATTGCAGCTATTTATTTATTTCAAGTGTTTATTGTAGTATAGTGTGTTTATGTATAAGTAACAAAATGATTTCTTCTTTCCAGAAAATTAATACAGCAATATTTTACGGAAAGGGCAATAGGAAGAGTGCAGAGTTAGCTCTTCCATGTGATGAGAGTGAGGATGAGTTAGCCAAAGTATAGGGAACGATAGGGATTAAATGATAGGGATCTACTTATTTTTGGTGAGTCCCAAGTATATAAATCTATCAATTTCTAAAAGAAATGTGCATTTAAATAGAAAAGAAAATCATAATTTTAAAGAAAAAACTACTTTTTTTTGACAATTTTCCATTGTGGCACATTGTATGACTGAAGCTATTTCATGTTATAAAAAGTCATTTTAAAAAATACTTCACAATTAGAACATAATGCATACTATAGAGGGTTAAGATTATATACATTCCCATGGCTTTTCCATGCCGGGAATCTAATTTAGTACAAAATATCATTTTTGATATTTGGCCTCTGGCCAAAATATATTTCAAATATAAGCTAAATATATGTTGTAAATCTAGTGGCTTAAGGAAATATATTTCCAAGTTGGAAATATATTTAGTTTAAACCTTCACATACCAAAATATATTACAAACTGTAATATAAAGTATATTTACAATCTGAAATGTATCTGAAATATGTATTATTGGATTTCAGGATACAATCTGATGTAAAGATGTAAAATAAAACACCCAGCTCTTAACTCACCCACTCTATAGATGAGTTCATCCTCTATGGGATTCTCCTTCTTCTTTGTTGTACTGTACATACTTGAGGGTCTGCGCACCGCCTTCTGGCGCACATGTCCTCCACCCCCTCCACCTCCTCCGGGAGACTTCACGCGCCTCTTCACGTCATCGGGCGACTGTGGGGCGTCGCAGGGTTTAATGGCTCGCAGGCGGAAGGGGCTGCCCCTCACAGGCTGCCCGTAGAGCAGGACGGAGAAGGAGAACTCGCCCTCTGAGCGGAGAGTGTAGCCGATCTCGTAGGTGCCGTTCTTGTTGTCTGTTATGTCTGTTTCATTGACGGTTCCATCTGGACTGCTGATCTGAGCCCTCAGTGCAGCATTTCCAGTCTTTACTAGCTCACCGTCTTTGTCCTAGGGAAGGCAGTTAAAGACTTATGCTACGAACCTAAATCAACCTACAGCATTTATTATAAGGACAGTCCCTCTAAAACAACCTGTGGTTTGTGCTTTGCTCAAGGGCACAAAACCTACTACATTTTGGCAGATATTAGAGATTTTTAGAGAATTAGTTTTGACCAAAAATTAATAATATTTTAATAATAAATAAATAGTTATTTTAATAAAGTAAATTATAAAAATAAATAAAGTATAAAAATAACAAAAATAATTATAATTTATATATTTATATATAAAGTAATTTTCATTTTAATTAATTGTTAAATTATTATTTAAAATATTATATTTAGATATTAGATATTGTGATTTTTTCATAAAAATATTTTATTTTTTAATCAATAATTGATTGTAAAAAAAAATGTGTCAATAACAAACAAATAAATTATTATTTAATATATTTAAAATCAATTATAAAAATATATATTTTTTACAATAAATGAAAATAAATTATTCATTTTTCTACTTTTTACTTTATTTTTTTACTTTATATTTAAATTTCTTGTAATGTTATTGTTTATATTTCTATCATTCATTTTAAATGCGTTAAACTTTTTCATTTATTATTGATTATTTATGTATCAAACAGAACTTTTATATCAGTCAATCTCTAATTAGAACAAATTTCTTATTCACAAATGAAAGGCGGCATATTACAACACTGACTGATTTATGAATCTGTCACAATGTAATGAAAACTTTGCAAAGAGGCTGTTACTGAACAATGGAGCAGTGAAAATTATATTGGACACGACAGCAGACTCGCTTAGTTTCAATAAAAAGTTAATGCTTACAAATTGATCTCAAACACAAGAGTGATGCCACTAACCTTTGTGGTCACTGTAACAGTGGTGTTTTGACCGACAACAGCATGTCTGAGGCCCTCTCCAGTAGCCACGCTGGTGTGGCCAACGGCGCTGGTGGTAAGCAGGACTCCCAGGTTCTGTATGGAGCGACGCAGCCCCTCTGTCTCCACCTGACAGTCCAGGTGGCCGTTCTCATGGGGCTGCTCAGGGAAGGCGTGGCGGGCGAGAACGCCCATCCGCTCTCCCATCTGCTTCTGCACCAGGAGCACCTCAGTGGGGCTGCCGTGGTTCAGCGCCTGCTCTGTGAAGCTACAACTGCTCTGGATGTTCTCCTTCCCTTGCAGTAATGCAGTGAGTTGGGCCTGCAGCACCTGCAACAATATTCAATATAATTACAGAAGATGGCCCTTGAAAAATATATAAAATACAAAATAAAATAATATTTGCTTCCCATGGAACACATAACAGCATATGGGTTTGAAATGACATGAGGGTGAGTAAATAAGACCAGAATTTTTATTTTTGGGTGAACTATGCTTTTAAGGATTAAGCTTTCCACCTTCTGCTTGGTGCTGCAGATGTTCTCCAGGTCAGTGATGAGGGCAGTCTTCCGCTGGTGCAGTGCTTTCTCTAGTTCCTCGAATGTATTGCTGATCTCTGTCACTGCCTCATTCTTCCTGTCGGTTAGCTGCCTGGAGATCTCATTTACCAGCTCTATAGCTGCAGTCAGCTGAGGAAGCCTGCAGATGAAGAATGAAGGCAATGTTCAGTCAAACTTTCCGTAAGGAGGTCATAGTGTGACTCCAGCAGTTGAGCTATGCAAACACAGCAGAAACATCATAAAACATGTTTAAAAAGAAGATTCCCATTTAAATAACTGAGCTTTAAACCTAAAGAATGATTCAGTGTATACAGAATAGGTTAAAATGAGCTGCAAATACTGGCTCAGATTAACAGCGAGCTTATTATTATTTTTGGCTGTACGAACCTGTTGCGAATTGCATCCAGCTGGTTCTTCAGCGCAGCTTTGTGCTGCTCCAGGACATCCCGCAGTGGAACGGTCACGTGCTCTCTGTGCTCTCCCTCTGTGCACTCCAAACACATGGCCGTTTCACAAGACTCGCAGTAAAACTCCATGACCTGCAGAGGGCGGCAAAAACTCACTGAAATGCTGAACACACTGATGGGGAAAGACTCTGTATGAAATAAAATATTAGCTAAAATAAAATAGAAATATCAGATGAAAAACATACATTTAAAAAACTTGAAAATCAGAATTAGAAATCTTGCATTGACAACTATCTGAAATAAATAGGTTTAAGTTTAAGTACTAAAATGATTAAAATAAAAATAAAATGTAATTACACCTAAATAGAAATGTATAATTTAAAACAATAAAAATGACAAAAGCACGTGACAAAATTATTAACAAAACTAAAACAAAAAAGATAACTGAAAATATTAAAATAAAAGCTAAAATATGAATACATATTTAAAAAATATATCAAAAAACAACTTAAATAAATACATCTATCCATTTTCAGTAATTGAAATAAAGCTGAAATTATATATATATATATATATATATATACACACACGTATATATTTATGTTTGTATGTGTGTAATAATTGTATTAAATTAAAAAAAAGCTAATTTAAAATACTAATAAATACTATAACAGTATATAAACAATACTAAAATAGCACTTCTGGTAAATAAGAATTAGCTTGGTGTATTTATAGGCACATAACTACAAGTTATAATAATTATACTTGAAGGCTGCAAATGTTCCAATACTTGTACTGTGTACTTGTTCAAATGTATATACTTTTCCTATCAGCATCGAAGTATGTACATTTAGTTCATAGTAGGAGTCCACTACACTAATCTCATCTGTACTGGCCTGTCAGTATGTGTGTCGTGCTTACCTTGCCCTCGTGGTTGGGGCAGGACAGGGGTGGGGCATATGTAGCAGCACCGGCTGACTCCAGCCCACTGGAGGCCTCGGGACGGGTGCAGTCCTGCTCCCTCTGCAACACCTCCATCAGATTAGTTATGAAGAAATTGTTCTGCAGTGCTGCAACACCCTTTTCCGGTAGGATGGAGGTCTGTCTGCACACTGGGCAGGACAGGGTCAAGGACTGAGGGGGGATGTAGTTCTGGAGGCATCTGTGAAAACATAGTGAAAGACTTAAAAGCAAGCTGTAAAGATTTTCCTCTACATCAAATGGTTGTAAATGAAGATATAACGCGTAAATAAGACGTGATTAATAGTGTCAGTCTCATTAAATCACAGTGGTAAATAGTTTGACAGGATGATAGAAAATAAAAGTAGTTAACATTCATGTGAAAACATATGTTGATAAAAACTGGGGCTCAGATTCCAGCCCAGTGACGGCAGAAGGATTATGGTCATCTCTTGTCTGTGCCTTGCTGTGCGGTTTCTAAACATGATGTCATACGACAGCTATTCTAAACCAAAATCCAGCATCTGGGTCATTGCTTTCCTACTATTCTGGAAGCTCAGGAAGAGCATTAAGTCAAACTGTACATGTTCACTGGCACGGTGGAGCTGAGCGGGGGGATTTCAATTCATTCTCTCTTGGAGCTGAGCAGCAGACCTGCACAGAGGATTGTGGGATTTACAGTGGAGCAAGCTGAGTGGTGAGAGTGTTAAAATTTTGGGAAATGCTGGACTTCATGCAAATGAAAGGTGTACTCCAGCAATTTGGAAATAAAGATTATTTTATTGTGTTTTTTAATTCAATAATTGTTATATTATTTTGTAAAATTCTTGTATAATTATAAATATGCCTACAGAACATAAAAAGCTTAAACTTTAAGATTTAAAGTGTTAGTTCACCTCAAAATGAAAATTATCCCATAATTTACTCACCCTCAAGCAATCCTAGATGTAAGACTTTCTGCTTTCAGCCAAACACAATCCGAGTTACATTAAAAAATGTCCTGGCTCTTCCAAGCTTTATAATGGCAGTGAATGGTACTCTAGATTTTGAAGCTTCTGAAGCGAAGCAATGCGTTTTTGTAAGAAAAGTATTCATATTTATAACTTTATAAACTATAATCACTGGCTTTCGATAACGGCCTTACACAAGTCGAGTTCCAGCGGAAGAGTGGCCTTTGACCTGACGCATGATGTATTAGCGAACACAGAAGTGCAGAGGATAGAACAAAATTGTCAAAAGACAAATGTCAGAGGCTCTAAATATAAGAGAAGAAGAGCTTGAGTTTGTTGCCCAGCCCTATTTGTTTTGAACTGCAAGAGGCATCAAAGCTTACACTAGTCCTACATGATACGGCATGCGTCAGGTCAGAGGTCACTCTTCCACTGGAACTCAACTTGCGTACAGCTGGCACCGGAAGCCAGTGATTATAGTTTATAATGTTATGAATATGGATATTTTTCTTACAAAAACACATTGCTTCACTTCAGAAGGCCTTTATTAACCCCCTGGAGCACTTTTATAATGAATGGATGCACTTTTTGGAGATTCAAAAAGCTCTACTCACTCCCATTATAAAGCTTGGAAGAGCCAGGATATTTCTTAATTAAACTCCAATTGTGTTTGGCTGAAAGAAGAAAGTCTTACACCTAGGATGGCTTGAGGGTAGGGATGTGACGGTGAGGAAATTTTCCCACCGGTTAATTGACGTGTGACAACACCAATAAAACCGGTATCACCCACGGGGGCTTTTTAAATCGCAAATTTTAAACCGAAAGTAAAATGCGCACGGCTGCTCGGGCATTCATAATAGAGCAGTGCGGAGCAAAGTGAGTGTTTTCAATAAATTCCTATGAAAGTTAAGCTTCCATAGGAACAAACTGAAAATGCACCAGACTGGACATGCACCGTGAATGACTGTGCGGCCGTGAATGAATGACAGTGTGGCCGCGCTCATTTTAGTTTCGGTTTAGAATTAGCGTCAAATCGGGGGCGTCTGCTGCGTTTGTGCTGCGACTCTCATTCGGCTCACACTGTATTGAGCAGACACGTTCAGTTTTTAATTGTAGTGTCTGTTCTCTAACTGAACTAAATGATTTTATTACTATAAAAATTAAAACGACGGTGAGGGTGGTGCTGCGGTGGGCAAGTGATGTAACACCGACAACACCGACTATCGCAGCAAGCCTACTTGAGGGTGAGTAAATTATGGGATAATTTTTATTTTTAGGTGAACTTACCCTTTAAAAACGGCATCTGGATGGGGGCTCATGTAACTGAACTATCCTAATGATCCGATTCACTAAAATTAATACAAATTTTCCCAAACGGAATTTCATAAGAGAGAGAGTGGACAGCAAGCATGTTGGATTATTACCTCAGTTCGCTAAACTATAATACAATATTACAAAAAAAATTACTGGTACACTGGTATTTGCTGGAAAACGTAGTTTGTTACTGAAAAGTCGAGCTACTGTCATTTGTGTCATTTCCAACACTGGATCATCTTGAAGACAACTAGATTGCTGTTATTTTACAGACACACCCCCAAAGCGACAGACCTCTAGTGTTTTGGGGCGGTATTGAGCGTATTTCTTCCACACCAGTGAACACAGACAGTCTTTAGCATATTCTGAAAGTCGCATTTAGGCTATTTGCAATCATTTGATCATTCATGCATGAGGCACTTTCTATTGTGATGTGTCAGTTTACCTCTCGCAGAAGGTGTGTAGGCAGGGCAGGACTTTAGGGTTGTGGTAGTGCTCCAGACAGATGCTGCACACCAGGAACTGCTTGTCTATTTGACGCACCACCGGGCTGGTGCTGCCGCTTTCCCGCTTAGCCATCGTGAGAGGCATTCAAATGAAGAGACAGAGGCCTCTCAGACTATAAGAGAGAGAGAAAGAGAACGTTAATCTTTGAATACAGCTGTAGATCTGCCCATTTCATCTTTACAATCCCATGTGTGTATGCAAAGACCAAGAAAATCTTGCATAATCTCAAAGGCATTGATTTCATACAAAATGACACAAAAAAAAGGTTTTATGCATGACAAGGTTCTAAGGTAATACAATTAAACATTATCTGGAATAAAATCACACCTAAATACAAATAATACTTGCACATTTTTTGCAATTTTACAAAAGATGTTTTCTAAAATTTGCACAATAACAAAACACAGTTTGATTAAAAATGATGCAAAGTACAAACATTTAGTAATATTTACATTGATTTTGGATAACATATTTTATCTAAAATATGCCCTCCAGTTTTTAAAATGTAATCATTCATATTATGATGTAGTTTCATATTTTATAAGTTGAAAATCTGGGTCCAGAACAAGGGAATATAACATAAATATACACTAGCACACCTTTATACACTTTGGGGTCTGACTTTTATTCAGCAATGACTAATTAAAATGATCAAAAGTAAATGAAATTAAAGACATTTATATTGTTACAAAAGATTTATATTTCAAATATAACTTTTGAACGATGTTGTGTATAATAACAAAAATAAAATCTTTTTTTTTTTTAAACAACACCTTAGGACATAAAAGTGTCCCTAGGAATGAACAGCTTAGAGTGTCTGAAAGTAGGAGCTTTGGCTCTCAGTTATATCCATGACACACATCCATGTGAACATCTGTCTGCTCAGATAGAAAACAGATTAGCCCTGGTCCCTCCATCAACTAACAACATGTTATTGTTCAATATCAATGAATGTTCACAGAGGGAGCAGCAGTTTATCATTCACAAACAAACAAATGTGAAATCCCATGATACCCAAAACATAACAGTATTTCTGTTATTGAGGGAGTCATATGTCTCTCTGTCTGTCTGTCTGTGTGAATGTGTGCTTGTGTAAGCAATTTGTGCTGTTGTTTCAGTGTCCATGTGCTTCCTTGTCTGCTGTGATTTTCCACCTCTGACCCACGTCTGATTCCCTGTTGTTGGTTTTAGGATTAGAGTGTGAGGAGGATTTTGTCTACTGAAAGTATTACTATTATATTCCATGTTGAAACACAAGCCATGTGCCAGGCACTTCTTCAGCAAGAACGGCTGGAGAAACACTACAACCATAATAATACTGCAAATAAAAGGGTAGGTCCATGTAACGTCAAACAGGCTGGTAGAGGTCAGGTCACACCTAATTCGCTAATTGTGTATTAAATTGATGTTGTATTTGGTGTACTTTGGCAGTTTAGAAATAAAGTTTGTTTTATATGTTATTTTATTTTTCAATAAATATATTATTTTGTTAAAAAAAACACATGCACATGCACCCGGCCATCCACGTGATGTAAAAGAAAAAGTTATTCATCAGACCAGGCCACCTTCTTCCATTGCTCCGTGGTCTAGTTCTGATGCTCACATGCCCACTGTTGGCGCTTCCGGCAGTGGACAGGGGTCAGTATGGGCACCCTGACTATGGCTATGCAGCCCTATACCCAACAAACTGCGATGCACTGTGTATTCTGACACCTTTCTATCAGAACCAGCATTAACTTCTTGAGCAATTTGAGCTACAGTAGCTCGTCTGTTTGATTGGGACACATGAGCCAGCCTTCGCTCCACACGTGCATCAATGAGCCTTGGCCGACCATGACCTTGTCGCCGGTTCACCACTGTTCCTTCCTTGGACCACTTTTGATAGATACTGACCACTGCAGATCGGGAACACCCCACAAGAGCTGCAGTTTTGGAGATGCTCTGACCCAGTCGTCTAGCCATCACAATTTGGCCCTTGTCAAACGCTCTCAAATCCTTACACTTGCCAATTTGTCCTGCTTCTAACACATCAACTTTGAGGACAACATGTTCACTTGCTGCCTAATATATCCCACCCACTAACAGGTGCCGTGATGAAGAGATAATCAGTGTTATTCACTTCACCTGTCAGTGGTCATAATGTTGCGCCTGATCGGTGAATAATAAAGCACATATTTAAATACTTATTCTGCATGACCTTATTCTACATCCCTTAATCCTACCCAATATCTAAACTTAACAACTACCTTACTAACTATTAATAAGCAGTAATTTATTGAGGCAAAAGTCATAGTTAATAGTGAGAATTTGACCCTAAACTAAAGTGTGCCCTAAAATATATTTTTTGTAAGGAAAGACCTTGTTTCAAACATAGTACTTCTGTCACTCACCCTCATTTTTTACTCATGTCATTCTCACATTAGTGCAGTGATGAATGAACACACCAGCAGCTGTGAGAAGACAGGAAAAATGCAGTCTCATCCCTCACATCCTGGGATTCAAAACCTCCCAATTGCCTCATGACTAAACTGTAACGTCAGATGTTCTGTACTTCTTGTGTAATCTTTCAATTCCAGCTTGTGGAAAAGCAGCAGATTGCGGTGCCCCGGAGCTGCGGCAATATTCTGTTCTCTTTATACTCCCTAAAGTGATTTTTTCCTCTCAGACTTTAATAAAAAACTACAAAAAAAAACACACACACACACACACATTTTAAATATTATCTATCTGAGCACTGCACCTTTCATTTCTGTCTCATCACAGGGGGAAGGAAAAAAAGGAAGTCTTTAAAAGGCACTTCCTAAAAATCCTCCCAGTTCCTTCCTCTGTTTTCACACACAGAGAGAGACAAAGAAAGAGAGCGAGAGAGATTAACTGCAAGCCACTGAGATAAATATAAAGATTAAAAAAAAAATATTTAAAAAAAAGCAGCTCTTATTATTACAGTAGAGAGAAAACCCTGGGGAAATTTTTCTAGCAATAAATGACACCCGCTGATAGCATTGTTTCAGTTGTACACATCTGTGTCTGTTGTTTTAGCACCAAATTCATTAAAGAAATTATGCAAATCAGGCAACAGTGCAAACATGACCAAAAAATGATCCGACACATTAAAAAGCCAAAAATTAGTTTGACAACACAACAGGTATGATCGTCGCTGATCATCATTTAAATTTTTTTTTTATGGGGAAAATGTACACAAACGTCACTTTTTCAATAGGGGTGTAAAAGGTCATGAAATTGTTTGTGATTTATTTGGTTTGATTCATTTTTTTTGACAGTTCACTCATGCACTGAATTGTTTGCAGCAGTTTCTCACATCGAAATAGAAGATACTTTACAAGACAGCTCTTTCTTGTGCATACGGCTTGTGAGCGACTAGGTAAAGTCAAACTATGATTATTATTATTATCATATCCATAACAGTATTCCAAAACAACAACAACAACAACAACAAAAGTGTACCACAATATTATGGGGACAGTTATACTCTGGTAACGCATGGCACTGGGTTCGATTCCTAGGACATGCGTGAACTTATAAAACCTTGAATGCAATGTAAGTTGCTTTAGAAAAAAGCATTTGCCAAATGCGTAAATGTAAATGTGATGGGGGTAGTACTTATGAAACACAAGAAATGCCCTTGCTTTTCAATAAAAAGGTTTTGTGATTAAGGCTTCATCTATAATAATTTGACTAGTTTTCTATAGGCATGTTTACACTAGAAATAACGACAATTAAGACAGAATGAGTAACAAAATAAGCGAAACCAAAAAGATTCACATCATGGATGGTAGAAACTCCGACAGAACTAATCATCAGGGAGAGACTCTGTATAACATGTCAAATGCAAGAAAACAGCAAAACAGCAGATTCATGGTCAGAGAACCAGATCAATGATCATATCCCAAAAAGGGCTGAGGGACTAGGGCTGGGTATTGTCATATAAATTCGATTAGATTTCGATTAACAAGCTTGAGATTCGATTCAATTCCGATATCGGTTCAAATCGATTTGATATTGATTGACTTGGATATGTATACAACATGTCCATTTTTCTGAAGTCTCTCAAGTCTCAACTAAAGCTGTAAACTATACAGGGAACCCTGTCAGTTACAATATTAGGGAATAAATTTACAGACAATTTGTATACAAACATTTAAAATATACATAAAGCACTATAATAATAAAGTTATAATAATAATATAATGTATAATAAATATAATGGCTATATAATGTCATAAACATACATTTATATTCATGGTTTATTCAAACATACATTAAATATTGGAGAACAGGTTGAGCTAAAATATAATACATTTGTAATATAGTGCATTTATTTAGCAAAATACCCTTCTCTATAGTTCATTTTTCTAGCTATCACTGAATGGCTTTGACATATTGTTTGGAAGCCGTTTTATTGGTTAAAACGAGAAATGGATTTTCAGACCAGCCCTATGCATGGACAGTTTGCAAATATATATATATAATATAATTTAACGATAGCACATATGATGCACAAAAAAATTGCTAAAATATCATGTGCAACTGTTTAGTAAATTCACCCCATTGTTTAGCTACTGCACATGGCCGTTAATTCCCATGTATACATACAAACACAAAACACTAGAAAGATTATCCATGGTCATGAAAAACACACCAGACAGTGCTGTGGATTTTCTCAAGCAGACCTCATTGTTTGGTTTCCTGCACGCTCTAGCCAAGCCCAGTAACCAAGAAACACCAGCACAGCCCCCCTCACTGTCCCGCCCCACCCCCTTCATCATAAGCCCTGAATGAGAGCAGCTGAATGCTGACATCACAGCTGCCCTTCCCTCCTTCTTTGACCGCTTCTTGCTGTCTCTCCCTCTCTCTTAATGCTCTCGAGATTCTTATGCTTACTCTAAAGCCCACTAGAAATTTCAAAAGCCTTTAGCTGTAGCATTTCAGACTGTGTCTGTCATTACAGTCCATGTCCTGTGGGCAGACTTGAGAAAAAGTGCCATAACTGAACTGTAAACATGTTACTTTTTGTACTGTACCTTATGGCTAATGAGCCATCTATCAGCCTTGTGAAAGTTAGTCCCAGTCTCACCATGTTTCAACATGAGGATGGGTAGATGATGACAAAATTATAGCTGTAATATAAATTTGAAAACATCAACAAAAGCAGATGAATATATGGTTATCCTTTTCAACATTTCAAATCCCTCAGTTCTCACCGTCTCCAAAAAGCCAAGCTAATGTTGATTCTTGTTTTATTACGAGCTCTTTTCCGTTCTCTTTTTGTCAGCAGACTCTCCTCTGTGTGGCGTTTTTCACACCAGGGCCAATTCACACCACACAGACAAACGCCAACAAACAAGTTGGCCGTTGGATTTAGAATTTTATGAAAAATAACTGTGATGTTCACAGTACCCCAACAGCCACAGACAAACTCGAGCAACCATGAATCGAGCACCCACAGAAAAACACAAGATATTCTTCATTCATTTTAACCACTAAAAATAAAAGATTGTAGCTTTCAGACATGATTTTCTTCTCGTTTATAGTTCATTTGAGGCCGTTTCTATGATGCTAAATGTTGAGAGCGCATTATTGTAATACGAAAGTGCATCCATGTAACAAATCTCTCCGCTCGCAGGTGGATTTCTTTCACTCTAGCTCAAAACTTACTGGACGTGTGCTTTCAAATATGGCTCTGCTCTCTCTCAGATTTTTTGCTCTCGTGAATATCTCCTTGCTCTTTCTCTAGAATTGTCTTCAGATTTGTCCAGAAACCTGCCATTTTCACTAGAAGGATAATTTACGAAGCACGCCCAGCACCTACACGCAAGCACATGTCTTTGCAAGGGACTTGTCTCATCGTCATGCCAACGGTTCGTGTCCATGTCAGGTTACGTCAGAGTTTGTTGTTGTTTGTTGGAAAATCATACCACACTGCTCAGACATTTACGACCCAACAAACAGCGATTGAACATGTTCAATCGGGTGAAAACAAACTCCGACCAACGGCAACAGACGGCAACAGGGGACACACACTGAACCAACAGAATTGTTTGTTGGTGTTTGTTGCCGTTTGTCTGTGCGGTGTGAATTGGCCTTTAAATGAGTGATTCCCCAGAGGTTCAAAATTGATCTCTTTCATGTCAACCTTTCTCGCTTGCTGTGACAACTAACCTACTGTATGCCATTCCCACACCATACACGGAGCAACTTTTCTCTATTTACAGATATGACGAGTGATGCATGTATGCAATTTCCCAAGAAAACCATCCCACTAGGTCTAAAATATAAACACTTATAATAGGTACTAGGGATGCACTGAAATTTCGGCTGTTGAAAATGGCATTTATGGTTTTTGTCTGAAAGAGAAAAATGGCTGAAAATATGAGCCGAAAATAAATGCTGCCGTACTAAGCACCCTCAAATGCAAGCAAGAGCACCCTCAGTTGGCACTGTAATAATATATTGGCGAAACAGATTTGGCAAACGGTCCAGTGCATATTTGTGTTTGCGCTCTGGAGAAAATCCAATAATGTATCTACAACGTACAATGTATTTTACAATGTAAACAGCGGTGAGCAATGTAGCCAATCACAGACATAGTTGTTGGTCTCTTGAATGCAATGGCCAATGAGAGGTGTTTAAGTTAGTCAGAATCCACTCACTGCTAAACACAGAAGTTTTTATTTAGTGCTGAGTTGTGCAGGCTCGCGAAACCTCTCATTAACAAAGAGTAGACATTTATTGTGCATTGTTGGCAGCTTCATTGATTATAACAGAACTTTGTGAGATAGCAATGAATTGACAGCGTTTTAGTGATTGTAAAGGGAGCGGTCTTGGCTCGCTTTCGAGGCTAGTCTATATAATCCATTGAATAAAACTATTGTTTTTAATGCCGCTAAGAGGACCGACAGCCAATTGCATGCTGCAAAGTTTCGTTAGTGACATCTACATATAAATGCTGTTGCACAGAACTGAATGAAGAATAATATATTTGATATACACTCACCTAAAGGATTATTAGGAACACCTGTTCAATTTCTCATTAATGCAATTATCTAATCAACCAATCACATGGCAGTTGCTTCAATGCATTTAGGGGTGTGGTCCTGGTCAAGACAATCTCCGGAACTCCAAACTGAATGTCAGAATGGGAAAGAAAGGTGATTTAAGCAATTTTGAGCGTGGCATGGTTGTTGGTGCCAGACGGGCCGGTCTGAGTATTTCACAATCTGCTCAGTTACTGGGATTTTCATGCACAACCATTTCTAGAGTTTACAAAGAATGGTGTGAAAAGGGAAAAACATCCAGTATGCGGCAGTCCTGTGGGCGAAAATGCCTTGTTGATGCTAGAGGTCAGAGGAGAATGGGCCGACTGATTCAAGCTGATAGAAGAGCAACTTTGACTGAAATAACCACTCGTTACAACCGAGGTATGCAGCAAAGCATTTGTGAAGCCACAACATGCACAACCTTGAGGCGGATGGGCTACAACAGCAGAAGACCCCACCGGGTACCACTCATCTCCACTACAAATAGGAAAAAGAGGCTACAATTTGCACGAGCTCACCAAAATTGGACAGTTGAAGACTGGAAAAATGTTGCCTGGTCTGATGAGTCTTGATTTCTGTTGAGACATTCAGATGGTAGAGTCAGAATTTGGCGTAAACAGAATGAGAACATGGATTCATCATGCCTTGTTACCACTGTGCAGGCTGGTGGTGGTGGTGTAATGGTGTGGGGGATGTTTTCTTGGCACACTTTAGGCCCCATAGTGCCAATTGGGCATTGTTTAAATGCCACGGCCTACCTGAGCATTGTTTCTGACCATGTCCATCCCTTTATGACCACCATGATGGCTACTTCCAGCAGGATAATGCACCATGTCACAAAGCTCGAATCATTTCAAATTGGTTTCTTGAACATGACAATGAGTTCACTGTACTAAAATGGCCCCCACAGTCACCAGATCTCAACCCAATAGAGCATATTTGGGATGTGGTGGAACGGGAGCTTCGTGCCCTGGATGTGCATCCCACAAATCTCCATCAACTGCAAGATGCTATCCTATCAATATGGGCCAACATTTCTAAAGAAGGCTTTCAGCACCTTGTTGAATCAATGCCACGTAGAATTAAGCAGTTCTGAAGGCGAAAGGGGGTCAAACACAGTATTAGTATGGTGTTCCTAATAATCCTTTAGGTGAGTGTATATTTAATATTATTTTAATATATTTTTTGTCCAATTTCGGTGTGTTATTTTAAATAGAAGTGTGGCTATTTTATTTTATTGGCTTGTATTTTTTTTTTATTCAAATTCAATAAAAAAAATTAATTTAATTAAAATGTCTAATATTAATACAATTATGTATTTTCGGTTTTGGTTTTCAGCCAAGTGCATCCAGAATTTTAATTTCGGTGCATCCCTAATAATAAGCTTACCATAGTGAATCAGGCTAAGACAAAAACACGTTTTGGAAGAAAGGATTGATGATGTATTGACTATTATTTAAAGGTTTAACAAAAGAAAAGTTACACAGTGCACCTTTAAGCACATACAATATTAAGAAACTGTTTAAGTTAATAATGTTGCTTAGCATGTGAAATATAAACTTGTGGCAATAAGTCATATTATGTGATTCTCTCATCTAATCCTTCTCACATTGTGTTAATAGCTTAATGACCCCCGCAGTCAAAACCGCCATGAACATTCTGGATCGGATACTCTGAAAACACTCTCTATGTGTATATTCACACCCTCACAAATCCAGTCTTGAAGAAAAATGTTTTCCCTTAGTGAAGATATTACAGAGGTAATTTTTATGAGTTTAGGGTGATCTTAAATATTTCCACAGTAAAGATGATATTATTAATATTAATCACTAGCTTACTTAGCCAATCAAAAGTGGCTCTATTATATTGATATAAATTAACTCAGTAAACTCAGTATTTACTTTGAAATTAGTTTAAGTTTATTTAAAAAAAAAAAAAAAAAAATCTAGCCAACTTTTCTATTTCTGGATATTAAAATGAACACTTGAATAGTCACAATATATTCAATAGTTTCCTAAAACCAGCATTAGATTGCTGTCACGGTGGGTGCAGCAAGGATGAGTTTGAGCAGGATTTAGTTGCAGCAGTAAAACTTTAACAATAACTCATAAAATTATGAGTTAACAATAAAATTAACAAACACTCAGTAGAGAGCACAAGATGCAGGAACAGACCAACCAACTTAAATAGACGTAAGAACAGACAAGGAACTAAACTAAACAGGGAGTATATATACAGAGACTAAATGAGTGAGTTAAAAAGCGGCAGGTGGACACAATAGGTTTCTAGGGTAACAAACAATTAGGAAACTAGGGCTGAATCCGAAATCGCCCCCTATACCCTCAAATAGGGCATTATTTGAGAGGACAGCCATTTGTAGTGGTGTCTGAAACCATAGTGGATGTTATTGAGTGCACTTATTCAATCCCACATTGCACCGCAATAACGAGTGTACAGCCTATGTACACACAACGGCTGTCCGAATTCGCTCACTTGTTTTCATTCACTCCTTTAAGTGAACTATATTAGTACCTAGGGAATAGTGAATGAGGGTTTAGGGGGCGATTTTGGATTCAGCCTAGGTCTCACACTAGGAAACTAGTGCTGTGTTCGAAATCGCCCCCTATACCCTCATTCACTATTCCCTACATTACTCCACTAATATAGTCCACTTTTGAATGAAAACAAGTGAGTGAATTCGGACACTGACACTGCTGCTTTTGCAGTTTCTGCTTGCTGTTTAACAATGATTTGAAACAGCAAACTGGCAGCTCCAGCAGTAATAAAAAGATTTATCTTGAACTCTGCCATGGAAACAAGAATATATATACACCATAATTCAAACTCAAACCCCTATTTTCAGTCACTGTACTCTTTGTATTGTCAGAAAAAAGTGAGAAGTCACACCAAGGCAAATGGCAGTAACTTCCACATTACCAATATTTGTTTGCTGATCACCATTTACAAAATCATTATGTATAACACATGTATAAAATCTAGTGATCATTACATTTATTTTGGATGATTTACAATTACTTTTTTATATGGAGCAGTTTGGTAGCCTATTCATTGGATAACTGACTAGCCTATTTATGCAATAGGCTGCTAGGTAAATGAAGTAAATTGCAATCTATCTAATTTGTTAGTCTAATGTATCTTTTGTGTTACACAATTTCTTACCTTGACCTTGATGTCTGCATTTCAAAGCCATCTCAACCATCATTTTCCTTCGAGAGCATTGGGCCATCCTAGTAAAAACAACCACTCAACTATTTGTTTTACCTACACTTTTATTCAGGTATTGTGTGTGTCCGAAGTGCTTCAGTGACAACTGTATGACACAGGCTACACCGTAATTTAAACACAGCAAACTTTAATGGACAGTAAAACAAAGGCAGAATACTGTAACTCCAGGCCGGCACAGTTACTTCTAAACAACGGCTAAACAATAGCAGAGTATCCTAACTTTGAGCGTTCCAAAACAAAGGCAAAGATCGGTAACTGGGGTTACAGTGTTCTGCCTTGGTTTCTCCTGGGCTTTTGGTAGTTACTGTTAAGACAACCCATTATTTTCTTGATAAAACAACGGAATTGACTCAAGATACTTATCCACATGAAGAAGGAGGTCTTGAATGTCCCAAAAATATTAATAAGTAATTTTCAACCAAAAATTAAGTTAACTGCCTTTTGTCTTTGTAGGGCAGTATTAGTTTCAGTCATTATTTATTTGTAAATTATTGGCTATTATTTATTAATAAACTAACCAAAGTTAATCAACTAGACAGATTAAGCAAGGAGTGGGGGGGTGTTCGTTTCAGCCCTAGAACAAACGACTCAGATTGGGAGGTGACTGCATAGCCTGAAGACCCAAGCAATGAATCATTTTGAATGAATTTCTGTTTCTCATTATAGTTTTTTCTTATTCTAAATGTCATCAATGTTTGCATAAGTTGATGTATTGGGGAATTTGGCTATTAACATGTAACATTTCAGTTATATTCTGCTGAAGTGAATGAAATTAACGAAATGACTTGAAAAAAGATTTGTTCATTTTGCTGAACGAGACTCAAAAATCAGTAAAATGATCTGAATTTCACATCACTATTTCACACAGAAATTTTCAGGAATCTTTAATGAATATAAAATTCTAATTCAAACTTTTATTTGAAATGGAAATCATTTGTAACATTATTAATGTCTTTACTGTCACTTTTGGTCAATGTAATGCATCCTTGCTAAATAAAAGTATTAACTTTACAGTGGCGGAGAGAGTTCATTATATAACACACAGTGAACCTTTACCTCAAACTACACAAATATGTCTTCAAATGTCCCAGATAGCTGCAGAATAATGAGGACCAACACAACGAAAACTGAAATACTGCAAGTACAGCTCTAGAGTACCTTCTACAGCAGACAGTACTGACCTCACCATACAGTGATTTATGATTTCCTGCTGAAAGATTTTCATTTATAGTGTGCATTCTGTGCCAGCATAAATATTCAACAGCAACTACAATTTGTAGTCATTGTGAAATACCCATCATTTGAAAGTGGCTAGGGATAAATAATAAAATAATAATAATATACGTTGTATAATGCAACATCTCCACAGTCTATCATTAAAAAAAAATTTCATAACACAATAAAGGTCCAAACCTAAACAGAATATCATGGTTGTATTAAGCATAAGGTTTTAAGGGCCTTTAACATATTTCTTTCTTAATGCCCAATTCTGAGATCTTTTCTCAGCAGGGATGGCGTTTAATCAGATTGTAACGCTGACTCTAATCTGCCTGGGACAGAAACCGCCTGCCCTCCCTTGCCACCTACAGCTCACTAAAATAATAGAGTGCCCGTTTAGGACAATAGAGCCGAGAAGATAGTCCAAGACTGCATCATTTCCATAAATTTCACTTTCTGGCAATTAGTCAACATTAGCGAAGCCTCTCAGCAAGACAGCATGTGACTCTTTCCATTACCTGTGTCTAATTGCAGGATATTGCATGCAGCAGGCAATAAGAAATTTACCGCAGGGCTGCAGAAAACAGTTACAAAAGACCCTCGACACCAGGTCGTCAGAGTCTGCTTTCAGTACAGATATCCGCGTGTTCAGACTTTTAAGAAACCTATGGCATCTAAAGACCCTGCAGAGGAAGCAGTAACAGATTTATTCCATATAACTAGGCTGATCTTGCATACTGAGAGTTGCGTAAGTGGCATCTACAGTGTTATTTCTGGGGAGATGCCATGAGTCACAGAGCACTAACAGAAGTGATGCATCCGTGGTTCTTTATCCTTATATGTCTGGTTTGAACTGCAGACGTGGGTCGGACAGTTACTTCCTGACACTGGATCCACATCCAGCATGTACAACCATGAATAATGAACATACAAACGTCTTGTAATATGGCATGCAGACGCTGACTATGGCTTTGTATTGCATGATATATTTCACAGTTGGACTATGAGCAATGATCTTGCATAGTTTTATTGTTCTCTCTGTAAGATCAAAGTTCAAGGGCCAGTTTTTAACATTTGAGTGTATAATTCCGCTGCTTAAAGGGATATTTTCTGTCCTTATGGAGGATGTTTAAAGAATCATTTCAAAGCTTTCTTCCATACACAACAGTTTACAATATCCATGTCTGTCAAGCTTCAAAAAGGGCAAAGCATAGAAGTGGTCCACGTGACTCATGCTTTATATTTTTAAGTCTTATAAAGCCATATGATAACTCAAGAATGCATCATTGAGTTGAACACAAGAGCTGGATAAGTTAAGTTCCATTTGAACCTAAATCATTCTGGTTCTTTTCACTTAATTGTTTATTTGGGTTGGGTACCGAAACCCGGTGCCAATATGGCACCTATACCTATATAACCGGTATGTAACCGGACCAAATCAGAACGCAGATTTCGGTTCCTCATTTCGGTGGCACTTAATTCAAACGTGCTTTGGCGCTTTGGCTGGCACCAAGCCAGAGACAGACACGCTCAGCGCTTGTCGCATATCACAACTATTCAGTGTTTTCAACCACATAATGTTTATTTTAAGTTTCAGACATTTAAATGCACATGTACTAGCAAAAAAATACACACTGATGTCTATGGAAGCGGCAATAACAATCCATTCAAGTTAATTTGACTACATGTCTTATTTATATCAGATACACATTATATAGTTAACTATATTACTCTATTCTTCTCCCAGTTCACCGGTTCATGTATTTCGTGAGATGTGGATGAATTTACGTGATGTAAATCTGAATTGTGGCGCAAACTAACATGGCGGCGCCCATCGCACATATAGATCAACTAACACACATTCACTTACACATATTTGAAAATCAGAATATCAGATAGTCCATGACATAGTTAACAAGTTTGTGAATATTTTGAATAAATATATAACTAAATAAAACCGATACATCTGTTATACAGCACTATTGTGGCTGCTGTGTGTCACATGAGAAGGATGACGCATCGCCATGGAAATAATACGGCGATGCATTCTAAAATATTTAGCCAAATGATATGGTCATATTTCTGCAAAAAAATAGCTGAACCTTGAAGCTGGTTTGTAGCATACCAAGAATACAGACTACTTTGCTGTTATTAGTACTGTAACTGTTATTTAGTGTTATAGGCCTATTGTAGTTGGGTTAGGTGGCTTAGGTTTTATTGTGAATTTGTTAAGTATCGGTTTGTAAAGTATCGGTTTGGCACCGGTCTCGTAAAAAAACCCAAACGATACCCAACCCTTTTGTTAATCCAGTTCACAAATTGGACTGAAAATTTATAAGACATTGGGCACTATCATACACCCGGCGCAATGCAAATGCATTTGCACCCATTTGTGCTACCATGGGAGCGGTGGTCTGAAAACGAGACAACTGAAATAGACTGTGCCATTGTCCAACAAAAACCTGGTCAAAAGTCAATAGCGCAGTATTTTTTGTGTTATTTAAAGGGCGTGTTAGTAATATGTGCCTATACACTCACCTAAAGGATTATTAGGAACACCATACTAATACTGTGTTTGACCCCCTTTCGCCTTCAGAACTGCCTTAATTCTACGTGGCATTGATTCAACAAGGTGCTGAAAGCATTCTTTAGAAATGTTGGCCCATATTGATAGGATAGCATCTTGCAGTTGATGGAGATTTGTGGGATGCACATCCAGGGCACAAAGCTCCCGTTCCACCACATCCCAAAGATGCTCTATTGGGTTGAGATCTGGTGACTGTGGGGGCCATTTTAGACAAGTGAACTCATTGTCATGTTCAAGAAACCAATTTGAAATGATTCGAGCTTTGTGACATGGTGCATTATCCTGCTGGAAGTAGCCATCAGAGGATGGGTACATGGTGGATATAAAGAGATGGACATGGTCAGAAACAATGCTCAGGTAGGCCGTGGCATTTAAACGATGCCCAATTGGCACTAAGGGGCCTAAAGTGTGCCAAGAAAACATCCCCCACACCATTACACCACCACCACCAGCCTGCACAGTGGTAACAAGGCATGATGGATCCATGTTCTCATTCTGTTTACACCAAATTCTGACTCTACCATCTGAATGTCTCAACAGAAATCGAGACTCATCAGACCAGGCAACATTTTTCCAGTCTTCAACTGTCCAATTTTGGTGAGCTCGTGCAAATTGTAGCCTCTTTTTCCTATTTGTAGTGGAGATGAGTGGTACCCGGTGGGGTCTTCTGCTGTTGTAGCCCATCCGCCTCAAGGTTGTGCATGTTGTGGCTTCACAAATGCTTTGCTGCATACCTTGGTTGTAACGAGTGGTTATTTCAGTCAAAGTTGCTCTTCTATCAGCTTGAATCAGTCGGCCAATTCTCCTCTGACCTCTAGCATCAACAAGGCATTTTCGCCCACAGGACTGCCGCATACTGGATGTTTTTCCCTTTTCACACCATTCTTTGTAAACTCTAGAAATGGTTGTGCGTGAAAATCCCAGTAACTGAGCAGATTGTGAAATACTCAGACCGGCCCGTCTGGCACCAACAACGATGCCACGCTCAAAATTGCTTAAATCACCTTTCTTTCCCATTCTGACATTCAGTTTGGAGTTCAGGAGATTGTCTTGCTAGGACCACACCCCTAAATGCATTGAAGCAACTGCCATGTGATTGGTTGATTAGATAATTGCATTAATGAGAAATTGAACAGGTGTTCCTAATAATCCTTTAGGTGAGTGTACAGGCGGGTGCACAATGCGTGTACACTCTGCTTATTACACACACAGGGATGTTCAGCAGCACACAAATATTTTTAAGTATGAAAAATTCAAGGATTAAAATGTAAAAGATTATTACTGCAAACATAAATATAAAAATGCCTACATGTCATAATGGATAGTAATGGATAGTCATTGCATGTATCAGAATTAGTCTACCTATTTGTAGTAATGATGAGCAAGCAGGCGTCATTGGAAGAGCAGATCCATTTCCTCGCAAGAGAAGCGTTCAGTTTTTCCACTTGCAAATTCCGCCATGTAGGCTAAATAGCGAATCCGCAATGGCGTGAGCGCAACTGGCTTTTAAAGGGAATGAGCGATGAGACTCTGATTGCTTTATTTCACGTTACACCAAAAACACACCCATGATTTATTAAGAGAATAGGGGCAAACCATTTAGACCATGCGCCAGGCACGCCAACCATTTTTCCCGTTGATTAAACTAGCAAAAGTGGATTCGGACACGCCCAAAGTGCACCTATAAGATCATTACAAATCACACTGTGCAACATGGATCTATTAAACTTGGGTACGACATGTATGTAGACTGTACGATGATGACACCTATTGACTCGTAGGCTGCAATGCAAGTTTCTATAGAAGAATAAAATGTCATCAGCATGCGCTAGTGTTAAACAAAAAGACCACGTTAAATCACACTTTGGCAGTTGTAGTTTTTGTGTGCTGAAAAAAAGACGAAAGAGGAAGAAAAAAGGAGCTTGAGGTAAGCATTTTTAAGTTTTAGTCACGTTGATTTCATGTAGATGTAAGTCGTAGCAGAAAACACTGTGCCGTGATCATGCTGAATTTCTGACACTGTCAGAAAATTGTCGTAGGCTATCTTTGGTTTTTTAAGACTGTGACAACTGCCGTCTTTCTACCTCTCTCATTGTATGATATAGGACCACCAATTAGGAGCCACGATCACAGAAATCGACATGATTGTTTCAGAATGGCAATCTTTCGTCTGGGACAGCCGAAAATTGTGCAGGCTTTAGACCATGCACTTAGATCCTTAAAATAGGGCCCATTAAGTTGAATTCAAAGACCAGTACAGGGCTGCAAGTAGATCACTGAAAATATTGGCACCAATGGTGTTTGCGATCTACTTAGGCTTACAATGCTTCTGGAAAATGCATCCCAGTCTGATTCACCAATAAATCATTCAGTCTGAATTGTGACTTCAATCTACAGTTCAATGAAAACAACCAATTCAAATAAATTATTAATTCACAAATCTGACTAATCCAGTTCGAGTTCAACTCACCGACTGATTCAGTTAAAACACTTTTTTTGCTGTTTTTGAGGCTTGAAAGACAGCCAATATGATCTGTCATGTCATGTATGCAAAAAAGCTGTGTCAAAGATTCTTGTGGCATGAGTAAATAGTGACTAAACTAAGAATATATTTATTTACTTGTCACATTTAAGAAAGACTGGTGTGTAGATTAATAGATTAGTAGATTCATACAAATGCAAGAGTGTAAGATGTAAATCCACTTTCTGATAATGATGTGTCAGCACATCATACAGCTCTTTTGGTTTCACCATCAGATGAACTAACAATCATGGACCATATTGAAACAGAGGAGGTTGATGACATCAACTCTGATCTCTATCCACACACAAGCAAGAGTGGAGCTTATCACAAACAAGATAATTTATGGATGTCTTATCACAGCTGATCCTGAATAACCAAACAATGCTGTTATGAGGCAGGACAACATGGCTGTCCTGCTGCTGCGGCGGCCCAGATGCCAGGTCCATTGAGAGATGCTTGGCTCCTGTTCAGCCTAATGAAAGCCTTGTCTGCTGTGCCATACAGCTCCCTGCATCTTTAAACCAGATGGATGAATCTGTCCATTAGTTCCTATCAGTTACTCCATATCATCTACCCAAGGATTATTCAGCGCCACTGCTGCCACATTGAATCATTAGTACACTGTAACAGGCAGAAGGATGAAAACAAAGCCATTTGTCTTTTGGTAAATGACATACAATGCTGAGGCAAAGGCAAATTGCTGCAGTACAAGTTAAGCCATGCACATTTTCCAAAGCAGTCATTAGTCACACTATGTAAACTTGGATTACTGTCCACCAGCAGTGTAGTGTGGTCACATGGACACTCTTTGTGCATCTGCAGTAGCCTAGCATGATGAAATAGTACTGAAATAATGGTCTGATTTTTTATTTATTCATTTATTAATAAATTTATTTATTTACATATTTTATTACCCATTAAATGTGATACTGCATGATACATTATATATGATATAATTTTAATTAACTAATTTATTTATTTACAGACATTTACACTTTTTAAATAAATTGGTTATTTGTGACAGGATATGGCACGATGCACTAAATAGAAATCATTTTAATGTATTTATTTTCACTGATATTTACACTTTTCAAAATTTCTTATACCATTATTTAAAAAACAAGTCTTTGCGAGTAAAAGAATAGAATGTATTATTTGCACAAATTACTTTTAAATAACAGTCATTAAATCTAAAGTGAGAACTGCATTGCATTTAAAAGTAAACAGTAGGTCAAAATAAAGATCACAAATTAAATGCGCATAAATATGAAATGCATGCATATTGCACAATGAAAATATATTAGATTTTTTAACATATATTCTTGTCTTTTTATTTTTGTAGTCCAATGATTATTTAGTTCTTATTCAGACAAAAAAATTTAAACATTAATGAAAAGTCAGTCAGATGTAACAAAATACCAGTAAATTTTAATGTTGTCTGTGAAAAAAAAGTCTTTAAAGGTGCAGTGTGTAATATTTATGAGGATCTATTGACAGAAATGCAATATAATATACATAACTATGTTTTCGGTGGTGTATAAAGACCTTACATTATGTTTTTATTACCTTAGAATTAGGGATGTGACGGTGAGGAAATTTTCCCACCGGTTAATCGACGTGGGACAACACCGATAAAAGTATCATCAGCGGGGGATTTTCAAATCGCTAATTTTAAACCGAAAGTCAAATGCGCACGGCTGCTCGGGCATTCATAATGGAGAGGTGCGGAGCAAAGCGAGTGTTTTCAATGAATTCCTATGAAAGTAAAGCTTCCATAGGCATGAACTGAAAATGCGCCAGACTGGACACACACCGTGAATGACTGTGCGACCGTAAATGCGTGTGCACTGTGCGGCCGTGAATGAATGCCCATGCCGGCGTAAATGTGTGCGCTCTGTGTGGCCGTGAATGAATGACAGTGCGGCCGTGAATGAACGTGCTCATTTTACTTTCAGTTTAGAATTAGCACCAATTCGGGGCGGGTTGCTTGAATTGTGGGTTCATTAGCCTATTATTCTTAATGAAAAACACAACAAAAAGGTACAATGACAAACTCACTTAAATAGGCGCTTTTACATTTATCTTTGAAACCAAATCTTCCGCGATCATCTTGTCTGTCTTGTCTGTCCCAGCAGAAATTACATCTACATTCACCACGGGTCCCCTTACAGTGAAGTCACCATTTTGTGGCATCATGTTTCTACAGTAGCCCTAAATGGTTAAACTGCTCTATAGAGCGCTTGCTACTCTTTACTGTCTCAGACGACGACATATGGTTGGCCACCGTAGCTTCTCTATGTGCTTCGAAAGGGGGGGATGAGCGGTGGGCGGTTGCAATCATCCCAGGTCGCAACCTCACCACTAGATGGCGCTAAAATTTACAAAGTGCACCTTTAAATGTATCGTTACTTTGACTGCATAGGGTAAGACGAAAGAAAGAAAGAAAGAAAGAAAGAAAGAAAGACATATTCCAATAAAATCAATCTCACACTACTTAGACAAATCTAGTCAGCATGATTGGATTCATTGTGATGCGTTAGTGCACTTGTGTGTAACAAGTAAAATTCTGCACACACACACACATGCGCAGAAATACACAAACTGCACATTTCTGCAAGGTCAAAATATTCCAGACCACCAGGCACCGCCCAGCCCCGTCAACTCGATGGCAGGAATGCAGAGTAAACTGTCACTCACACGAAGACGTGATTCCCGCACATTGATTCACCTGGAACGGGCTGCTGTCTACGCTTTGCTTAACATCAACCTGACAGCATCTGTCCAGCACAAACAAGGCCAACACCAGCCTTCACCAAACCCTGTACAGACACTAAACATGACATGACAAGCAGAATATTAACTTCTCCACAGCTAGGCTTCTGTTTGGATAAAATGCACCAACAACAGCGACTGATTTCATTTTGTTTTAACTATCACGGTCAACAACACCATGTTATCTTCATCACATATAGGGGTTTTTAGTGTAGTATCTTACTATCCAAATGGCTAGGCTCAGGATTCGCCAGCATTTATAAAGCAAACAACAAAAGGTCAACATCCTACTCAGAGCTAAAGCAGATTCTCACGGCAATGCAGGAAAACATTTCTACATGTCAGTGATAATGCAGTTAGATAATCTGTAGCTGGGGAAAAAATGCTGATGTAAAGACTGCACTTTCATCCTTCTTCTCAAACAGATGAAGACAGGCACAGCTGAGCATTTACTGTGCCAAAGCAGGCAACAGCTGTTATATTGAGCAGACGGGCTGGTAAAACTTTCTCTAGACTACTGTCTCTGCTTTATTTTACTAGAAAATCACTTTACATACAGTAGGTGTTTCTGGTTGCAAAAGAGGGCACAAAAAACAAGTGTAATGTCAAAGTGTTTTGTAAGTCTCGAATCTCAATGTGGTTTAACATTAAACTAGTAGCTGGAATCATAATTTGGGTTTTTTAAGCCTCGTTTAAATTAAGGTATCTAGCCTTATTAGATTTGTTAATCAGGAATCAAAGGCCATTTCCTTTCATTACGTAGTTTTTGAGAGGACTTGTATATCATTAAGGCATATCCATTCATTGCCACACTTGCCTGACGACTGTGTAGTGAACAACACTTTCAGTATGGACTACAAATCAATGTGATTGACTAGAGAAAGCATTAAATATAATTTTAATCGCTGCATGGAAACCTGTGCAGCATAATTATACCATCTTTGTCACCAACAAACCTGTCCATTTTAAAACAACCCCACTTATGTCTTGAACAAATTAAATATTTAAACATTAAACATTGTTGTCCAGTGATTATTTGTGACCCTGGACCACAAAAACAGTCATAAGTCACACAGGTATATTGTGGCAATAGCCAACAATACATTGTATGGGTCAAAATTATAGATTTTTCTTTCATGCCAAAAATCAGTAGGATATTAAGTAAAGATCATGTTCCATAAAGATATTTTGTAAATTTCCTAACGTAAATATATCAAAAATGTATTATTAATAGTAATATGCATTGCTAAGGACTTCATTTGGATAACTTTAAAGGTGATTTTCTCAATATTTAGATTTTTTTTTTTTTTTTTTTTGCACCCTCAGATTCCAGATTTTCAAATAGTTTTATCTCGGCCAAATATTGTCCTATCCTAACAAACCATACATCAATGGAAAGCTTATTCATTCAAAAAAATTTACCCTTATGACTGTTTTTGTGGTTCAGGGTCACATTTAGTTCCCATTGTGTAATAATAATAATAATTAACCATTGTAAAAATGGTTGTTTTTAATGGGGCACTTAAAACATTAAAATAATCAGAATTAGTCATAGAAAAAACTATATTGTCAATCTTCAGTAAAGACATGCAGTGTAATTTACAATATACATCATACAGCATCTAATTTGGATGATTCATCAGAAGGCCTTTATAAACTTTACAAAAGATGTACTTTCTTGAGACAAAATATGTCTATACAGGAGTGATCACAGACTAAGGACACTAATAGCTATAAAAAAAAATGCTAATAATACGTGATGGGATTACATTCATTCTGCATGCACTGTAAAACAATGGAATATAAAAACAATCACAGTTAGGCTAACGTTACTGTAAAACTCGTTGACCTAAAGCACAGCCCCATGACATAAAGGGGAATCTACATCCTGCAGATATTTTAACTTCCTCACAATCCTCGGAAATGGTGGACATTGAAACACTGTGGGTAACATTTACAAAGAACGGGCTGGTTTCAGCAGTCAAGCCAAAGAGATGCGTGTCTCCAGGACAAATGTCAATGAATTATTCAACATATGTATCAACGCATTCACCGCAATGACAAAACGACTCTAATTTGGGAAGAGGCAACGGTAAGAAACTAGTACACTCACGTGAAATTTGGACTGGATTTAGAGAGGAGTCAGCATGAATAACGGGAGAAAGCGTTTTTCATTGTCAATGTCCGATAAATATTCCGTTTTTTACGATTTTTGTGAAAAACTGCAGTCCTTTTCTCCGAATGGGAGTCGGTAAGGAGGGGACAGTGAACGGAGATTGTGGGCGTGTGCGAATGCAAAAGATTTTCGCTCATTGGCCAGTACTGGAATAGGAGGAGCTATGATAGCCAATAAGAGTTAGTATTTTGGAATATGTAATTATTTAAAACGAAAATGAGTGATTCACTGGTAGTGGAGCTTTTGGTTCATCCCAGTGACTCGAATCTTTTGAATCTGTTGAATGAAAAGATTTGTTCAGGTTCGTCGACAAGTGTTTGTTTGTGTGTTATCATCTAGAGAGAGAGAAATAAAAAGTTCGTTAAAAACGAATAGCCTAAAATAAAATTTGCGTGTCTACAAATCCTCTAAAATATAATAAAGGCTGGGCTTCACTTTAATTAAGCTTAAAAAAAGTTAGTGATGCGCTTTAAAATTCAGTGCGTGGAAGTGAACCAGAACGATTTGTTCACTTGAAAGATTCAACCAAAAATTGCGATTCGTCCACGAACGAAAAGCCACTGTGATTCACTGCAACAACTATTGAAAGAAAGATCCCTTAATAACTGCCTCTTCATACTATTTATCTGCAGGTGAGTTAAATACATAGGCCTATTGTATATAATAGGCCAATGTGATGGGATGACATTCATTCTGCATGCACAGTAAAGCTGTGCAAAAAAGGGGAAAACAATGAATGGCAGTCATATTATAACAATAATTAATTCCAAAGGTGAGGAAACATGACTACACACCCTAGAAAGACATCTTCAAAGGGGACAACATCTGGTGCTCTTTTTTTCTTAAACCAAGTTCTGCAGAAAAGTGTTTTATTACAAGGCACAGCAGTTCAATCAGTCCATGACCTTAGGTGATACGAGTGAAAGTACGGCAGTTTGGGGTGGGGATATGAGGCTAAATAGTCCAAGGGTTGGGCTTTGTTTACAGTGGGGTGGGGGAGGTAACACCGTGTTCTTGGGCTTTCATTATGAAGGTGGTGGTTGCTATGGAGACTGCATCCAGCCTTAGGCAGCCAGATGGCAGAGGCAGACTGTCTCCCAAGCCACGTCAGCAGACGCTACATTAAGACATAGACTGAACATTATTACACATTTGCCTATCATGTGCATCATTTTGTGTGCTCTGCCAAAAAAATACATTTTTATATAATTTAAAGTGTGACAAATGAGCATTATTGATTGTATATTGTACTTCCAACCAATATATTAAATGGGCCTAATGGTTAATTATAATGTCTGTTCTATGTTTTATATAACAAAAATAATGCATTTACAAAATGTTTATTATAACATATATTTAAAGAAATTAAATGCATCTAAATGAACAGCATTCAGACATGCACTGTAACAGCATGAAATCACACATATTAGCCACAATTCCTTAAACCTGTCCAACACGTTCCAATAAGCCATTTTCAGGATCAACTGGACTATAACCATAGCATGTTGTAACATTCAATCAGTGCTTGACCCTTTATTCTCACTTGTTTGAGACTGATGATGATTCACTCACACAATCACCCAAACACCCCCCTCCCCCAAATCTCCACCCCGACAGAGTCTCAGGCTGTCTAGAAAGCACTTAAAGCACCTAAAGGGAGCCTATGACGTTATCTATTCTCCCTAAATAAGCCTTCAGTGTCTTTATCAAGGATAAGCCCCTTTAGCTTCTCATTGTTCCTCATTATTCCAGCTCGGCAGACAAAAAAAAAAAAGAAAAACCACGTATGACTGCATCAAGTAGCACAGGAGATGTTGTTGAGGTCAAGCATAACTACATAACACAAAAAAGGATAAATATATCTTGCCTAAAAACAGAACAAATAACATCATATAAAAATGCACTTAGTGTGTGAGCAACTCCTAACTGGAACATGGTCTCTACATTTTCTCTGATTGAGAATCAAAAGCACAGGTTTTATCAGCTTGTGCTCTGGAATGACTCAAATAAAAGGCCTTCTTTCATTTCTGGAGCACTGAAAACCACAAATTACATGAACTCTCTATTCCACATTTTCATCACGTAGGCGTGTGCTTTGATCCGTAGACTGGTCTGTCATAGGAAGCCTGCAATGACCATTTTCAGAAACATGATGTGGTATGAGCTAGGGTACCAGACAAATAATAATAATGATTAAACATTAAATTATTCCTCAGACAAGAATTTGTGATTTTATGTGGTGCATTACAACCACATTTACCAATTTACTTGCATTTTGATTGGTCAGTATCTAAACTAAGAGAATAATTAGTCATAGGAATGGAAATACTCTGCCATGGAAATGAAATGTCATGTACTGCCCCCTTGTGTTAAATAAAGAGCACTATCTTATTTTCCACTGATCTCAACACTCTATTTAAATTCATGTGTTTTTGTGTTTTTTGGATGCAGTGTAATTGCATGTGCATTATTTATAGAGGACGTGAAAATAAATGTCCATTCATGTTTTCCATAAATGCAGCATGACACTCAACGTGAATGCCTGAATAAATAAAGAGCAATGTTTTTTTTTATATCACGGATCCACACTGTCAGAATCAAGCTCTTTTGATTTGTCTTTTTCACGCCAGCGCTTAAATAAAGACATAAAGCTGAAGCCCTCTTTAGCGCTTTTAAATGGTATTGTTTGGCTGTTCCTCTTGCCATTACCAAATTGCAAGCTAGGCACCGTCTCTTCAGTCTTTGCTTCTGGCTCAGCTGATTGTGACAGCGTTAAGTTAACTGATTGTGATTCCTCTTGAGAATTAAGAGGCTTTGTTTCTGAATCTTTTACAGTCTTTAAAGAGTTTTGTTGTGCAGTGAGCATATTACAATCCAAAGATTTTCCTTTTCCAATAACACCTATAGAGGGAGCCGGAGATGCATTTACATTACAGGTCACAAATAGGTCCTCTTGGCTGGTTTTTCCACAATCGGCATCATGATGAGCGATTGTGTGCCGGCGATTGATGATCTGGTTGTTCTGCAGCAGAGGGCTGGATTGAGAAGCGTTTTCTTCTATGGCCATGATCAGCAGCTGTCTTCTGTCTTCCTGGAAAAACTTCTGCCTGGGAGACAGGATCGGTGACAGGGCCTCGGCAGATGAAATACTACTTCGACTGGACTGGTATTGTAAAACTTTCCGTGACACCTCTCTCATATTCTGCACCTCTTTCTCGGTCTGGACATCTTCCTCCTCCTGCACCGTGGATACGTAGACAGTTTGATCGAATGAGGAATTGGTACCGGCACTTTCCTGCACCGGGCTAGAGATTGTAATCCCTGGGTGACTGGGTGTCTCTTCCTTATCAAAGCTCTCCTTGATCAAGGAGGATTGCATGACACTTTTGATCCAGCTGTCCCTCTTAACCTCTTTGTTGTTAACGGGGTGGTTCTTCTTCGAAGTGGTCTCAGTTAGAATCCCCATCGCGGGTGAGGCGATTCCAACTCTACGGCGAGATTGTCGATTGTTGAACCTCTGTAGGATGGACTCCAGAGCATCTCCTTCAATGTCTTTGTCTCGTGATGAGCAGGTGGCGGTGGAGCGTCTCTTGGCAGCTATTTGAGTGCGCTCTCGCTGCCTGCGCCTCACTTCCACCATGTCTCGTTCAAGGTTCTCCTATAGCAGAAAGATGATTGAGAAGTGATTAATGTGATTCATGAAGCTTTCTCTATTGTACCTGGTCAAGGAGGATACACAATATTTGTATATCTGTGACAGCCATTACTGAAAATATGACAAAAAAAATCTTTTTTTTTTTTAAACTGACAATATTTAAATAATTAAAAAATAATAATCTAAACAAAAAAATAATCTAAAAAAATTAAATAGGTTAACAATTTTTTATATTTATTTATTTATTTAATATATCTTATTTATTATTATTATCTCTTTTTCAAGATGTTACATTTGCAGATAGGCTTAAGTGTGTTGTTTTTTTGTGTGTGTTTTCCAAAATGACAGTGACCCTGATTCTTATACATGCACACACTGCTGTGGATGCAGCATCACAAAAAAAGCTTTTGGTAAAGTCTGCAAGACTTTTTAATCACTTTTAAATCGATTTAATCAGAAATACAGTAAAAACAGTTATATAAAATATATATAGGCCTATATATAAAATATATCAATTTCAAGTTGATTCCGGTGCCATTGTCTGTTTTGGCAGGATACTGCCATCTAGTCGTAGCAGGTTTTCTTAGACAGCTGTGTGTGTGGATCGTGCAAGGCTAAACCGGCGAAATGAAAGTCTCAAAATCCAAATTAATCAAAAAGGATCGACTCACAAACGAGTCAATGAATTCATGCGCGTCACCGGATCCACAAATGCACATCTTACTCGTTGCACGCACAAATTCTGACTTACATTAATACAAAATCGAATTTTTGTATTCACAACTATGTCTCTATTTGTACAAAATGCTGCACATTCATGTACATCTGGATTTTGCACACACACAAGTCGTAAAAGTATTAGTTTAAATGTAGAAATGCACATTTGGTATTTGTGCATACATTAATAATTAGCACCAGGCGTATTCACTGGTAGTTGTTTGTGTGTGGGTTGTGAAATGCTTGAAAACGCGAAAAGAAAGTCTCAAAATCCAAATGAATCAAATGAGATCGACTCAGAGAAGACATCAATAAATGCACTCGTGTCACATGGTCCACAAATGCACATCTTCTTTGTTGCATGCACAAATTATGTTACACTAATGCAAAATAAAACATTTGTTTTCACAAAAATGTCTCTATTTGTACAAATCGCTGCACATTCGTGTAATTCTGTATTTTGCACACACAAGTTAAAAGGCATTTGTTTGTGGATAGTAAAACATATCTGCAACATTTATCAAGTTCATGGATAATTGTTTTTGAGACTAAAATCATCCCATAGTTATGTACCCTTTAAAAAGAAATGAATGATCCCAAACTTTTCAACAGTGGTGTATGTTGTATTTCTTCTTCATTATGGTAAAACTTTTCTTTGTTTGAATTGTTTTTTTCTAAAACATTTTCAGGTTTAAACTGGATTTTCAATGTGGTCTCAGACTTTTTGACCCCACTGTGCATTCAAACATGTTTTACAAAAGTACCATTGATTTCTTTAGGTGTGAAAAAAACCCAGCTAAGATTTCTTACAGCATCTACAATGTATGTTTAGAATTACCTGAACTGCTCGTTTGAACTTCTCACAGAAAGAGTAGAAAATGGAGCAACAATCCTCTAGTTTGAACTGAGTGGGATCCTCACAGAAATACTCTGCCACCGAATCAATCACAGCAGAAAGGGTCTCAAAGGCCGTCTCGGTTTCCTTTAACCTGGTTTCTGCATTCTAAAAAAGAAGAAAGAAAAGATAAATGGAAGAAACTGTTTTAATGTTATACTTCTTATTTACATTTCCTACAATCAGCGTACTGTACTAATGTTGATGTGCATGTCAGCACTTCAATAGTCAATAGGCTCAATAGCGTGTTACAATACCGAAAGACTTGCATGCTTACATTCAGAGATAAACTAAATAGGTTCTGAGGAATTGTGACAAATATAAAGTGCCTCACCAGCAGAAAATCCCTCATCTGTTCTTCCAGATCTGGCTGTTTACTAGCATTCTGCTTTGACACCTGGACTTTACTCACTTCCTTTTGGAAATCAGACTCAATTTCCTGTTTATGAATCCTGCATTATGAAAGACAAGCAATATATTTCACTCTTTTTTGCATTTTCAATGCAATTTAGTACTGAGCTCAATAATTGAACCTATAGATCTATTGAAAGACTTTGCTAAAGTAAGCTTGAGATTCTAACCTCAGTAGATTCTATATAGGACTCTCAATATGTATAAGGAAATTACGGAGTACTAGAATTCTATATAGCAGTAACAGTACAGAGAATCACATATAACACAGCATCGTTACCTAAAGCTTTTTCTTAATTGAAATAAAGCTGAAACAAAATAAAATAAATATTAAAGGAAAAACTTAGAAATTAGAAATGCTGCTTTGGTACTAAAGTACTAAAGAAACAATTAAAGCTAAACAGAAATATTTAAAAAATAAACTAATAAAAATGACAAAAGCACAACAAAATTACTAAAACAAACTTAAATTATAAATAAAAGCCAATTCAAATGATTAATAAGAACTAAAATATCCCTGGTAAAAATGCTGCGCTTTTGTAAAATTTTTAACAGATTTTTGTAGTGTGCGTGTGTGTGTGCATTTTTATACTGAGCTACAATTTAATTAATCAGATAAAATAAAATAATTATAGGGAAGTGACATTTTTCAAACAGCAACGTGTGGCCTACCTTGCTGCATCTCCAATGTGCTGTAGTTGCTCTGGGAACTTCAGCAGCGATGCATCTATCTTCTGGGCTTGCTGTGGTAACAGACACATGAGAAAATAATTAACATGGAAATAAAGCTGTGTGTCTTATGTAGCTTTGGCACCACAATAATATTAAACATCATTGCTACCATCACAACATAGTGCATGAGGTTCATTCCAGGCTTGTTGGCTTTGGTATCTGCTAGTTTGAGAAGAGACGTTATCCGGAATCCCACCGCACTGCCAGCGTACCCTCCCTGGGGGAAGTGGGGACAGAACGATTAGGATCTCATGACAGTGTAAACACATACAAATGTGCAGTGCATTATGCTGTTTTAAGGTTAACCAACTTGAATCATTTTTAATAAGCGTAACAAGATACAGTGGCATGAGATTATACTCACAGAGTTCATGTAGTTCCCTGTTTCCAAGACCAGTCGAATGACTGAATGTAGATCAGCACATTCCAAAAGCTCTGGAAATAATTTCATACATGGGTTAGGTGAAATAAAATAAATCAAGCCTAGTCACATCCATGTAATTGCATTGTAATACCATGTTTTTGGACCTTTTTATGTTTTCTGGGACTCAAACCCAAGTTAGTTATGCTTTAAGGAATTACATCATTATGAGGATCATTTAGTGTAAGAGTATTTTTAAAGTTGATTTAAGAGGAATAATAATTAATAATCAAGACTAGCTCTGATAATATACATTTATTTATGTGTCTGCACCAAAGTCAAACAAGACTAGTATAACTTTCTATTAAAAAAATAATTATATATAAAAAATTATATATATATATATATATATATATATATATATATATATATATATATATATATATATATATATATATATATATATATATATATATACACTCACCTAAAGGATTATTAGGAAAACCTGTTCAATTTCTCATTAATGCAATTATCTAATCAACCAATCACATGGCAGTTGCTTCAATGCATTTAGGGGTGTGGTCCTGGTCAAGACAATCTCCTGAACTCCAAACTGAATGTCAGAATGGGAAAGAAAAGTGATTTAAGCAATTTTGAGCGTGGCATGGTTGTTGGTGCCAGACAGGCCGGTCTGAGTATTTCACAATCTGCTCAGTTACTGGGATTTTCATGCACAACCATTTCTAGAGTTTACAAAGAATGGTGTGAAAAGGGAAAAACATCCAGTATGCGGCAGTCCTGTGGGCAAAAATGCCTTGTTGATGCTAGAGGTCAGAGGAGAATGGGCCGACTGATTCAAGCTGATAGAAGAGCAACTTTGACTGAAATAACCACTCGTTACAACCGAGGTATGCAGCAAAGCATTTGTGAAGCCACAACACGCACAACCTTGAGGCGGATGGGCTACAACAGCAGAAGACCCCACCGGGTACCACTCATCTCCATTACAAATAGGAAAAAGAGGCTACAATTTGCACGAGCTCACCAAAATTGGACAGTTGAAGACTGGAAAAATGTTGCCTGGTCTGATGAGTCTCGATTTCTGTTGAGACATTTAAATGCCACGGCCTACCTGAGCATTGTTTCTGACCATGTCCATCCCTTTATGACCACCATGTACCCATCCTCTGATGGCTACTTCCAGCAGGATAATGCACCATGTCACAAAGCTCGAATCATTTCAAATTGGTTTCTTGAACATGACAATGAGTTCACTGTACTAAAATGGCCCCCACAGTCACCAGATCTCAACCCAATAGAGCATCTTTGGGATGTGGTGGAACGGGAGCTTCGTGCCCTGGATGTGCATCCCACAAATCTCCATCAACTGCAAGATGCTATCCTATCAATATGGGCCAACATTTCTAAAGAATGCTTTCAGCACCTTGTTGAATCAATGCCACGTAGAATTAAGGCAGTTCTGAAGGCGAAAGGGGGTCAAATACAGTATTAGTATGGTGTTCCTAATAATCCTTTAGGTGAGTGTGTGTGTATATATATATATATATATATATATATATATATATATATATATATATATATATATATATATATATATATACACACACACACAGGGCTTGACATCAACTTTTTTGCTCACCAGCCACTGTGGCTAGTGGTTTTCCAACGTTACTAGCCACTCAGCATTTTCACTGGCCAAAATTTTGTTGTTGGCTATATGTAAATGACCACTGTACACACCCAAATCAAGTCTGCATGAAATGTAACATGACTCTGATACGGTTTCATAAAAATATCAAAAACAGTTGCTTGTCTAAAAAAATTAAGATTTTTTGGTGTAAATATAATTTATTCTCAAGCAATATTCTCATCAGTGTTCTATTAGCTATGACATATTTAAATCTAGCATTTGACAGATTTTGACCGAGGGAGCTTCATATGTACTTCATAGGGTCCATATAAACTTCCCTTGTCCACTTCACGAAGTGGAACGCACATTTCAAAATGGCGGCGGGGATTCCCCCGAGGGAAAGTGCTTAGGGAAGTTCGCAAGTGCGTGCCTAAAACTGGAGTGGAACGCAGCATAGGAGTTACTAGATCAGTGGGCGAGGCCATAAACATAGGAGTGTTTTCCACTGCGTTACCTGATTTGCCCACGTCACAGTGTGGGTAGGGTTTAGGGGTGGGGTCGGATGAAGGAGCTCATTTTCATTGCATGATTTATAAACACCCATCAGTTTGAAAACACCCACAAATTTAGAAACGCCCACTTTTGTTCCGCAGAGACCCCATACTCCGAATATTGAACATCCAACATCAAACCAACTTTATGGCAGTCACATCAGATTTTCGCTGCTGAAATTGAACAAAAACAGTCAATCACTGTATGATGAATGAATCTATTACATACATCGCATGTACATCTGTGCTTTGTTGTTTATGATGAGAGTGCAGATTTCAGTGAGTGAGAGCGCGCTCTGAACAAAACCCCGGCATTTCAGCAATGACTAATCTGAACGCCTCTGATTATTAGACATTGCATTCATAAGCTCAAAAGAATCGCGAGTGATTGTTTATAATGCGCAACGTAATTATAACAGATGCCTTTTGAGAAGACAACAATAAAATTCAACCCGCCAGAGTGGGAGTGACTGTGTTACACGCCACAGCTGAAATCCACCCATGTTAATGTCAAGCCCTGTATATGTATGTGTGTATATATATATATATATATATAAATATATATATACTTTTTTTCTTGTTTTGCTTTTTCAAAAAAGGGAAGAGGACATGTTGACTTGTAGGAAACAGCAGACAGTTTTAAATAGTTTATGGTAATACTTTACAATATGTAGTAAATTGTAGTAACCTACAATCTTACCTTGTCCAGCAGAGGTCATGACTGCAATAGAGTGATTCACCTCATCCAAAAAATGGGACAATTCCTCTTTGAGTACTAAACCGTTCAACCGTTCCTCATAGCTAGAGGAAGAACCAACAAAAAAAATAATCATGATGGCATATCCAAATTTAGAATAACTTACAGTGACCTTCAAACGCACTGTCATGTATAATTACTATATCGAAAGAGCTCTGTGTACAATCGTGTTAAGTGTGTATTTGTCTTTGTGTGGCTGTATACACTTACCAAGGAACATTGACAAGTTGTACCATGAACCGATCTGGTTCAGAGAGAGTTGAATAGTCTCCTTTAAAATCAAGAAGCTGACGCACCTAAGAAAATGAAGAAACGTAATGCATAGCAGTAAGCTTTTAGGTTTGCAATTCAAATGAAAGTGCTGCATAAAATATTCTTATTTTGTTCTAAAGTACAATAACTTTTATTAAAATGCCTTGGAATTGCTCAATGAGTGTAACTGAGGCTCTAATCACATTTTACTCCCACCTCTCCATCCTCTGGCAGTAGTTTGCACAACTCCTTCAGTTTCCCAGTACCAAATCTTTCTCCTCTGCCGTTAATAATGTCATCAATCATTTCACTCACTGGCCTATGGAGAAATTTAGAGCAAGAATTATAGATCAGGACCACAGACTATTTGAAGAGTTAAAAAATCTCTGGGGCAAGTGGGCAAAAATGGGCAAGTGTAAGGATTTGAGCGAGTTTGACAAGGGCCAAATTGTGATGGCTAGACGACTGGGTCAGAGCATCTCCAAAACTGCAGCTCTTGTGGGGTGTTCCCGGTCTGCAGTGCTCAGTATCTATCAAAAGGGGTCCAAGGAAGTGGTGAACCGGCAACAGGGTCATGGGCGGCCAAGGCTCATTGATGCACATGGGGAGCGAAGGCTGACTCGTGTAGTCTGATCAAACAGACAAGCTACTGTAGTTCAAATTGCTCAAGAAGTTAATGCTGATAGAAAGGTGTCAGAATACACAGTGTATCGCAGATTGTTGCGTATGGGTATGGGACCAGTCAGGGTACATATGTTTAGCCCTGTCGACCGCCGAAAGCACCAGTGGGCTTGTGAGCATTAGAACTGGACCACGAAGCAATGGAAGAAGGTGGCCTGGTCTGATGAATCACATTTTCTTTTACATCATGTGGATGGCCAGGTGCGTGTGCGTCGCTTACCTAGGGAACACATGGCCCCAGGATGCACTATGGGAAGAAGGCAAGCTGGCAGAGGTAGTGTGATGCTTTGGGCAATTCTTCAATTCTGCTGGAAAACCTTGGGTCCTGCCATCCATGTGGATGTTACTTTGACCATCTACCTAAGTAATGTTGCAGAGTGCAGACCATGTACACCCTTTCATGGAAACGGTATTCCCTGGTGGCTGTGGCCTCTTTCAGCACAATAATGCCCCTGCCACAAAGCAAAAATGGTTCAGGAATGGTTTGAGGAGCACAACAACGAGTTTGAGGTGTTGACTTGGCCTCAAAATTCCACAGATCTCAATCCAATCGAGCATCTCTGGGATGTGCTGAACAAACAAGTCCAAACCATGGAGGCCCCACCTCGCAACTTACAGGACTTAAAGGATCTGCAGCTAACATCTTGGTGCCAGATACCACAGCACATCTTTAGGGGTCTAGTGGATTCCATGCCTCGATGGGTCAGGGCTGTTTTGGCAGCAAAAGGGGGACCAACACAATATTAGGATATATATATATAGTTTTATATGCATCAGCTTTTGATTTGATTTTGGAGGCAATTTGGTCATCATTTACACACTCTCATGTTTTCAAGCCTGTATGACTTTCTTTCTTCACACAAAAGAAGATATTTAAAAAAAATGTTAGAACCAAACCGTTTTAGTTTTCATTGACTTCCATTGTATGGTCAAAAAATATAATGGAAGTCAATGGGTACCGAATACAGGTTTGGAACAACATGAGGGTGAGTAAAGGACAGAATGAATTTTTTTGGGTGAACTAACCCTTACTGTCTCCTATGCCAGTTTAATGTGATGAGTACTGTGAAGATATTTGAAGGGTAATTTTCCAGCAGTGTAAATACTGTGGTTCTGTGGCGTGTCAACATTGCTCTGTTTGTTTGAGCAGCCAAACACAGCAACAATGACTCAACCAATGGCGTGAGTTTGGGGGCGGAACTACTTGTTTGTCCAACCAATGACAGCTAGGGGAATATTTGAGAAACTAGTTCGAAAACAATTAATACTTTCACTGCTAATAGAACAGACACACTTTTAAATAGACTGATTACATTGTAAAACTCAATTCGAAATTCTCCAAAACAAAAAGACACATAAAAAGCGGTCCATCTGTATAGAGGAAGTGGCCAACACATGGACTTCCACACTGTGACTCATACTTCACCTTGTTCTGGTTGCTTTACACTTTTAATCTCCTCTTCTTGGCCGAGCATAAAACATACCTGGAATAGACAAGCTCCGTCTTGCTTTTTTTTTTAGAGATACCCAAGCACACCAAACTGGTATCACAAGCTCTAGCTGTAGCATTATAGAACTGATGTGTTCATTAATAACATGCAAAGGTGAACTGTCACAATCACCTAATCAATATCTGAGGAGAAACACTGCATGATTAAGGGAACTGCTGATGAGGTGAATAATGCAAAGCCCATCTTATCTCCATGCTTGTACTCCGGTAGAAAAGATATGTCTGGACTGATGTTGTCAGGAAAAATTTGTTTGGCTTGCAGAGACATGTGAGCAGTGACTACTGCGCGTTTCCACCCTAAGATCTGCTGACGAAATGGAGAGCTTTTCTTAATACTCCCTTGTGGTACACTCACCTTCTGAACTGCTTGAGGAAGATACCAATGTTCATGTTCTTCTTGGAGTTGAGAATGGACACCTGGCAAGGAAAAAAAGACGTTATATGGACATGATTTGTCAGACTGATTGCTTATTATATATATTACACCATTAACATAAACAGATTGTATTAGGTATTTACTCCACCCTGATGTTTAATTGTTTTTGAACTATGAAAAGCTAATGATCATTTATGAACAACAACAACCCTGCCTATTAATTTCTTGTATTAAAAATAATCACCGGAACGTTGCGATGATGTGATTCAGCGCTTGTAAAATTAGATGTTCGGCATCACAGTGTTTTGAAATGTTAGCTATTCAATATTGTTGTAGTCCGCCTTATGTAAACACTTATAGAAAAAATGAAATCACTCCACCTTTGAAGGGTTCAGATCAAAGCACAAACATAGTCAAGTAGTGGCGTCCATAAATGTCACAGTATTGTGTTTTAAATGACTGTAAGCATTATTTGAAAGAGAATGTTACATCAAATCTAGTTACAGTGCTAGGATGTTGTGTTTTTGACTGTGGGCCACAGCACGACAAATCATGATAACAACAACGAAAAATGTTAGTCGCTGAACTACAATCGCATGTTTTGTTTTGTTTTTCGTTTTTTGCTAGAAAACACACCAGTCATGTTAAAATCAGACTGTCATTTGAATTTCAGAGTAGTAAACTTTTCTTCTGCTCTTATCTATCTGACATTAGTAATAGTTATCGATTAGTTCTGTATTATGTGACTCTGGCAGAAGTAAAGCTAGTTTTAAACACGTTCTCTGACAAAATGTCATAACCTAACCTAGAATTTATTATGCATTGAACTTAAATTATAAAAATATAATTATATATATAAAAATAAAAAATATAATTTGGTCCACATTAGCCATAAAACCAGTTCATTTAGTAATATAACAGTATTTAGTAATATAACAATATATAACATACTTTTACACATACACACACAGAGGCGGAAAGTAGTGAAGAATTTTTACTCTGCTTAAGTACATTTTCAAGTGTCTAAACTTTATCAGTGTTTTTCTTTGGAAAACATTTACATTCCAAAGCATAATGTCATACTTTTTACTGCACTGCGTTCCATATTGAATATCATTTAATACTTAATTACATTGAAAATGTAGTACTGTATATTTGTACTCAAGTAAAAGTAATTCAAAGTTTTACTTAAGTACAAGTAAGAAAGTACTACATTTTTTATGTAATTAAGTATTAAAGAAATGTAGTGAAGTAAAAGTAGTGAAGTTTTTCCAAAGAAAAACACTGATAAAGTTTATACTTGAAAAACTTGAGTACTTGAGTAGAAAGTAAATATACTTTCTGCACACACATATGTTTCCATGTTTTATGGGGACTTTCCATAGACATAATGATTTTTATACTGTACAAACTGTATATTCTATCCCCTAAACCTAAACCTACGCCTAAACACAACCCTCAGAGAAAACTTTCTGCATTTTCACATTTTCAAAAAACATAATTCTGTTTGATTTATAAGCTGTTTTCCTCATGGGGACCGAAATAACTTTTTGTCCCCACAACATAGGGTTTACCAGGACACACACACACACATATATATATATATATGTAATGATTGAAAATATTATTATTATTTTAGGTTAATTCATGTGGTAATATGTTAAAGTTAAAGGGATTACTAATTATTTAACCTAAATCCATTAATCCAAAAAATAAGTTAATGAAAGGGTTAGATAAGGGTTAAAAGTAGCTACTTATAGTAACAATTGCAGGTTACTACTTTTTATATATAAAGAAAAAAGATAGATAGAACTACTACGATAGTAGACTACATTGAAGATAACTGACCAAAAAGAAACGGTTTATGCAAAACTAGCAATTAGGACACCTCCTGCATTCGGCATGAGAATATGAGATGCTTTAATCACCTTCAGCTCTGTAATCATTATTAGAGAGAAACACTTACAGGTCACAAAATAAACAGAATATATCAAATTAAGTGAGGTTACAACTAACTAAAAGTCATCTTTAGTGTTTTGCCCAAGCTGAGACTGACAGTCACAAACCTTACCCTAGTGACATGCTTGATGAAAGCATATATAAATCTCTCTGAGTAAATGAGTCTGTAAACACCCATTTACTGTAAACCTGCAGGCACAAATGATCTTTTCTAGCACATCCCACCTGAACTCACCATTTCAGGTCCTGGGGCATTGCTTGGGGATTGGCGTACACTGCGGCGGGTTGTGGCCTGGACCTTGTTCTGTTCATTGCGGCTAAACAGCTCCTCCATACCTTTGGTGTCCAACTCGAAATCCCTGTTCTTCTCAGCCGTCCATATGTTACGCTTGCCTAGCACAGTGTCCTTTGGTATGGCCTCCCAATTAAAATTACGCATTTTAGAGGCCCGTGTTGGCCCTCTGGAAAACGGGCCTCCACTAGGGAAGAGGGCAGGGGGTGGAGGAGGAGGTGGGGGAGGTGGGGGAGGAGGGGGAGGTGGTGGTGGTGGTGGCGGGATCATGGTTTTGATGTCACTTGCAAAGATACTGCTGCATTGTCCCTTTAAATAAGGACAGAAAAGGAAACCATATGTTTATGTGTCTACTATGTTAATATCTGCTGTCATTTAGCTGAAAAAGGAAGGATTTGTGTAACAGGGAAGTTAACCGAGAAACTCTAGGCGATAAGCACTGGTGACTGTGAGTACATAACTAACAAAACCAGGAAAGTGAAAAATATCTAACAAAACCTCTGGAAAATGTTTCTGCAAAAACGGTCAAAATCAAAATGTGGTACTCATTTACACAGAAGTACACACATACACACACACATATGTAAAGAAAAATTAACATTTACATAGGCCTTGTGTGTGGTACTACTACTACTACTACAGTATTTTTGTAAGGGATACAATATACCATCATTTCAAACTTTTGAATCTTAAAAAAAAAATGCGCCACAATGCCATATAACTTATTTAAATGTTACCATAGTGCTTAAATGTATTGGTACTGGTACTGTACAGTATTACAATAACATAGTCCGACTTGGATATCCATGGTATTTTCATGGTAATATTAATAGTAAAAATATATTTTACTTACTCGTTTGAGAGGTAGCCAGATGTCTACCAACAGAAATGACTGTCTGACAATATCCGAATTCACTTTGGCTATATTCTCTAGAAAAGAAAAACATGCTCCACGGTACTCTGTCACACGGGACTGTTGGTTACTGTACACCCGTTCTGCGGAAGAGGGATGTTGCAATCTACTTTTTTACCTGTAGTTCACGCCCAGAACTCGTCAGCGCTTGTTTCAGACGTAATTCATGTGTCATGGCTTAAATTTCATAAAAGTACCACAGGAATGGGTATTTACCTAACTTAACAGACAATAACAGCAACTACCGTTAGAATTCGAAAGTTTACATTTCATTCACCCCTTCAAGACCTGTTTTTTTTTCCACGGACCAAAACTTTTTTTTACTTGATATTTGCTCTTCTTCAATGTTGAAATGAATTTAAAAAACAATTTTTGCCAACTAATTTTTTCTTAGATTTTTTTACTACAATGAATATTACGACTGAAGTAACATAAAAATCCTAATTTTAGGATTCCTTAAAAATGTAAACTTATAAATAAAAATTTTAAAATCCTACTTTGTGAATGTGTTGTAATGGTGTTGGAGATTTTGAAAATAACACAATGTAAGAATGCGCAATGCAATAAGAATGTAGAAAAAAGGTAAGATGATATAAAGTCTTAATAATTTTTTTTTTTTTTTGGTTGCAGTGGGTGAATCTGAGTATATGTGTATATGTCTGTGTTTATGTGTACTTGCTGGTTGTTTTGATGAATATATTACTGTGTGCATTATAACATTAAGACAGTCAGTGTGTGTGGAGGGTGTGTTAGTGTGTGTTGATGTGTATTCATTGATCTCACATCCACAGTGGCTGTTTCTCACTAAAACCAATGAATAATTGATTTTTTTGACAGTTTGTGGTCACTTTGAAGACATACATAAAATCATATTAATCATATTTAATTAATTAACATTAATGTTCATTAAACAACATTAGAATTTGTAGCTCTGTATTTTAGCTTTAAAAGGCTTTCACAAATTTCACAACCTGGCACACAACTAATTTATGAGGTTCCTGCTGATATCTTTTAAGATCCAATGTCCATTGTGATAGACATTAAACTTTTAAAAAGTCCTGTGTTCTGAAACTCTGAAAGATATTCAAAATAACATTGAATATTATCACTTGATACTATTGGGTTTATAGTAGGTGCAAGTTGATAAATCTTCATATAAAAGATAAAAAGGGGGCTTCCTCCTCCTCGTCCAGGCTAGTTGGTTAGTCATGCCTGTCTTTTGTGATGTCTGAAGCTCAATCAGAATAAGTTAGAGGCCAAATCTCCATGGTTATTGGTTGATCAGAAACCAGTCAGTGACCCGGCATTGCTCATATTATAAAAATATAAATTTGTATTGGTTTAAACCAAAAACCATGTGATGTCCATTCCAATGGCCGCAGGGTCTGAAGGAGTTAATTCAGAATAAAGGCTGTTTTACCCTGATCATTTTTAAAAGGGTTTAGTGCCGCTTTTAACCATGGATTATGGGTAAACTATAATTGGCTAACCCTGAATTACGGAGCCAAGAGTATACAGTATAAAAAAATTAGCTGCTAGAATTTTACGTTTTTTAACAAAAGACAAACAATTGTAAAATGCCTCACTGTTTACCTCATTAAATATTCATGATTTTCACAGAGAATGCGTTGTACATTTAACAAATGGGTGTTAATTTCACATGAACAACGAAAACAAGCTTTAACTGGGGTGATAATTTCAGAAGAGCAATTCGGTCATATTAAATAGTTTTGACTTTATTAAAACAAGTTAAAAACCAGTTAATGCAGATGTTACTACACACATCTGTCGCGAAATGTATATAGGACTGGATTGATTTGAACAATCTAGTCACTATTAGTCTGTTAAAAAAAACCTCTGTCGACACAGCCTCTGCAAATTGGGCTGTGAGCGTTTTAAGAAGATAAAATACCATGCATGGTTGCTTCACAGATAAAATACTTGCAAATGTAACAAATTCTTGTTAAAGCAAACCAGCAAAGCTCTTCTATCCCATATGTATACAAAAGCACAACATTTCTTCCAAGAAACAATGCTTGATGCAATTTGATTACCACAGTGAAACCAAAACAAAGCCCTTCTCTTATTTGAGTCGAGTGCCAAGAAATCTTTCCTGGCTGACAGTAGACTCTACCAGTAGCGTTTGCTGCCAGCCTGGAGTTTGAAGACTGCTCAGAAACTGCTATGTGGTAGTAAAAGCAAAAGAGACACATGCAAGACATGATAAACAAACATCACAGGACAAACTCATTAGATTATATCGCCTTCAGATGCGTTTTAATTTCATATGTGGGACTTCACAATTTACATAAATATAAATATATTATTAACCTTCTTATGACACATACCGTGAGCAATTTTTCATTCTTATATCTTGACGTAATCCTCCCTCAAATGACCTTATATTAAAAACAAACGTACAAGCACAACATTCATTCCTTTCAGCTCTATTCTATCAAGATAAAACAAAATATATAAACTGGCCTGTAAGGAGCTCACTGGATACGGAACAGTGAGTATGACTATCAATGCCTCATAAAATGTGATTGTTTTAACAGAAAGTAATTTTGCGTAAAATTATTTTGAACATCCCATACGATCTTAAAAGTAAGTTAAGTTTTCCAGGGTTTGGCAACATAAAAACATCCACTTCTCTTGTATTAATCATTCATTCAAATATCTCAATCTCAATCTAGTGGTGCTCACGTCTCTTTACATCCCCATCCATTAATTTTCAGGTTTCCATGTTTGAGTGTCTCTTTTACATCACTGTTCCTCAAGCCACGACGGCTTGTCAGAACCTGGTGGCTTCAACTTGACGTTGAACTGTCTGAGAGTCTGTTCCAGCTGCTGCTGATTTCCAGCAAAATATGCCGAGATAGCATTATGAAACAGTAGGAGCTGTTTGTGCATCACCTTTACCTGAAAATCAACATATAATAATTAAATTGAAACTACATCAAAAGCAAGGGATAACTCTGACGTATGAAACACAAGATGTGAACACCAGGGATTTCAACATGGTACCTTATTCTCCTCCAAGAACTTGATTTTGATGGTAACATCACTGCGCAGTCGTTCATACTTGTCTTTGTGGATCTGGTACTGCTGTTGAGCCATCTCAATGCGCACCATGGCTGCAGCGTCCCGCGGACCCGTGCTCAACTCCTCCAGGTCTGCCCTATAGGCATCGAATTCCAGTCTAAAACGAAAACATCATTATTCACTAGTATAAACTGGTTCAGTGAATCTATATAACTAATCCTAGGCTAAAAAAAAAAAGAAATTCCAGGAAACCTCCTAGAAGAACCGGCTGCAAATCCCTTAATATCTTAACTAGCTGTCAATAAGAATTTCTGTCATCATTTACTCACCATCATGTTGTTCCAAACCTGTATGTATAAAACCGCTTTGGACTTCCATTGTGTGAACACCAAACACTGAGAAATTTCTCAAAATATGAAAATGTGAAAAAGCACAACATCAAAGTTGAGCATTTGTGGTTAAAAAGTATATACATTTTTATTTATTTTTTAAAAATAACTGATCATTTCGCTAGATAAAACCCTATTCCTAGTCTAGGATCGCGCAGAGCCTCTGAAGCCCTTTGACGCGCTTTGAAAACTGCATTGACTTGGACCTTCAACCCGTTGGTTGCCATTGAAGTCCATTATGTGGAGAAAAATCCTGGAATGTTTTCCTCAAAAAACTTAATATTTTTTTTTGACTAAAGAAAGAAAGACATGAACATCTTGGATGAGATGGGGTGAGTAAATTATCAGGACATTTTTATTTTGAAGTGAAAAAATGAAATGAATTTTCAAAAATGAAAATTCTGTCTTTAATTACTCACCCTTCGTTCATCTTTGGAACACAAATGAAGGTATTTTTTTATGAAATCTGAGAGGTTTCTGAACCACACATAGGCAGAAACGTCATTGCAACTTTCAAGGCCCAGAAAGGTAGTAAAGACATCGTTAAAATAGTCCATGTGACTACAGTGGTTCAACCTCAGTATTGGTCAGCTCCTGCGTCAGCATCAAATGCATGTGTCGTGGTGCTCACATGAACAGCATCGGCCAATAATGAGCTGGTGTTCTGATGTAGAACCCAGAAGTGCTGCTCTGTGTTTACTACATGAATAGAGGAGACTAGATTGAGATTGAGATCAAAAAGATTGTTGAATAAAGTTGTTATTTTTGTTTCTCGTCACTTCACAACATTAAGGCTGAACCACTGTAGTCACATAGACTATTTTAACGATGTATTTACTACCCTTCTGAGCCTTGAAAGTTGCAATGATCTGTGGTACAGAAACCTCTTGGCTTTCATCAAAAATATCTTCATTTGTGTTCCGAAGATGAACGAAGGTCTTACGGGTTTGGAATGACATGAGGGTGAGTAATTAATGAAAGAAATTTCACCTTAGGGTGAACTATCCCTTTAAGGTTGACAGGTTGGCTTAAAATGTAATGTTTATGATGCAAGAAACAACAAAGAGCAAGACATGACGCAAAGGCCAGAATCTGAAAAAGACTGACAAACTCGATTGCAAAATGAATTTGTGTGGACTGGACTGGATCCAGTAATATGTTAATCTTGAATGACGAGGAAATAAAGCAATACATTGACTTCTAATGTCCCTTTTTGTAATGTCTATTCAATACCTGTCTTCCACAATACCTTCATTTAGGGGGGTTTCTCAGAAAATGTTGATACATTTGATTAATTTGATTACGCAATCTATATATCATGTATTTAATTTGCTGACCTTTTTGGCAGTCGGAATAAGCAGCTAATAACACATTCACTTAATTAACATGTAACTCATTAACATCAAAGTTCTGTTACCTTGCATTCTCATACATCTTGATGGTCATGAGCGTGTCCTCCATGGTTTTGTTGACTAGCGTATTAATGCTGGACACAAAGAAATTGATGGCACCCAGGAGCGTCTCTCCATTCTTGCATAGCAGTCTTTGTGTCTCTGCATTATAGCCAAACTCATCCTGCAAGGGACTAAGCTTAGATTAGGGCAAATAGGACACTATGGTAAAGTAAGATTCAGTAATAATATAGAACTAAATATAAATTGGCCCGACACCTGCAGACAGAGCAGGGGACACAAAAATAAATAGTACCTGCAATTCTGGGGATTTCTGGCTAAGATCAGCGAAAGTGTCCCCAAGAGCCTGCTGAGTCTGCACCATGTTGTAGAAGTGGTTGGTGAGCTCACGTGCTAGTCTCAGAATACGCTCGTACTTCAGCTTAGTCTCTTTTAGCACATCGATCTGAGCATCAAGCTCCAGGTCCACAGTCTTCGTGCCACGGCCAAAGCGCTCCGAAAACATCTGTTTAGTACACTGATGAAAAAAGGGCAGAAAGAGATACAAATGAATCCTATTACGACTTTACCTAACATTTTTATACTAAATACCTGTACATAAATAATTTTATTTAGCAAGCACACATTAAATTGATCAAAAAGTGACAGTAAAAACATTATCAAAGTCAAATAATTGCTGTTCTTTTGAACTTTCTATTCATTAAAGGCACTATGTCATTTTCGCCGCTAGAGGTCGCTTATTCAAAACAAAGGCGAAGCTTGATGACACCTTGATTTCGTGGAACCATGGGAGTTGTTGTCTTCACTTCTACAGCCGGTGGAAAAGAATCAGATAATGTATTAATGTTACTGTAGTATGAAGCAGGGTGGGGCTGAAAGACGTGCGTTTGCTCTGCGACATTTGGGATAATGTAAGTACACAAGTCAACAAATTATATAACATTGTTCTAGTGGTTTTTGGATATTTTAAGCCAAAAATCTTACATATTGTGCCTTTAAAAAAAAATGAGCACCAAATCAGCATATTAGAATGATTTCTGAAGGATCATGTGACACTGAAGACTGGAGTAATGATGCTGAAAATTCAGCTTTGCCATCACATGAATAAATCACAGTTAGAAAATATATTAAAAACTGTTTAAATCACAACAATATTTCACAATACTGCTGTTTTTATTGTATTTTTCCTAAAACGCAGCCTTGGTGAGCATTAGGGACTTTAAACAAGACGAGCATAATAAAACATTAAAATACTATTTCCATGCGGTAGGTTTTGTACCTTGTACGTGTTAATGCTCCACTTTTTCACGCTGTCAAATTTCTCTACAGCTACTCCTCTTGTGGCCTCCTCTGACATCATTGGGTTGCTGTTGCTGTGGTGCATGCTGGGAGCTGAGAGTAGAAAATGCAGGTACTTACTATAAATAGGGGGCCATACCCCAAAATACTATATAATTTCTAAGTGGACATCTTTGGATATAAAGGAACAGTATTATTGTTATAAAGGTTACAGTACTGACTTTATAGACATCTCATGTAGTCACAATATGACTACAGAGAAAGAATGTTACTACAATGCACCATTATCATACTTGAGACTTTATATCTTTACATATAACCAATCATCGTTTATTCCTGAGACTGACAAATGAATAGGGGCAAGAATAAAAGGTGTGATGACAGAAAATGAATAATGACTTATAATTATGGGCTGGAAGAAAAATGTGTCTGGCAGTGGCAGGAAAGGGTGAGGAGGCCCTGGGATACCTGGGTAATGTCCTGGCTGGTTTGCTATCCGACTGGCGGCTGAATGGCTGGGAGTGATACCCCTGGATTTGGAGCGGATGTCTGAAATGAATGAATAACAGTGGACGGGTGGAGGAATGGGATGAAGATGTAGTTTAAGTTAAAGACTATTAGGGAAATTGCAACATTAAGTGTTTTGGGGGTAATAGGGATGAGTAACAATAACTGTAACATTAACTGTGTTGTACTTGAGATTATAGTAGACAATCAAATGCATAATGGTTTCATAGATGGTATTATCAAAATGTACATAAACAATAATAATATTAAAGAGTAGGATGATGAGTTATGCACAGAACTTAAGAGGTAAATGCTTAAAAGTGAAGGTTAAGAAGCTTATAAGAGCAAGGTGACCAAAAGAAAGTAAAATGATATATTTATACAAAGGTAAGGTGATAGAAGGTGGAAGAAGAGAATGAAAATGAATGACAAACAAGGTTGCTGCTAAAGAAATTACAGTGTAGAGTGGCGGTCATAAGAAATGTATTCAATAATTTGCGGTAATTAAAATCAATATATATATACATACATAAACACTACCGCTTAAAAGTTTGGGGTTGGTAAGATTTTTTGAGTTTGATTTTATCAAAAATACTGTAAAAACAGTAATATTGTGAAATATTATTATAGTTTTAATTGTAATACATTTTACAATGTGATTTATTCCTGTGAAGGCAAAGCTGAATTTTCAGCATCATTACTCCAGTCTTCAGTGTCACATGATCCTTCAGAAATCTTTCTAATATGATGATTTGCTGCTTAAGAAACATTACTTATTATTATCAATGTTGAAAATGTATATTTTTGTGGAAACAATTTTTTTCAGGATTCTTTGATAAAAAAAATTAAGCAGCAAAATAACAGCATTTATTTACAACAGAAATCTTTTGTAACATTATAAATGTTTACTGTCACTTTTGAACAATTTATTGCATCCTAGCTAAATAAAAATATTAATTTCTTTCAAATAAATCTTACTGACCCCAAATTTCTGAATGGTAGTTTGTATATATAAAATAATACTTATTTCATTAATGTTTTCAATTTATTTAATTAATTTTAAACTATTCGTATTATTTCAAAAATGCCAGGCGATGCTAATAACAAAGGCTCCTCTGATTAGTAAACTGACCAATCAGAATGGATATTCAACTAAACATAATTAATGAAATAAAATAATAAAATAAATAAAACTCCTTATGGACCGTCACAGAATGTGTCAGTTAGGTTTGGTACTCGGGCATGTGTTTCAGTGCCATGTTAATGTGTTAAGGCCAACCATGTTACTGAGCATAAAAAAACACCACTAAAAGAATTACTGTGTATTCCACAGTTCAAACAACATTTTTGTTACAAAACATATGTTTATGGTCAATTTAAAACAAAAGAAGGGTTTGTGTTGCATATGCAAACATGCATCCACCATGCGACAGTCCTCGGCACCCTGTAGAAAAGAGCCAAATGTTTGCTGTTAAAATGCTGACAAACACATTTTACACTGAGGGAGAGAGAGGAAGCTGTAGTGATTCTAAAATAAGATCTTCTGTCAAGTTAGCATGCATACACAGACACCTGGTTTGGGCGTGTTACCACATCTTCTGTCAAAATACTCCGGGTTGAAACGAACGGCTGGTCCTAAACATATACGTCAGCAGAGATGTAAGACGATCCACACGACTCAGATGCTGCTTTAAATCAAGATCAGATTCGGACACCATTTTGAGGTATTCAAGTGCTCTTTACCTTTGATGGAACTGGTGGGTATGATGCCCTCTGCTGCCCCTCCGTAGCCTCCAGACACAATGCTGGTTTCATTCAGGTTTGGTCCAGACACCATCACCTGCTGTAAGTCCTAGATGTGATGGGATTTAATTTGACAGTATATTACAATCTACAACACAGAGACAAAAGACATTTAGTACAAACTGTGCACACTAGGTGGGGGAAAAACACAAGTGGGTATCAAAAGAGTGGATGAAACAGTGCTATTTTAGTATAATTCACGGAATATACTATTATAGTGTTTATTAAAATTAGATTAGCTTAGTAAGTTTATATTTGTTTTTGTTTGTTTTTTTATATTATTTCAGCTTTTTTTATTTCAGTACTTAGTTGCTAAGGCAATATTTCGTTGATGTTTATTCAGGTTAAAGTTTTTTATCAACTATTTATATTTTTATTTATTTCAGCTTTGTTCAATTATCAAAAATGATTTAAATAGTTTTAGTTAACAATCACAGTTTATTCGCTATAAAATGGTAATAAAATATGACAAGAACTGTGTTAAACTGTGTCAGAACATATTCATCTTGATAATGTCAGATAACTTTGATATGGTATGTAATGGATTACAATCAACCAATCAGCTGTCAGCTGTTACATTTAAGTACACAATTAGATAATACCAATTTAGGTCAACCAATGACCAAGCAATGCTTCATTTTGTTCAGTCTGTGGTGTAAAAGGTCGCATTAGCAATTAAAGAAAAAAGCCAAATTTATAAATTTTACTGGTAGTCCACTGTATGAAGAATTTTTGGGTGTAATATGTCACAGTTTACTTTATTTTGCTATCCTCACTTACATAAATGAACTATCATGTCCTGCACCCACTAGTAAAAAAATATATCTGGTGTCTGAATAATATTTGGTTTGATTGTATATATTATTGGTTTGATAAATGCTGGTCATATAATTAGAATATCATCAAAAAGTTGATTTATTTCACTAATTCCATTCAAACAGTGAAACTTGTATATTATATCCATTACACACAGACTGATATATTTCAAATGTTTATTTCTTTTAATTTTGATGATTATAACTGACGGAAAATCCCAAATTCAGTATCTCAGAAAATTAGAATATTGTAAAAAGGTTCAATATTGAAGACACCTGGTGCCACATTCTAATCAGCTAATTAACTCAAAACACCTGCAAAGGCCTTTAAATGGTCTCTCAGTCTAGTTCTGTAGGCTACACAATCATTGGGAAGACTGCTGACTTGACAGTTGTCCAAAAGACGACCATTGACACCTTGCACAAGGAGGGCAAGACACAAAAGGTAATTGCAAAAGAGGCTGGCTGTTCACAGAGCTCTGTGTCCAAGCACATTAATAGAGAGGCGAAGGGAAGGAAAAAAGTGTACAAGCAATAGGGATAACCGCACCCTGGAGAGGATTGTAAAACAAAACCCATTCAAAAATGTGGGGGAGATTCACAAAGAGTGGACTGCAGCTGGAGTCAGTGCTTCAAGAACTACTACGCACAGACGTATGCAAGACATGGGTTTCAGCTGTCGCATTCCTTGTGTCAAGCCACTCTTGAACAACAGACAGCGTCAGAAGCGTCTCGCATGGGCTAAAGACAAAAAGGACTGGACTGCTACTGAGAGGTCCAAAGTTATGTTCTCTGATGAAAGTAAATTTTGCATTTCCTTTGGAAATCAGGGTCCCAGAGTCTGGAGTAAGAGAGGAGAGGCAAACAATCCACGTTGCTTGAGGTCCAGTGTAAAGTTTCCACAGTCAGTGATGGTTTGGGGTGCCATGTCATCTGCTGGTGTTAGTCCACTGTGTTTTCTGAGGTCCAAGGTCAACGCAGCCGTATACCAGGAAGTTTTAGAGCACTTCATGCTTCCTGCTGCTGACCAACTTTATAGAGATGCAGATTTCATTTTCCAACAGGACTTGGCACCTGCACACAGTGCCAAAGCAACCAGTACCTGGTTTAAGGACTATGGTATCCCTGTTCTTAATTGGCCAATCTATGGGGTATTGTGAAGAGGAAGATGCGATATGCCAGACCCAACAATGCAGAAGAGCTGAAGGCCACTATCAGAGCAACCTGAGCTCTCATAACACCTGAGCAGTGCCACAGACTGATCGACTCCATGCCACGGCGGATTGCTGCAGTGATTCAGGCAAAAGGAGCCCCAACTAAGTATTGAGTGCTGTTTCATGTTCATACTTTTCAGTTGGCCAAGATTTCTAAAAATCCTTTCTTTGTATTGGTCTTAAGTAATATTCAAATTTTCTGAGATACTATTTGGGATTTTCCTTAGTTGTCAGTTATAATCATCAAAATTAAAAGAAATAAACATTTGAAATATATCAGTCTGTGTGTAATGAATTAATATAATATACAAGTTTCACTTTTTGAATGGAATTAGTGAAATAATTCAACTTTTTGATGATATTCTAATTATATGACCAGCACCTGTATATACTAATAAACTTTAAATATATAGTGCTTAAATACAAATGCAAATATTTAGCTTTAGACTAGAAGTTTATTTCTATTAAAAATATGGCTTTATATTAATACTAAATTCTTACCTTCTCCTTAAAACTTTTATAAAAACCCTCAAAAATGTGGCAATTCAACAAGTTAGTTGATAAATATATTGAATAACCAGACATCTTTAGTTCAGGAGAATCCCAGAGAATTAAGAAAAGAAAAAAAAATCAAAAGTCACTATAAAACACATGCAAATTAAAATTTGCATGACTGCTTTCCATGTCCCTTCTTGACTTCTCTGACTAGTAAACAGCTCCCATTTGTGATAAATCCTGCACCAACATTTGCCCAAGCCCCATGATAATGCAATGAATACTATGTGTGCAACTATGCAAACCATCGACCACACTAAATCAAAGAAAATGGGGCTTCAATATACGGGGACACCTACAAACTCTCCCTCACCATGGCCACTGGCAGTGTGCCTACAATTTCATCTAAGCTCCCACCAATCTGTGCACCCTGTGACATGAAAAAACATAAAATGTGAAGACAGTGTCAAAAAGATGGTGAAACAGATACATTAAGACAAAGGTGCTTAAATAACCAAGCACAACTAAAATGAATTTAAAGTGTCATATTTACAATGGCTCATTAATGTGTGATTAAGCCTGTTCAACTGTTCAAGGCCTCTCAGAACCTGCCACACAATTTCCACAGAAACAGGACGTCACATCACAATAAGGTGTAGTTCATGACGTAACTGAGCAGCTGGGCCTGAAATTAGAAATTAGGTTGGATGGACAGTGGATACACACCTGCTCAAGACTGTCATCCTCTGCCGTCCTGGTGTCCCCGTTGCTGTTGATGGGTATTTCCATAGTGGCGGCTTTGCTCAAAATACTGTCTGTCATGATGGAAATCTACAAAAAAAAGTTGCAGATGAGACAATAAACACATTGCAGATGAGACAATAATCATACAGACAGACAGACAGACAGACAGACAGACAGAAAGATAGATAGATAGATAGATAGATATGTTATGAAGACGATAATCAGACAGACAGGTAGGTAGATAGATAGATAGATAGATAGATAGATATACACAGACAGACAGATAGATAGATAGATAGATAGATAGATAGATATACACAGACAGACAGATAGATAGATAGATAGATATGTTATGAAGACGATAATCAGACAGACAGGTAGGTAGATAGATAGATAGATAGATAGATAGATAGATAGATAGATAGATAGATAGATAGATAGATAGATAGATAGATAGATAGATAGATAGATATACACAGACAGACAGATAGATAGATAGATAGATATACACAGACAGACAGATAGATAGATAGATAGATATACACAGACAGACAGATAGATAGATAGATAGATAGATAGATAGATAGATAGATAGATGTTATGAAGACGATAATCAATCAGACAGACAGACAGACAGATAGATAGATAGATAGATAGATAGATAGATAGATAGATAGATATGTTATGAAGACAATAATCAGACAGACAGACAGACAGACAGACAGATAGATAGATAGATAGATAGATAGATAGATATGTTATGAAGACGATAATCAATCAGACAGACAGACAGACAGACAGACAGATGGATAGATAGATAGATAGATAGATAGATAGATAGATAGATAGATAGATAGATAAGGAGATAGATAGATAGATAGATAGATAAGGAGATGTAGATGATGAAGACAGACAGAGCATAATATACATTACAGATACAACATAAAACCAATTGTTCTCATCCCTGAATGTTTGGTTACATCCTTAAAACACAGTATTAAAACCAACTGTATAATAATACCACATAATGATGTATTAAAAGTCTTAGTGAAGCATGTGTTGAAATATAAATATGTATAATATAATGTTAAAGTATAAATAAAAGAGTGATAAATACACAACATACAATGCACGTTTTATTAGAAAACCAGTATTATATACAATGCATGAATCTATAGGCCAGTCAAGCAATAATCTGGGGGCCAATACAAATATATATATATATATATATATATATATATATATATATATATATATATATATATATATATATATATATAACATATTGTATAGGAAGCGATTGAAAGGGGGAAGGGATGGATTATACTTTATACTACAGTGTGATGTGAATAGACGCCATGACGCGATTCAGCCGGAGCAGGTCAAGCGTCCTCTTCTTGTCAGCGCCGCTGCACGACTACGTGTCACACCGGGAGAGAAGAGGATGCTTGACCTATGCGATCCATCTGCCGCTGCTTTACTAACCTGTATGCCGTCTTAACCGCTGAACCGAACCACACGGACCACATTTAAGATTATTCCATGACCAAAAAGCGATGTGTGTGTGTGTTTAAATGGATGTCTGGAGGGCAAATAATCTCCACAGGCTGCTCTGTCAATCCTCTTGGTCGCTCGGTAACGCAAATCCTCCCGTCCGTTCTCTGCAAACGGAAGTGACGATGTGAAATTCTTCAGGGTTACTGTAGTAGCGTCGATGCGATACATACTAACGGCATTATATTGGAGCGTAAACAGTAGTATTGTTATATATATATATATTACACAGAATACAATCCAAATAAAACTAATATTTTCTGAGGTTAAATGTGACACGCAGCTTTCTGTAAAAAGGAATGAGAGCTAAATAGAGGTTTTCTGCTATACTCAGTATGACCAGGAGGTGTCAGTATGACTTTGGGAATAAAAGCATCATTGCGACGGCTCACAATAGTGCAATGGTTAACCCGTTCCTGCTAACTAAAAGCATCCTGTCTTATTAATTATGCAAATTAATATATATGTCTATACACACACACACATTAAATGTAGGCTATATTTGTTTTGTACCATTTATTTGTAACATTATTTATTATCATATAAATAATAATTTTGACTTAAACTAAATTATGTTTTATTAACAAGGTTAATAATGAAGCTACCACATGAAGCACATTTTCAACATGACAAAAAAAAATTAAACATTGTTTTTACAGCTTTACATTTGATTTTGCTTTATACATTGGGCCAACAAAGCTTGCATTCATTTCTATGTATAGTCTATGCATATGCATGTGTCTATGCAAGCATGAAGATCAACATGCTTCTAAGTCTCTGCTAATCAGATCAAAGCTGAAAATCTCAAAAGCTGATTACTTAGATCAGTGCAAAAATGAATATATGACATTTTTGTTCTGAGTTTGCTTATAAATGTTATTAAGGCTAGGGCAGACATTTTACCGGAAGAGAATATATCATAATATCTACGCATATCATTAAGGCAACAATCTTTGAGGCTCACAGACTAGAACACATGAATATTGATGGGTTAAACCAAGGCTGGAGTTCAGATAAATGTCTATTTTTGTAATTCTCAGATTTTACATACTAATTGATTAAGCCAAGTCCAGAAGCAAGTGTATATTTGATCATGTATCGCATAGAGACTGCATGTCTCAGATACTTTGAAATGTTTAAATAAATCAGTCATTATTTAATGACTTTCTTTTTTAATATTTATTATTATTTATCAGTTTTTTCCCCAATAGAAAAATCTCAGAAGTCTCACAAAGAATACCATTTAGAGGCCAAGCTTAAGCCGGAAAAAGCAGTTACTGAGTCTTTTGGAAATGGATGTTAGTTGGTGTGTGATACGCCTCACATGCTTCACCTTTGCAAGCCAATATGCATCAAGCATGTGGAGGAAGTGAAAAATTGGAAAAGTGTGCTTTTGCTTGACCGTTCAAATGAACATCCTTTGACTTTTAACCTTTGACCTCCACAATCTTGTGTGCACCTAAAAAAACCTGGTTAAAGTTAAAAAACTGTTGTTTGGCCCTTTTGCATTGAAAAAGCAAAGCCCTCTGTCTGCCAAAGAAAAGTGGAGATAATAGCCGAAAACGGAAAATGAAAGCCGGAAATTGTCCTTATAGCTGAATTTTGGGTAAACTTTATTTGGTAACACTTTCTTTTACAGTGTCCTTGTTACATATGTTACAAATTATGCATAAATGCTTGCAACTAACCCTCATCCAAACCCTAATTCTACCATAACCCTATAGTAAGTACATGTTGTAAATTAATATTACTCAGTACTTAAATATATAATTTCACTGTAACTATGACACCTTAAAATAAAGTTTAACCCTTTATTTTAAAGTGTCCGTGTTACAGTGTAAATACATTTAAGTACTGAGTAATAAGAATGAACTATGTACTTACTATAGGGTTAGGTTAATAGTGTGGTTTATAATTTGCATATAATTTGCATATATAAATAGCCTACTATAGCTATATGTGTAACAAGGACACTGTAAAATAAAGTGTTACCAAAATATGTTATATTAAAAGTCATGTACTGGACTTGGCAATCTATTAAATATCTTATATCAATATCTATATCAAATAACTTGATGTTTATCTTTACTTTAAACAGGATCTTTAAAAGATAATTCTGATTGGGTTGTCGCCTGCTGCTGGGTTCACCTGGGGCCAACAAGGATAAAAACACAAGGTTTAATGTAATTGCAATTAGGTTGTAATTCCAAACACATACCTTATTGAAGTCGTGTCTATGCCACAAGCCTTCTGTTTAGAGCATTTTTTAGTCTGGGAACCTTAGGTTAAATTTGACAATGAGGCAGACCAAAACAGCCACCCACAGTGGACGTATTTGGATGCAAGTTTACTGGTACACATAAACTGAAAACAAGGCCTGTTAAATTTAAGTTCTCCATGTTAGAAACCTTTGCAAGGACATACATTACCGAACCATTCCGTGCCTTCGAAAGCTCTGCAGCTTCCCACTCTTTTCCTCCCATTCAGTAAATATCCCGTCACGCTTTTAATGATCATTAAATGCGCCTCCAGATGTTGGCCAGCGGTTCGTCCTCACACAGCCCTTTCTGAGTTCCTCGACTGCAATCAAGGCACAGAGACAAGGACCTCAAAGAAAAGAAAGAAAGAAAACATGGCAACACACCATGCTCTAGATGTCTTACCCGCTATGTCATTATTCCCAAGCAAAATAATTACAAACATTGCTCCGTGTTTACACCGTGTAGCATATGGACCTGGTCCTTTTATAGTTTTTGTAATGTGCCATTTCAAACAAACTGTCAACCTTTTTTCTTCCTGCTTGCTGTTGAATCAGACTGAGTGCAATTCGTCACTGTTATGGATCCATAATATGCGTGACTGTGAACATCAAACACTAAACCTCTCCCTGAAAACACAAGGTGAAAAGAGAAAAACAACAACGTAATCCTTATAAGTCAGCGCAACATGTTTAAAGGAATAGTTATCATTTACTCACCCAAACCTGTATGCTGTTTTTTCCCCCTGTGGAACATAAGAAGAGAAGTTTTCAGGAGCTCTTTCGAATAAAAAATAAATAAAATAAAATAAATAAAATAAAATCCCAAAAGCAAAAGATTTTCCTAACTGGCTTCACTTTTTTTCATGCAATCTCACCTTAAACTGAACCTATAGTAGCTGTATTAACAACCAATGTTGATTTTCCAGCTTGCAAATTCTCATAAGAGAAAAGATCACTTTGATATTTGAAGAGTAAAGCAGTTCTCAGAGCAGCTGTTCTCTTTTTCAGATCTTGGCAAAAAATTACAGTGATGTTATTTTCCATGTCGCCTATCATCCATTAAGCAACTATATTTCAGGGCTAAATTGGGTGGATTTCAGGCACTGTTTAATCCAGCTGGAATTAGCAAGAGTTATAGCTATGGTGAGGAATAACCACAGCTGAACGAGTTTATGCTGGGAAGTTGGGATCATTTGACAAGGAAATTATGAAAAAGTATCTAGTGGTGTTCCAAAAACTGTTGAGTGTTTTGGCTTTTCATAACTGATAAACAATATTGGTTTTCCAGTTCTATGTAGTGCATTTTTTCCATGATAATAAAAAAGAAACCAAAAAAGTAAACTTCTGCCTATTTAACATATTATACTGACATGGTGGAACAGTTTGAATGCAAAAAAATATAAATGCCCTACGTTATAGGCTACTTACAAGACGATGGGTTTTGTATGTCACAGCTAGTTCCACACAGGGCCGGCCCTAGCATTTTGGGGGCCCTAAGCAGATTTCCAAAAGGGGCCCCCACTACCTACAATTTCACCTAACTACCCCCAACCCATTCCAACATACACATCCTACACTGACACCTTATTGTCTTAATATATTTATCTTTCAAGATATAATATGAAGATATCTTTACTTATGCAAACGTAAAAAAAATTTTAACGATTGCTTTTAGATGAATGTATCAACATTTAGTGAATTAATGCTTTAATAAAGCAAAAACACCTGCCAATGGCTTATTAAAAATCTGGAATAGAGAATAGTACAATAAAATAGAGAATAGTATATTAATAATAATAATTATAATAATAGAGAATAAATAGGCTACTGTTCTGAGCTGGCATGTTTTAGTCCAGATTAAAATGCAACTTCATAAGTGTAAAAACACATGTTTGAAAAGTATTTAAGTAGGCCTTTTTAAATATTTGGAATTTTCTGATAAACACTAAAGCGAATACAAAAATCTGAATGGCTGTTTGAAAACGTAAATACTGGATGAATTATTTTCCTCTCTGTTACAAGCAGAAAGAGAAAGTCGCGCTTGCGGAGCACTGCTTTGTGTACAGGGGTAAGCACCACCTCCTGACCTCCAAACTTTATCAAACTTATTACCACGCATTACTGTCTTAACACCTGGTGTGGGGCCCCCTGGTGGCCACGGGGGCCCTATGCAACGCTTATATTGCTTATTAGGTAGGGCCGGCACTGGTTCCACATGTCTACTGAAGATTTTTTCTATGTGAATATTACATGCTCTCTGGCAGAAATACTTTGTTTATGTATACAGCTTCTTTTGAATATTAATGAAATTAGTTTTGGCTCAAAGGAAGACGACAGATTATTTTCTTAGTGTGTCTTTTTATCTTTTCCTCTGTACTTTGTATTCTCTAGAGTCTCTGTAAAGACCTGAACTACAGTTTCTGCAACAAAAAAAAACAAAAAACAGGGATGAAATTGCACAGCTCATAGACTGGTATTTTGAAAAAGTTATACTTTCCTCCCTAATTTCTAGTCTGGGACTAGAGATACCAAGAAACCACTCAGACTTTCACTTGGGAAAATGGTTTATGACCAGAAAACCATTGTCTCTTGCTTGTTTACCTAAAGCAATTAACATGTTTTTGCTTGATTTTGTGGTTGTTTCGGAAGAAATGCCACCCACAGCCCTATATAAGCTTGCATGTTGTAAACTTCCACATTATCACAGAATTATTCCATATTCACATATTTTATTCCATATTATGATACACTATATTGCCAAAACTTTTGGGACATCTGCCTTTACATGCACATGAACTTTAATGGCATCCCATTCTTAATCCGTAGGGTTTAATATGGAGTTGGCCCACCCTTTGCAGATATAACAGCTTCAACTCTTCTGGGAAGGCTTTCCACAAGGTTTAGGAGTGTGTTTATGGGAATTTTTGACCATTCTTCTAGAAGCGCATTTGTGAGGTCAGGCACTGATGTTGGACGAGAAGACCTGGCAGTCTCAGCTCTAATTCATCCCAAAGGTGTTCTATCGGGTTGAGGTCAGCACTTGCTTGTGGTCAGCACTTGCAAACTTGCTTGTGCACTGGTGCGCAGTCATGTTGGAACAGGAAGGGGCCCTCCCCAAATTGTTCCCCCAAAGTGGGGAGCATGAAATTATCCAAAATGTCTTGGTATGCTGAAGCATTAAGAGTTTTTTTTCCCCCACTGGAACTAAGGGGCCAAGCCCAACCCATGAAAAACAACCCCACACCATAATCCCCCCTCCACCAAACTTTACACTTGGCACAATGCAGTCAGGCAAGTACCGTTCTCCTGGCAACCGCCAAACCCAGACACGTCCAACGGATTGCCAGACAGAGAAGCGTGATTTGTCACTCCAGAGAACACGTCTCCACTGCTCTAGAGTCAAGTGGCAACGTACTTTACACCACTGCATCCAACACTTTGCATTGCACTTGGTGATGTAAGGTTTGGATGCAGCTGCTCGGCAATGGAAACCCATTCCATGACGCTCTCTACGCACTCTTCTTGAGCTAATCTGAAGGCCACATGAAGTTTGGAGGTCTGTAGCTATTGACTCTGCAGAATGTTCGCGACTTCTGCGCATTGTTTGAGTTGCTGTTGTTCCCAACTGTTTCCACTTTGTTACAATACCACTAACAGTTGACGTGGAATATTTAGTAGTGAGAAAATTTCACTAATGGACTTATTGCACAGGTGGCAACCTATCAAAACACTTGCTTCATCATTATAAAAAAACCCTTTCCATTTAAAGTTTCCATTGCCACCGTTTGACCCTGTGTGTCGTGAGAGCAGCTTGTAAAACCCAATAACAAGCAGCTCCACCAACCTACTGGTAACACTATGACTCTTCCTGGTAATTTTACCTGGATAATCAAAAGATGACCAAAAAGAGCCCACACATTTTTATAAAAAACGATTTAAGCATCATAAATCCTGTTGGGGTTGTTAGCATAAACTCCAAAGTGTTAATTTTGTTTTCTGTGAATACTAGTTGTGGTTGGCTCCCAGCGTCTGCAGACATGGCTTGCACGCAATGGCAGATGCAGGGAATTTAAAGGCCACGTCCTGTGAAGTTACAGGCAGTAATCTGAGCTCTGAATGCCATGCATTTTAACTATTTGTGCTGCTTCGCTAAGATTGCACACAATTGATTCTTATATCCTAATAGAATTATATAGAACACAATACTGTCAGACCACACTTTTAGAGAAGTAACACAGTGAAGGGAGAGTGGAAATGTATCAATCAACTATTTTAGCTATATATTTAATAAAATGTTCATTTATATCAACATTTCTTTTGACTCATCTTCATCCACCATCTTGGACTTTTTTTCCCCTCTGCTTTGGCTTATTGAGGACTTTTTGTGTGTGTGTGTGTGCTAATTTTCTCTGGTACTTCAATGAAAAAAATCACATTTTACCCTCTTAACCTTCCATTTACTCTGTTTAATGTCTCCTCAGCTGCCAATAAATTTTATTGGATGCAGAGCGTCTGTTTTTGTGTGTACCACCCAACCTTCTACTTTCCCTATTAGTAATAAATAGGATGCATTCTACAATGCATTCTATGCTCTCTCATTATAATGAGCCAAAGTCACATCCAGAATCCTCACTGGAACCAATTTTCCTCAGACCAGATGTTTGTGAGCCAATTTAAACCTGGAATAGAACAGAAAGTGTTAGGATTTTGAAAATGTTGGAAACAAATAAAATGTATGACATAAAAGCGGATTAAAAAAAAGGATCATCAGGTTTTACACAAACATGTGAAGTTTATGCAGCCCGAATGCTGCTGTCATTAAAGCCAAAGAGCAACAAACCAAATATTATTATGTATATAATAATATATTAAAATTAATGTTTATTTTTCAATTCAACTTTTCACTTATGCTGATAATACAAAATAAGCATGACACAAGCAGCATTTATGGAGTAAAGGAAAATCAAGGTGTCCCCCCCTTTATATACAAAATGTATATAAATAAATCTATAAATAAATCTATAAATATATATAAATAAAAAAATAAGAAATTAATGAATGAATAAAAAAAAATTAAAAATAAAAATACTCAAGCAAGCACTCTTTGGATATAAATAAACATAAGACATTTTTCCAGTCATATGTCAGACTTTAGAATCATTTAGGGATCAGTTAAATCTCATTCTAATCATTAATCTGGAAAACGCATGCACATATATATGATGTGAGAAGACTCTTTCTCACATTATATGTGTTATATCACACTTTTCTGTCTTGTGCAGTATCACAGCATCATCATCATCATCGCTGTGTAACTGACAGGGTAATTGACATTACAACACTGCTGCTGATTTATTTCAGGCCATGACCCCTGCAGATCCAGTGCTTTTTGAGACTCTGTGAACATTATTTCTCAAGCGCTGGTCTAAGAACAGTTTTCAGTTGTTTCGCTAAATCCTAAAATTACCATTAAAAGCAGGAAAGAGGAAATAGTACAAAAAAAAAGAAAAGAAGTCAGCAGCAAGGAAATCACGACAATAACAAGCTCAAGTATATTAATTCCAGCCAGAATAAGGCTACATCTCTTAAAGTTCACCTATTTTACACACCACCTGCAAAACCAGCCTGTCTTTTTTGGCCATTTTAAGATTGTTTCTAGCATGATAAAGTGCTTGAGACTTGCATACGCATTTGTAATTTTTCACAAGTGACTCTAACAAGCCTAACACATGTTCTGGTGTGGACAAGGAGTTTATAACCCTCTACCTGGTACGTCTCACAGGGGTGTGCACAGGGAGTAGTTCCTTCTTTATTGTCGTACGTCGCTCTTTCCATGTTACCGTTCAGTTACATTTATAGAACTGTTGTGAAGGACCAAGGAGGAGTATTTCTGATATAGGGAAATCTTTCATTTCCATCTTTTGGAGAGTTTCCCCATGAATGCAAGGCACCCTGACAGGCTATTAATGGAAATGTCTGGCTCTGACAGCTCAGACATGCGTCTTCCTTTGCCTCGGTCACCTCATGCGATTTACATCACGCTAGGCTGTTGTGTTTGGCATAGGAGCACAGACACTTTCTAGACTGCATGCAGATTCGGAGAGCCACAGAGAGGACATCTCATTTCCACAGGACATAAAAGAGAAATTATTCCTATTTTCAAAGTAGAGAAAAATACTTCACACTATCTTTGCCATCTAGTCTCAAAACATGCTGTTTTTCTAAGGGATAGTGAGTGTCTTTTGAACTTCTCATGTCCTAAAAAATATCACTCGGGTCGGTTTGTGCTGGACTGATAAACTGATTATGCTCTGCTAGTTAACTGGAGATGTTTTGTTTGTATTAGTTAGGTTCATCCATGCCACAAGATGTTTCAAAAAGTAGTGGGGACAATATTGACCCTGGCAAAAATTGGGGATGCCCCACATGCAAATTATGCCTATGGTGGGAACACAACCTGTTACACCTCAAACAGAATAATGTGATCATACCTCTGCCTTCTACTATTGAGGGATGGGAGGATGACCTGAAGAAGTGACCTCAAATAAATGACACTAGTATATTTAGCTACTTTATTGACTCTGTTGCGGACGGTGAAGTGATGAACAATCTGAAAAGCTCAGAGGCTTATCAGTACTTCCACAGTAATAAAGTCGGCCACGTTTTGTTAAAAGAGGTGGGACACAACCTTGTCTATCTTAAAGAAGACATAGAGCCTATAATATTACCGGGCCTGGGTATTAGTTTCAACATCAGGTGAAATATACGGTTGGGTTCTCATGTGTTGCTGGAACAGGGTGATCTCGCTAGTACAGCCGCGAACAGCGCAACAGGTACCAGAGCTCCGCAGTGACATTTTACAATAATAAATAAATAACAATATAAAACACAAAACAGTATTTGTTAAGTTGTATTTGAAATTACTTTAGGAAGAAACACTTTTGACGGTTAGCCCAGCACCATAGCCACTGGGACTAACTAGTTTACTGCTACTTCTGCTATCTCCCCTGGAAGTTAGACCCATAATCATTTCTACAGTAGCGCCCCCGAGAATGAGGTTGATAGTTTTATGAAGAACCTTTAATATCCATGGAACAATCTCATTACACAAAGGGTTTGTTAGCCTATAAAAGTTCTTCACACTCAATCTCAGTTATGTAGATATAGAAAGTGAGCTCAAATGAGCTAAACTGTCCTCTCTGGCCCAGAATCTGACTGATTATCCAGGTTTTTAAATCAAGTGTCAATTCCAGACTGTTTTTCTTTATTATTTAGAAAAATAACTTAAAAAAAAAAAAAAAAAAAGTGCAAAAAATAGGCTATAATGTAATGTAAACAGTAACTTAGCATTTTATACTTAAGGCTTTGAGAAACAGTTATTGTGGCCAAATATCTTGCAGAAACCCTGAAGCCATCGACTGGCTGTCAGTTATCTCAGTTCATCCAAAGGATTTGTTCAGCCTTACTGTAATAGTTAAATTGCCACCTACTGCATAGAGTCCGTCTGAGCAGGATTTGTGCTTTGCTGGCATGTGCTCTTTGGAGTAATGGATGTCAGCAATAGCTGGAGAAGCTTTGCTGCATTCCATTCACGGATTCTGTCTGCTAAACCGATTTAACACCTTCTCTAAAAACGAGACAGAATAGAATCAATTACTCCTCAGGCAGGCGATGTTTGGCATGGGGTTGAAGAGATGTGACAGCCTTGGTTCTGCTTCTTAACAAAGAAGAATCGCAGCTCTGTAGGGAATTGTGAAGTGAGAGGAAGTTGGTTTAAACGAAACATTCTTGTAATTTTTCTAGAATAACAATGTAGAACAAGAACGACAGGGTTCCTCCCTTTAACATGAACTGATACATTTCATGTGCGTTATTGGTTTATTGGCATAAAAGATATAGTGCTTGGCCCATTGCCCTCAGCCTTTGATATGGTACTAGCAGTGGTGGTGTCCAGGTTTAAAATGAAACAATGCAAACCACATCTGCGCTTCTTTATAGGTCTGCCAGATGCATATCAAGGCAATCAAACGTGCTCTTATGATCCTGAAGCACATGTAGGATACCAGTAACACTGCTACCCACTGTGGACCACCAGTGGTGTGGAGGGTTTGAAGACACATTAGTGTTGTACGAATGTATGGGCTGTTAAAGACAAAGGCAACATATCAATTTTCTGAACAGACTCTTTCATTGATTGTGACAGATTTTGGGCTTTCTCTTCAGCTTAAACAAAGAACAGAACACCTTTGGTTTTGGAGTGTAGCGTGAGAGAAAAACACTACGTTAATTGTCAGTTTTGCAAAAACAAAACACATTAACCTTTCTTACCACATTATTATGTTTCATCACAGATTTGCCAAGCTTTCCTCTTCATTCATATAAGACCAGTATTACTATTACTACTGCTCACACTTAAGATTAAGCACTAAAATATTACTGGTAAATCACCCAACATCATGCTATATTAATGATACCTCTTCTATTTCAAATAAACGCTGTTCTTTTTAACTTTCTATTCATCAAAGAATCCTGAAAAAAATGTTTCATGGTTTGCACAAAAATATTAAGCAGCAAAACTTAACATTGATAATTCTTATAGTTTCTTGAGCACCAAATCCGCATATTAGAATGATTTCTGAAGGATCATGTGACACTGAAAACAGGAGTAATAATGCTGAAAATTCAGCTTTGCCATCATAGGAAAAATTTGCCTACATTTTTAATATTTATTAAAATAGTAACAGTCATTTTAAATTGTAATAATATTTCACAATATTACTGTTTTTACTGTACTTTTGATCAAATAAATGCAGCTTTGTTGCACATGAGAGACCTATCAAAAACCTTTTATTTCATTTATATTTAATTGGATCTTTGAGGTGTTTCACAGGCATTTTCTGGTCTTCAAGCCTAGTTTTACTTTCCACCCACATGCTCTCCATATGCTCAGTCTTGTTTTTCCTCATCCTCAATGCATTGTTTTAGTTGCCTGTCTGCATGTAAAATGATTTCCTTTATCGGGCAGAGGATAAACAAAAGTTCTGAGGTTCCCAAGTAATTTGTGAGCCCAGGCTACTTGTCAATGACAAACCAACTACCACCCTGCATTCCCTCGCATTACCCTGTTTCTGAAGCCCAGCTCTGAGCCCCTTTGGGAATGGGAACCGTATGAAGCAGTATAAAATGTTATTGAGAAGGCATGGAAAGGCCAGTGCACTGCTGGAGATGGTTCTGACTGCAATGGTGTCTCACCTCTATGTGCACTGCATTGTGTTTGCCAAGTTTTACAAGCTATGTGAGAGCAGAGTGTGTCTGACATGAAACTGGGATCGGTTAACAGGGTCTAGACCAAGGTGCACTATAAATCTCACCTCTTTTTCTTCTTTGGTGTCGGCAAGGTAACATACCACCTGTATGTCTGCACATTAAAAAAAGTAGAGATTACAGAATGGTATATGGTAAGTTTACATGAAAGTTGACATACTGCATATTACATTATTTTGTTGCTAATGTCCAAAGTAGCAACAATAAGTAATTGCAGGCAGTTACACACTATAATTCTATTAAGGTGCTCTTACAATATTAAATCTTACAATATTTTATATAATAAAATAATAATTGTCAGGATTATATTTTGTTTCTTGTGCTTCAGTTCAGTCTTGATTGCATCGTATTTAGTCTCCTTGGTTAGTGATTACGTTCAGCTGTCTATCATTAACTTTCCCTGTGTATTCATACTCCCTGTTTCATTCAGTTCTTTGTCGGTTCTCATCTTTCATGTAAGTAAGTAGTTAGTGTGATATTTCTCTGTGCATACTCCTGTGTATTCTCTCTGTGTTCATTAAAGAAATTATTGTTTGAGATTGTGTGTCATGATTCTACTAACTACCACAACAAGCGTGCCAGAAGAATTGACCCAAACTGATGAAGAGGATTGCTTCTTCCAGAACGGCCGGACACTGAAGGAATATGTGGAGGGATATCTATAACTCTACGAGGCATGATGAGACCCTGAAAGAACCTTTCTGGAGCGGGATGGATGAAACCCCTGGCCAGATGCTGCTGTTGGGGGAGTGTCACTATCCTTTGCTGAGTTTGTCGAGTTTGTCCCGGTACATATTCCATCACCAGCAGCTTTCTCTCCCCGCTTCAAACTGGACTAGTCGTCCCAGCCAGGAGTGTCCTGGACAGTTAGAGTCCACCGAGGACCTGAGTTTGAGTCATGTGTAGTTGCTACCTTCCACCCTGGAGCCATAGCCAGCCAACGTATCCGTCGCAGAGCTAGAGCCAAGATGACATTTTTGTCCCGAAGCTGGAGCCCATTTCGGAGTCTGCACCTTGGAGTCAATATTCTCAAGAACCAGCGGGGGACCACTGGCTCATTGACTTTTGGTCAGACCTAGTTCCCACCCCTGAAAGCACTTCAGGTAACCTCCTAGACATCCCAGTTCCTCCCAGTCACCTACCCACCCCATTATCTCTATCATCAAGGCTAGACTCACCTGGTCAGCTGGTGTTTCACAGCCCTTCACCTTTTCCACTACTCTCCCTCCAGCTCCTTGGCTCCGCTTTGGGTCTCCTCTTCACCAGCTAAGTTCCGTGAGACGAATCCCCTGGCTTTACAGCAGGACTCCAGGCCCTTGACTCCACCTTGGCCTGTCAGCCCATCGGCTTCACCTTGGCTCTGCGCTCTCAGTGCCGCCGTGGTCCGTCATCACTAAGGCTCCACCAGGCTCCCTCGTCCCTCTGGGTCCACATTGGTCCATCGTCACCCTGGTTTTGTTGCGGACTTCCAGGCCTCCGGCTGTGACTCAGCCCTCAACCCCTTCTGCTCCACTGGGATCCTCAGTGGTTTTATTTTTTTTTTTTATTTTATTAGTTTTATTTTTACCTAATCAGACCTCACATTGTAAAATATCTGAAAGAGTGGAAAATATCTCTAGTCAAATGTCCATTTCAACTGCACCCAAAATCAAAAATATATCTTTTATCATTTTTGGGGCCCCAAGCAGAGCTTAGATTTGGAAGAGGCTTGGATTTGGGAGAGCTCTTCATTGTGTCATTGAGGTGTCCAACTATTTGACTGAATTATTTTGTAAGTAAATTCCAAGAGTGGTCTGGAATATTCATCTCACTGTATCGTCTCGGAGGAACCAGGGAAATAGAAATGATCTGAAAAGTAAAGAGGAGACGATATAAAACTTATCTAATTTGCTTATGAATATTAATTATGAGACATTTACTCAGTAGTGTAAACTGATAAAAAAACAAAAAACAGATGTTTGTAACTGGTCATAGTAGAATTGCTGCTTACAATTTGCATGGATTCAGTCCATTGCCAATGCTACGCATTACTAGCATTATTTGCATTTTTACGGTCTAGTCAGACTGTAAATGGTACTGCTTTTTATTTATTTTTTTCTGTTGCACTCCAGTCTCTATGTATGCGTGAAAGTAGCTCCTGTTCCTGTTTTCAAAGCGTACAGTTTAAAATTGATATTGCATGCTATTTGTTGTCAACACCCTATTCATCTTTTTTGAAGCATAAACAGTCTATAAGTGCTCCTTAAGAAAATACAGCATATTTGTGCAGCTTAAACTGTGTCAGTGGAGAAATTCCTCCACAGTGGCCTTTTCTCCACTGGCTGTACCCTCTTGATTTTGGCTGAGCGATTCCACACATTAGACCTCTGACTCCATGGGATTTCACTCTCACAGGGCTTTCCAAAGACCAATCATATTTGAGTCTCTCTTCACTAACACCTTTCTTAAGTTCAGCCCACCCTGCCTGAAACCAAGTTATTACTTCTATGCTGGGGTTGAGCTGATTTTTAATCATATTAAATGTTAGCCACTGTGGAAACAAAGAATTCTCCTTTAAGCCCTTGATTTTAGCGCTATTCTAACCTCCACGTCTGTATTGCTTTTAAAGTGTCATTAAATGCTGGCTTTTCTCCAGCAGCTATACTGTGAAGTTGGAGCAGATTTATTTTCTTGAAGGGTTAATGTATTTTTTCCCCTTCATTTTATCGTAAAACCATTTAAATTTTCACTTGTGAATTTGGTAATAAAACAGTCAGGAGTCGAGTAACCTGTTTTATGACTTTCACATGAGCACAAAGAAAAGAAGAGAAAAAAAAAACACCCCAGAGCAAGTTTCAGCTGAAATGTGCCTTTAATTCATGAAAGTGATCAGTTTGACAGGCAAAGTTTAAGTGCTCGGAGTATCTGATGGCCTCATTAAGATTTAAAGAGATGCAATCAGAGCTACTACTTTTAGTGGTTTGCTAACTTAGTAATTAAGGCTGAAAAATATCATGAAGCATTGTAGTTCCACAATCCTATGATGCTGTGGTTGGTTGCTAGGTCATTGCGAAGAGGTTATGAAGACTTGTAGTCTAAATTAAATCAAATGTAAATGGTGGTTCAATTAAATTAAAACATTTCTGAAAAAAGCTACACAATTAGAGGTATTATTAATGTCCATAGCACTAAATATCAAGGATAAGTTACATGACAAACATTAATACTCAAGGTTAAAAGTTTAGAACAAATCATTAACCCAAAGTATGAGTAATAACAGTCATTCTTGCATTAAAAACACCACTGGAGAGTCTTGGTAAATCACTGCTCATCTGAATATTGTTGTATTGGTTTCAGCATAGAGCTCCTGCTTTTTTCTTCTTCTTTAGAGTAACCACTGACAGTGTTCAATGGTCTGACTGTGATTAAATCAAGTTTAACTTGGCTTACCTTGTTTTATTACCAGTCCAAGTAACATTCTGGCACTGTTCTTAATTTTCCACTGTTGTTTCTCTTTGTAGCGGCATTTTCACAGGGAGCCCGGGATAACCGTTTAGTCACACCCTGGAAAATTTGAATTTCCATAATGAACATTCCTGAAACAATAAGTTAATAAGGATAATTTGTTATCATGCATCTGCATGTTATTATGTTATCATGGATCTCTCTCTCCATCTCTCTGCCGACTACAAAGAACCACATGCGGTGTATACATTATAAGGAGATTCATTAAATACAATTTTGTCTGTGAAGAGATATTAGAGAGATATTAGTCAACACTCTATGAATTAATATCCTCCATCTATCTTGGGAAGATCACCAGTTGTAATTTATTCAGATAAAAAAATAATAATAATAATATATATATAGGACCTTCCCGTTACCTTTTGGGATGCCAGTGTGATGATAACCACATGGAAAAAGCGGCAACAGGAATAAAAGGGCCTATTCTGTGAAAAATCATATTTAGGTTACTTCCAGTCTTACAAGAAAGTGGCTGGATTAAGTTGTCTGCTGAGTCACATGACCAGCTGTCCAGTGGAGTAGCTGGGATATCAGAGTGTTTAATGTCCTTTTTCCTCTCTGTTTAGACTGTTTGTAGCAGCACTTTCTCTGAAGAAAGAACAAAACAATCATTCTCCTGTTTTCTCTCCTCTCTCCACATCACCGAGGGACTGGAAGCCGTCCGCATTCACTCCATCAATCTTACTCTCTTTCCCTAAACTAAAGCTCTGATCCAGTTTGAGACCCAAAGGTCCCATGGAGATAGAACTAAGGAAAATAACCCGACTTTCACTAGCAAGGTTAGATTAACATGGCATCTGCTCAAGCATAACAATGCAACAATAAAATAACTTGTTTTTCAGACTGCAAAAAAAGAAGAAGCATATTTTCTATAAAATAATTAAAATTTCTATAATTATGCACATATGCATGATTGATACATGTAAACGAGTGGGAAATGGTCCATTGGGCACATAGTATAGGACTGTGAAGTTTATTATTCCACTCAGTAATTTGTTTTTGTATTATGCCAATTGCTGATGTATGCAGCGCAGCCTCAGCGGCCTCCCACACGTACCAGGTTAATCAAGCAAACGTTTTTACAAGTCATCAGAGAGTACCTGAACTGAACCCAAGGAATGTTTATGAAAGGAAACACATTTGAAAAGTTCATTTTTGCTATACAAGAAAATTGAGCGGTGGTTTCTATCATTCAGCAAGGAGGTTCTCAACTAGTGGGTCATGACCCAAAAATGGGTCACAGGTCTCATATGAAAAAGTTGTAGAGGTGGGTGAAAAAAAACAACGCTAAATACAAATATTGACTTTGTGGAAATTAGCTAGACTAGGTAGATTAATATATAGACAGATAACTATGAGCAAAACAATGCAAAATAAAATACAACCTACGTTAAAAACAAGTTCACTTTCAGATAAACATGGTTCATGTTGATATTACTTTTAAATAATAAATTGTTTTATTTAATATTATTTTTTAATGTATTTAACATTATTAAAATAAAATGTATTCATATTATCAATATAAATACACATCAGTGTTTCATTATTTTTTAATAATGGTTTAGTTCATACAATAAACATTTTTGATACTGTGTTTTGGAGCACTTAATGTCCAAGGTCCACAGTAGTGATTTGGAACCAACATTAATTCATTAACAACACTAATTTAACAAACATAAATCAAATCATCAGCTTATTAGCAGAGTCTACAAGATCTGAACTGGGTATATACACCGATCAGGCATAACATTATGACCTTATGAAGTGAATAACACTGATTATCTCTTCATCACGACACCTGTTAGTGGGTGGGATATATTAGGCAGCAAGTGAACATTTTGTCCTCAGAGTTGATGTGTTAGAAGCAGGAAAAATGGGCAAGCGTAAAGATTTGAACGAGTTTGACAAGGGCCAATTTGTGATGGCTACATGACTGGGTCATCTCCAAAACTGCAGCTCTTGTGGGGTGTTCCCGGTCTGCAGTGGTCCGTATCAAAAGTGGTCCAAGGAAGGAACAGTGGTGAACCGGCGACAGGGTCATGGGCGGCCAAGGCTCATTGATGCACATGGGGAGCGAAGACTTGCCCGTGTGGTCCGATCAAACAGACGAGCTACTGTAGCTTCTGCTCTCCCTTTTATGTGAAGTTCAAAAGACCCTATGAAGATGGCTTCCTACTACAGTATACTGAGAGTGGGGATTTTCTTTGAAATTGCAGTCCTGAGTCGGGTGGGTGGATCAATTCCTGTTCTTTCCAACAACAGTACTTGAATGCGTTGAATGACGACTTCAGAAGTGGGAAGTAGGATATTTCTGACAGCATGTGAATTATTATTATTATTACAACACACCAGAAACATGTCAAGTCAGAAACATAACATGGAACTAGCCTAAACAAAACTATATTTACAGATTATCTCAAAGTAAATGGTTGTGTTAAAGCAATCTGTGAAGGTTGAGTAATTAACAGTTGTTGTCTATAAGCTGTTTTGTTCATCACACCTTTATTTTATAGCATGTAACATTAAAATAACTGAGTGGTAAACTCATAATTCTAGAAGATACACAACTATGACTTGGCTTGCCATTCATGTGCTGGGAACTCGTAATCACATTCTGACTCCTCTTGAGGGGCACATAAGTTCATGTTTAGGTTATGCAAATACCTTTATTAAAAACTGTTGTGTGTTTACTTAAAACACAAAAAGAAACAATGACCTCTTATACTGTTATTTCAGTTATCACAATCAGATCTGTTTTGTTTTCCTATAAATTTCTTATTGAGTGAAATGAAGAAAAGATGCTAGATGAGTAGATATGACCACACAATGGTGTCTGTGAGTTCAAAATAATAAATATTGTCATCAATTAGACCTAGCTTTGGACCCAGTAGCCACGCCAGACTCTAGTTAATGAAAACGAATTGCGAGAGATTGAGGCACACCAAGAATCATATTTTCATCACGGCGAACTCTTTTCCTTCAAAAGAGAGTAACGAAATGAATCAAAATACAGCAAAGCGTGGAAGCCTGAAATACAAGCAGCTGGAGCCACTAATGAGAACCAGCCGCAGGTGGTTGCTAAGTGACAGCGGCTGAGTGGCAGGCCTAGAGCCTGGGCCGCAGTTGCTCACCTCCCGAGTCGCCTGCCTCTCTCTCCCCACCGCAGTGGCTCTCACTCTGGCAGGGCAAGACAGGGAAGCAGGGCGGCCTGAAATGAGAACCAGACCCCTTCAACCCTGCAATTGGCTCTCTTCCCCTGGCTGGTTTTTTTTGTGTGTCTAAAGTTGAGAGAAAAAAGGAACGTGCTCCAAAAATAGATTAGGGATCGCGTGCCAATGGGTTTTGAAGACTCACTTTTTTCGCTCCCTCTAGTCACGCAAGTAGCCTGGCAAGACTTTGGAAATCAAAGCAGGACAAAACAAAAACACACAAAAAGACAGAAGGAAAGACAAAGGGCCCTCTGGAGGTTGTAAAGGTCATTGTATCTCTAAGGCTCTTTTTACACCTGGTATAAAGATGTGTTTTGGTCGATCGGATCACAAGGACAATCACAAGGATGATGCTAAATACAGGTCTAAAACGTTTTGAGCTTGTCCACTTTCGACCATTTCCAGTGATAGTTAAAAACACATTCGACCGGATTGCTTTCGTAGTGTAAACTCTCACAAAAGACTGTCTACTGACGTAACATGTAAACATTATGGGAAGCACACTAGCCAGACGGGATTTGAAGTTTGACGGCTGACGAACCAGGTTTGGTTTGAAGACAAAAAAACGTACCAAGCACAATTATGTTCTCTCACCATTCCTGATTTCTAACATGCTCTCACAGCATTCGGCGTGGTCTTGCGGTTGTCAGAACAGAAACAAATACATTTACTCACCCATAGACCCTCCCCTCGAAGAAATCAGGCAGAAGTGTTTGATAGTAGACAAAAGTGAAGGATTAAAACACCAGGTGTAAACGAGTATGTGTCTGCCTCGTCTACTTGTGATCCAATCGACCAAAATGTCTTAAAACCTGGTGTAAACAGAGCCTAAGGGGTGCACAAATATGGAAGTGGGCAGGACTAATATTTGAGACCCCACCCCACAATGAATCCACATCACATGACAGACGTAAAAGTGCATATGAAGTCTCATTTTGACATTTAAGCTCTCTTTCATAGGACTAAAGAGACTGAGTTGCAATCGGATGAATGGAAATCTAGACAATATTTAAAGAAAGCACATAATGGGGCCCTTGGCGACTAGAAATATCCGTCTTTGTGGGTCTGCCAAGCTTGGTCGGCATCGTTATGAAAGAACCCTTTAGACAAAGGGCAAAATAGACTCTCTTTCCCTTCTGCTAAAATCATTAAATTCGACAGTCGTTATTGTCATTACATTTTCAAGACTCATGCCAGGCCTACCCAGCAAAGAAAGCCAGTGAGCCCCTTGGAAAGGTTGACTAAAAGGTTACTTTTCAAGCTAGTTTTGTTATGAAGGGCCACAAGACGTTTTTAAAGCCATCAAAGCAATATGTTAGAATAAATTAGTCTCAGGCCAGTTGTTCTAAGTGGCACCATCAAAACAAGGCTCAATGTGTCTCCATATTGACCCATGCAGACACAACAAACCGACCTCATCAAAGCGAAAAACGTCAGATGCCATACACAAACATTTAGCAAAATTAATGATGCATCATCAAAAGCCTCACAATTAAATAACACAGTCATTCAGAAAGTCTCTTTTGCTTTCGAATGAGTTGTTATGACCAGAAACACAGTCCACATGGTCTGAGTGATTTGACAGTAGTGTTTAGCTTCAGCAAACACAAAGAGTGTGTCAACAACAGAAACTGGTGTGGAAAAAAGAGCTCTCCAACTGTGATCATTCCATCAGACATAAAAAAAACCCACGTTAAATAGAATTTCCACACAACTTCTTGTATGTGAGTTAGCTGATGCACCAAAGAGACAGACTCTCCATCAAACTCTTGTGTAATAGGAGCAAATTGATCCTCATTGACCTTCACCAAAACATGAAATAAAGCCTAGCGCAATTGCTGGCTGAAGCATAATAGATTTTTGTAATAGTTTACATCAGTAAACATTCATACCTCGTTTGCTGACGACAGCAGTGGGTTTGAGTTTGTACAGAGCCAGCGAGTGTCGTGTCCTCACACAATGCAGGTTCGGCACTGATGATGCAGACCTCTTGTGTTTCATTTTTGTCCCATCAAGCTGCCTGGTTCTTGCCAACAGATGATGTAATGCTATTTTGAAAGTAAATTAAATGTTTCTCCTTACTTAACCTTAAAAAATTAGTTTCAGAAAGCTTGACTTTATGAATGAATCCTTGCAGTTTATATACAATTATGTTTTCAATGCATTCATGCTTGAATTTATGAAGTATAAAAGTGAAACTATCATTACATTTCTAATTTTCCTAATTTCTACGGAGCCCCTAAAGGGAAATGTTGGTGGAAAAAAACATGAAATGGGTGGAAAAAAGGACTTTTGTAAACTAACTCCTCTGGGGAGGCAAAACATGTGCAAGAGAACGCAAAAACATTTATGTAATTTTTCCTCTCATCTCATTTTTTTTTTTTCCATCACCATGTCCCTTTATGGGCTCCGTACATTTCTGTGCACACAGAATGCAATACTCAACAGTAATGGTGCATTCACACAGGCCGTTGGCGTTAATGCTTCTCGTTTACTTTGAATGGGAAACATCATGTGTTGCCGAACTGAATTGTCCAACTGCGTCGCGTCACTGGCCTTCAACTTTTCAAGCACTAACGCAGGCGTCAGCCAATCAGATCGCCCATGCAAATACCCTAGCGCAGACGCTATAGCCAGCAGCGTTTATGCAACACCGGAAAAGTAATGTGATTGGCTTTTGTCACTATGACAGTCACATAATTAAAATCCCTGAAGAAATGGGATTACCTTTCACAGGTGAGAATATGTTGGTTTGTGTTTTTATATGTATTAACTCAATATTACATGTTTTTACTATGGTACTTGGTCGCTAATGAGGCATCTTTACAGTTGTGGACAGAATTATTGGTCCCCTTGGTAAATATAAGCAAAGAAGCCTGTAAAAATAAATCTGCATTGTTATTGAAATTAAAAAAATCTAACTTTTCATTGAAGTAAAATAATTGAAAATGTGGGGAAAATCTCTGTATGAAATAAATGTTTTTCTCCAAAACACGTTGGACATAATTATTAGCACCCTTTTATTCAATACCTTTTTAACCTCCTTTGGCAAGATAACAGCTCTGATTCTTCTCCTATTAAGCCTGATGAGTTTGGAGAACACCTGACAGGAGATCAGAGACCATTCCTGAATCTCTCCAGATCCTTCAGATTCCCAGGTCCATGTTGGTGCTTCTTCTCTTCATTTCACCCCACACATTTTCTATAGGGTTCAGGTCAGGGGACTGGGACGGCCATGGCAGAAGCTTCATTTTGTGCTTCTTTTTTATGTTGATTTTGATATTTGTTTTGGAACATTGTCCTGATGGAAGATCCAACCATGGCCCATTATAAGATTTCTAGCAGAAGCTTGATTTTGTTAATGAATTCAAGTATCTAGGAGTCATATATGATTCCACTCTAACATTCAAACAAGTAAAAAAGGTGGCAAATAAAGTAAAATTCAATTTGCCGAATTTTCAACAAGTTAGGCCATTTCTTGACACTAAATATGCCAAGTTGTTCTTTTCACATATTGAATATGTTTTACAAACTGGTCATTAACTAGCATAACTAAAGCATTGAATCTCTATTTAAGAAAGCCATAAAAACTTTTGATAAAAAGGCATTGTCATTTCACCATTGCGATATTTTAGAGAGATACATTTTTAAGCTTTGATAATTTTAAATGTTTCAAGTATGCTCCCCCTCCACTTCATGGCTTCTTCCAAAGACTTGACAGTGGAGGTAGTACACTGTAAAAGGGGACTGTGTGATACCATTTAGGCGCACCACTTTTGGACAAAACGTATTGTCAATAATAGGTGGTAAACTCTGGAATAGCTTGCCCTTTCAATAAGAAAATGTACTACATTTAAGAGCTTTAAAACGCACTTAAAACAGTGGCTTCTAGAAAACCAGACGTACTCACTTTGTATTTATCACCCATACACTTTCTCTGTTAAATTGAATGCAGTATAGAGGTGGATTAACAATGTCTTTGCCATTATGTATTTTTGTTTCGTTTTGTTGTTTGTTTTGTCAATGTATATGTCACTATTATGTGTATCTTTTCATTTAGAGTGAATGTGAAGTCTTATGTTACCTGCCTAGGGACTACACATGAAAAGTAGTTATTTTGACTAATTCTGGCATATTTACATGGTGTATTTTATACAACAATGTTCATGAATATGGTCCCTATCAAATAAACCAATAAATAAATAAAGAAGCAGTCAGGTTTTGATTTTTTTATCTGCTGGTAGAATCAATGATGCCATGTATCTGAACAAGATGTCCAGGACCTCCAGCAAAAAAATAGGCCAAAAATGTCACAGATCAAGCAGTGTATTTAACCGTGGGCATGGGGAACTTTTTTATCCCTGTTAGCACCCATCTGGTGGGTTTGCTGCCAATAAGCTCTTTTTATAGTTTCATCTGACCATAGAAGCTGGTCCCGTTTGAAGTTCCAGTCGTGTATGACAACTGAATATGCTGGAGTTTGTTTCTGGATGAGCGAGGAGGATTTTTCTTGAAACCCTCCCGAACAACATGTGGTGATGTAGGGGTTGTTTGATAAATTTGATTAGTCTTTCTGACCCCAAAACCCCCAAAATTCTCCATCTGTGAGTCTTTGGCCATTCAAACTCTTTTCCTCACAGTGCATTAGGATGATGTACACACGTGTCCTCTTCCAGGCAGATTTCTTAACATCTTTGAACAAGAAGTCATAGCTGGACAATTAAGTCTAAATTATACATAATTATATATACTAAAAAAAAATCTAGGGGTGCCAATAATTATGTCCAATGTGTTTTGAAGAAAAACACTTATTTCATAATGTGATTTACCCCCCACTTTCAATTATTTTACTTCAATGAAAGGTTAGATTTTTTGAATGAAAGATCAAAAGGATAAACAATGCAGATTTATTTTTTACAGCCATATTTGATCATATTTACCAGGGGGGCTAATAATTCTGACCTCAACTGTATATATATATATGCTTCCGACAAGTCTTTCAGTCTTTGTTTAGAAACATTTTTCCCTGAAAGTTTGTGTTAGAATAGTTTGCCAGAGCACGATTATAAACACGACGAGGCTTTGAAAGCGAACTAGCGAGTAGAATAATTTACCTGTTCGTCTGATGACGTTTAATGTCCCCAACAACCTCTGTAGTCCCATTCACTTGTTAGCAACCGCCTTTTACAAGACAAGTAAAAGCTTGAAAAAAATCACGAGTGGGGTAATACTGATGTATTTTATATCGTCAAATAAAAATGAAAATATCTTGAGCTTGTGTTTACCACAGACCTTATTTCAAGCATCGACTTTAGGACACCGGAAGTACTAAAATGCTAACTTCTTTACAGGTTTTGGCCTACAAAAATATGTCATCCTTGCAGCAATCTATGGCCTCGCAGCTCTTTTAATTTGACACAACGTCTCAACAACGCAGTGCACTGCTCATACGCGAGATGTTACATACAGGTGCTGGTCATATAATTAGAATATCATCAGAAAGTTGATTTATTTCACTAATTCCATTCAAAAAGTGACACTTGTATATTATATTCATTCATTACACACAGACTGATATATTTCAAATGTTTATTTCTTTTAATTTTGATGATTATAACCGACAAATAAGGAAAATCCCAAATTCAGTATCTTATAAAAGTAAATATTGTGAAAAGGTTCAATATTGAAGAGACCTGGTGCCACACTCTAATCAGCTAATTAACTCAAAACACCTGCAAAGGCCTTTAAATGGACTCTCAGTCTAGTTCTGTAGGCTACACAATCATGGGGAAGACTGCTGACTTGACAGTTGTCCAAAAGACGACCATTGACACCTTGCACAAGGAGGGCAAGACACAAAAGGTCATTGCAAAAGAGGCTGGCTGTTCACAGAGCTCTGTGTCCAAGCACATTAATAGAGAGGCGAAGGGAAGGAAAAAAGTGTACAAGCAATAGGGATAACCGCACCCTGGAGAGGATTGTGAAACAAAACCCATTCAAAAATGTGGGGGAGATTCACAAAGAGTGGACTGCAGCTGGAGTCAGTGCTTCAAGAACCACTACGCACAGACGTATGCAAGACATGGGTTTCAGCTGTCGCATTCCTTGTGTCAAGCCACTCTTGAACAACAGACAGCGTCAGAAGCGTCTCGCCTGGGCTAAAGACAAAAAGGACTGGACTGCTGCTGAGAGGTCCAAAGTTATGTTCTCTGATGAAAGTAAATTTGGCATTTCCTTTGGAAATCAGGGTCCCAGAGTCTGGAGGAAGAGAGGAGAGACACACAATCCACGTTGCTTGAGGTCCAGTGTAAAGTTTCCACAGTCAGTGATGGTTTGGGGTGCCATGTCATCTGCTGGTGTTGGTCCACTGTGTTTTCTGAGGTCCAAGGTCAATGCAGCCGTATACCAGGAAGTTTTAGAGCACTTCATGCTTCCTGCCGCTGACCAACTTTATGGAGATGCAGATTTCATTTTCCAACAGGACTTGGCACCTGCACACAGTGCCAAAGCAACCAGTACCTGGTTTAAGGACCATGGTATCCCTGTTCTTAATTGGCCAGCAAACTCGCCTGACCTTAACCCCATAGAAAATCTATGGGGCATTGTGAAGAGGAAGATGCGATATGCCAGACCCAACAATGCAGAAGAGCTGAAGGCCACTATCAGAGCAACCTGGGCTCTTGTAACACCTGAGCAGTGCCACAGACTGATCGTCTCCATGCCACACCGCATTGGTGCAGTGATTCAGGCAAAAGGAGCCCCAACTAAGTATTGAGTGCTGTACATGCTCATACTTTTCATGTTTATACTTTTCAGTTGGCCAAGATTTCTAAAAATCCTTTCTTTGTATTGGTCTTAAGTAATATTCTAATTTTCTGAGATACTGAATTTAGGATGTCAGTTATAATCATCAAAATTAAAAGAAATAAACATTTGAAATATATCAGTCTGTGTGTAATGAATGAATATAATATACAAGTTTCAATTTTTGAATGGAATTAGTGAAATAAATCAACTTTTTGATGATATTCTAATTATATGACCAGCACCTGTAAGCAGCGTGGTCAAATACGTCTATTTAACGCATATTTACATAGGAACGTTGTGAGGTAGAGCGTAATAACCTTCTGTTTGAATGTTTTAGTCCAACAAAATGTCCTTTGGTATAAACGTTTTAGTCAAACCCACGTTCAACAACTAGTTTCAGGGAGTATTTTGCGGTCGAATGCTAGATGGTTCTTTGTGTCTTCATGGCAATATACTCACAGGAGAGTCTGCAGTATATGACATGTCCTGTAATCCAAGCTGTTTATGGCATGGCTCTAATGACATGTTCTGAAAGATCCACAAATCATTAAGGTCTGAGTATGGATGAATAATGACTAAATTCTTCCTCTTGTGTGGCAAGGTTTGTTACTGCCCCAATTTTTTTTGCAACTGTTATAGGCTCCATGATTTAAAACCTCATTTTTGGCTTTTTAAAGAATTAATTATAAGGCCCCGGCTGCAAAAGATGTGAGATCTAGTGTGCTGTATATCTTTGGTCTCTATCGAGACAGTTTGGAAGAGACAAATTATCTGGTACTTCCTCTCCGGGACAGGTGGGAAGACTGAATTCCCCCCCTATCAGTCTGTGCATGAGCTTTGAGACCTGATGGAAATACATAAACATTAGCTAAACTAGGATTCTGTGGTCTTTGTATGCCTGCAGTTTCATTCATGAACCACATATTAACTATCCCATATGTAAAGTTTTTATTTTAGTCAAGGGGGAATCACACATATTTTTATTTGACGTACTAACAATAAATCTACATCAATATTTCTCCAATTTCTGGCTGAACATCTGGATTCTATTTGGAATTGACTTTACATGTTGAAACTTCAGTAGATGGCCAGACTGCAGCTATCTATGCTTTACGAACATTCTTGAAGGTCAAAATACCATCAGCATTTTTGCAACTGTATGTCATGTATGTCATTTTTGTTTCAAAAGCTGCATCTGAATTGGTATTAATTTACAGACTGTTTATTGCAGCTCAGAGGTGGCATGAATGCACTTACACTGCAATTACAACTGCATTAAATAATCCCAAGAGATTAATAGGTTTTAAACGGGTATTAAAAGGTATTTCCCCCCAAAATCCTTTATGTCCTTTCAAACCTGAATGACTGACTTACTTCTGTGGAACATAAAAGAAGATACTTTTAGAAATGTCTCAGTATTTTTTTTGTTTTGTTTGTTTTTTTGTACAATGGAAGTCAATGTTAACCAACAGTTTGGTTACCAACATTATCTACCAACAAAATATCTTCTTTTATGTTCCGCAAAAGAAAAAAAAACATGCAGGACTGAAACAACATGAGGGTGAATCAATGAGTTCACTGAGTGAAGTTGTCACTGAGGCACCAACTGACTATTTTTGGGAGGAGATTGGAGCTTTAGCTTTAATTTCTACATTTCCATAGCTGTTTATTTCACACCAACATAATGAATTGTTCTGCATCTGTGAGAATGTGGGCGGGCTTTTGATATCACAGCTTTACTTCCTGCTCTCTACTGCGCAAGCCCCGGTCCCGAGGTCACTACTGCGCAGACTCGGTCCCAAATCTGCACAAGATGTCAGCGCCATATTCGGACCTCCGGCGGCTTCACTTTTCTTCAGCGGAAGAGAATGAAGTTGTGTCGTCCATATTTTTTTTACGGTCTATGGTTCCACGGCATGCGCTGCTGCTCCTCTCATCCATTCACTGAACAGGGTAGACGCAGAGAGAAGTGTGACGGAAGGGGAGGGAAGCAAGACCTCGCACTCGCAGGACAGTACTGGCAACATTTGTAAAGGAACTGACATTTGTCCATAAAGTCGCTAGATTTGTCGCTAGTCGCTTTTTTGAAAAAAAGTCGCTAAAGGGGTCTGAAAAATCGCTAAATATAGCGACAAAGTCACTAAGTTGGCAACACTGCGTAAAACGAATCCATTTGATTAGAGCAGTTTAGTCCATATTTTTTAAAGAGACTGGATCGCTTTATATGATGGTTGAACAGGTTGAATTTAGGCCTTTATTCACATACAAACGAACAGCGAACAAAAACAAAAGCTCAACCGTACTTGAGGAACGAGAGCAAACCTCATTGGTTCTTGTAGAAACTTAAACTGCGTAACTAGTCAATCAACTGTATGAGATGTAAGATGAAGTAGGTCCAGGGCGTGGCAGTTGCATTTTAGCCCGTTATTTTTTCAATAACTAATTATGTTAAATGAACTCGACAGCCCTAGTAAATTGAAACAATCTTCCAATTTTACTAGGAAAACATTGAGACAAAGTAATATTTACCAACGGTATCCACTAACTCAACAAAGCCTGGTGAAAATATACAGCATATTGTAATTTACAATTGAAATACAGTTCAAATTTCCAATGTAGTTCAAATAATGTCTTGTTTTAGATCTAAAAGAATATGTAAACTTCTATTATCAACACTGATGTATACATATAATTAAGAAATAGATGATGTTTAAGGCTCATTATTGGAAATACATTTTAATCAGGCACTTTGTAAATATACAACAAAAAAAAATCTGAAAACTGGAAAGGTGAAAACTGAACAAAATTCTGTGTTTTCTGGTCATCATTTACAATAAAAACAACACCACCTATCATCAATGCCCTTTGGATTATATTGGGTACAAAGGAAAGACAAAAATGTATGGCCATTTTTTGGACCACAGTGCTATTCAAATTTAATGTAAACAGATTTCATTCACCTGTAACACTATGAACAGTGATTCGAACATTATGAGAAACTTTTTAAATGAACACAGAACAACTGAACATTATTTATTTTCCTTCAAGGCAGCATGAATATAACATGTTCACAGTTACGAGTGAGGAATTGTTTGTGTACAAAAGTGAAGTATCTGCCATAAATATAGGATTCTTAAACAAGTAAAGAGATATCCTGTTAAATCAGGCTAACCTCAAAAACAAATCTGAACATAATTTTAACAATCAGTCATAACCACGTTTTTCTTCAATAGGCACTGTCGATTTTCAGAATTACAAATTGAGCCTTTCAATGGCCATCAGAAATTTTCAGAAAAAAAGCACAGAAATGAAGTATGGTCATATGGCAACATTTACAATCATCTTTAAAGTATTAGAAAATAATTTACAAAAATGTTTCAAAATCACTTAAGCAAATTAAAAGGCTACAAATTAATCCTGCTAGGAGAATGTACAATGCTGCCATTATTTAGTTTGAAATATTTTTACTTTATCGTTTAACTTTAAAGCAAACTGTACATTGTAGAACTAAAATCAAATCACCAGTGCTTTTTAACAAATATGGGTTTCATAACATTATTGAGCCATCTAATTTACATACATAAAAAGTAATCCAGCATTTTGTGGTATAATAAATTTCACCAATTGTTTACCCACAGTAATGTTTGAAATATGCTACAAAAAATGTCCCTATACAGTACCTTGACTAGGGAGTAGTGGAGTTGTGAGAGAATCTTTATTTTGCTCAAATTATGTTTTATTGGATAGCTTGATGTATTTATTAAAACATAAACATCCAGAAAAAAAAATTGTTTAGCATAAGCGAAGGAATTTGAACTTATCAAATTGCTATTTACAGCCTATTTATTGTAATAACGACATGATAACCTTTTCACTGGCCTTGAGAATATTTGTTAAGATCTGTTTTTTAAAAAAGCACTTGAGAACAAACATGAGAATAAAAAAAGGACAATACATCATTTCCAGTTACGTTATGGTGTTTGTAAGTGTCAGCTCTTCAAAGGTGCTGATAAGAGCTGCCATAACAATTTCTAACATTTCTGTTATTGTTATTTCTTGGTAGTTTTTGAAATTCCTGGCACAGATAGCTTGTGTTCTTGCACTACAGTTGTTATGCTTCAACACTAAAAATAGAAAAGAAAAAAACTTGTGCTAATTAAGTTTTTAGATTTCGAAAACCTCACAAAATGGGGGTGGGGGGAATATTTTGTTTTAATATTTAGTTTCATAGCTACAATTGTGTTCCCATTAGTCAAGCTAAGGGAGGGGAAGCAGCATGTAGAAATCAATATGATGACTGTGGTCTGCAGCATAACCTTCAAAGACTGTACAATGGCATTTTGCAGATACTGTAACTTTTTTTTTATATATATAAATACTGACAGCAAAACATGTTCCCCAAACATTTAAGAGCTTAATACTGAACATACTTAGAACACTTTAGAATGGCAACTGTTAATAAACCAGAACAAGCTCTGATAGCAAACATACTGTTACGCCCACAAATATACAAATATAAATGTATGTCAATAAAATCACAGGTTATAGCAACCGTTTGACATATGTCATTCTTTTTAAACAAAAAACATCAGTACAAAAATATATAATACAAAAGTGTTTTCTCTTACAAAACATCGACATCAAACATAACTGTCCTTTAAAATGTGCAAATGCTGGGCTAATAAAAATGTCAGTTGATCTTCAGGATCATTAGAACAGCATTATAAAATAGTAATTTTTACAACTCAAGTCAGTAAGTCTAAAGAAGGGTGACAAATGCACCGAAACCTCTGGCCAGCCAGTGGGGCGACATTACATACAACATGATGTTGAGGACTATGCCAGAGGAGAGACATTTTAAGAAAACCTGAGTCCTTTCGTGTGAGCTCTACTTGCATTAAATCCTCAGTTCTGTCTCCTCATGTTCTAAGGAGTGCTCAGTTGTATTGATAATGGAGGACGAGTGACCTCCAAAAGGAGCGATGGCTGGGGAATGGGCTGAAAGTGGTGAAAGCGATGGAGAAAAACTTGGAGACATGGCAATTGAGGAAACCGAGCCATCATGGTCAATAGGAGACCGTCGCAAAGAGGATAGGTGGGGAAATGTTCGGCCTACAGCAGGTTTTGGCAAAACAGTTTTGGCCCCTGGATGAGCTACAGAGGTAATTAGGGGAGGAGGGTCAATTCTGGGCTTGGGATCAGTCTTTGCTTTGGGATGAAATGGTCGCCGAGGGTTAGGTGGTGCGTTCTCATCTTTTAATCGGGCAATTTCTGTGAAGACATTAGCCAGAGGCTGAAACTGAGGGCACCAGTCGAGGAGGTAGTCCCAGTTGTAGCTGCCTCTCAGTTCCTCATCACTAGCCACGATTGCTGTAAGAGAACCATCGACAGCAGGCTTACCATCCTCCGGGAAAGCATAATCTTTCGGATGCGAGATGTTAAGCCCTCTTCCAACCCCAAGATATCCACCACCTTCATCCCGATAAGTTGGCAACTGGCTTGATAATATTGTTCCACTTAAACTTCCCAGTTTCTTCCCTTTAAACCATTGGTTTGCATCCATCCCCGGCTCACAGGAAATGTCAGACAGCTGATCTGCATCTTGCTGGATTCCAGAGTCAGGCCCACGAGCAGCTATGTGCTCCTGCATAGAGGAGGAGATGCTAGAAACTCGTGGATACTCATTAATCATCCGAATCTCATCATCTTCTGCTGCTTCGGCTTCAGCGGAACCACGTCCACTAGAGTGGGATGGGTCAAGAGACCCACCTCGTGTGTAGGTACCTCCTCCAGTCCCAGTCTGGTCTGTTGCATACCCAGGAAGGTTCTGATGATATAGCTTATCATCCCCTGGAACTTTCGAATCTTCAAGACTCTCCAGAACAGTACTGTTGGTGACTATTCTGGTGCAAGTCTCTTGTTCTTTGTACCTTTGGGATCTCAAGAAGTATATTACCACAACAACTATGATCAGGAACACAACGGCTGCCAAGGAAGCTGTTATAGCACTGGCAAGTACCACATTCATATCGGTGTTTAAGCCGAAGGATGTATGGGTGACATCAATTGTGATCTGGGCAGAAGCTTTTCGGGAATTCTCCAAAGGACTGTGGGCAATAACATCCAACGTCATCTGACGTGTCTCTCTTTTAGACCGGCTTATATGACGATGATAGGCATCCATCTTGAGGGATATCACTCCAGTAGATGTGTTGACCTCAAAGTAAGGTGAACTGTTTGCGAGTGAATAGAGGACGATGCCGTCCACTCCTCCATCCTCATCATTAGCATTTACTTGGCCGATGCTTTGACCTTTCTTGGCACCCTCAGGTATACGGAAGGTGAAATCTGAGTTAGTGAAAACAGGGTCATACTCATCTTCACCAGTCACAAACACTTGCACTGTGACTGTAGCAGAGTAGTTGCCTGCATCCATTGCCATGGCAATAAAATTAAAATTGTTGATCTTCTCAAAGTCGAATGTAAAGCGGGTTCTCAACTCACCGGAGGTTTGGTTCACTAGAAAGGAATCTTTACCATTGCCGGAATTGTACATCAGGAAATATCTCAGCTCTCCGTATGCTCCTTTGTCATGATCAATAGCATGTAATATGGTTACTAGAGCATTCTGGGGCTGGTTTTCACGAATGCTTGCTGTAAGTGATTTAAGAGGAAAGTAAGGCCGGTTATTATTGATGTCCTTGACCTCGACAGTTACAGGAGCAAGAGCAAAGTGGCCCTGACCATCCGAGGCCTGAATAATGAACATGTAAGAGGACTGTTCTTCACTATCAAGAGACCTCCGCAGACGAAGGGACCCAGTCCACTGATCTACAGAAAAGAGCTCAGATTCATCTCCAGAACTGATTGAGTACTGAACCTCTCCATTAGGTGTCGAATCAGGGTCCACAGCAAGAAGTTGAAGTATTTCTGTTCCTGTTTCTGCCCTTTCATTGACAACAACTTTGTATTCTGCCCTACTAAAGGATGGTGGGTTATCATTGGTGTCCATTACAGTGATTAAAACTGGAACACTTGAGCTTTGTTGTGGTATGCCCCGATCTGAGACCACAATAGTAAGATTGTAGTCATTCACAATCTCAAAGTCAAGCTTATCAACTAATATCAGCATTCCAACTGTCTGAAATCCATGGCCCTCAAGGAAGCGAACACTGCTCTCAATTTGGAAGGCATTGCCGATGTTCCCACTGGCGATGGCAAAATCAAAGCCACAGTTGTCCCTAGATAAGTCCCCATCCACTGCTTCCAGGGTTAGAATGGTCGAACCAGGAACTTCGTCTTCGGATACAGAGGCTCTGTACTCAGTCTGGTGGAATAAAGGGGCATTGTCATTGACATCAGACACATGCACCTGAACTGTGGTAAGGGCCGTCAACGGTGGTGTTCCACTATCACTGGCTTCAATCACCACCAAAATGGAAGGACGCTGCAAGTCAAACTCCACCTTCTGTTTGATGAACAGAGTACCTATGTATAGAAATTGCAGGATGAGACTCAAGGTAAGATCGGGCTTTTATTATATGCTTCAAAACAGTGGTTCTTAACTGGTGGGTCGAAAAGATTCAACACAACGTGCACACATCTAACGGGCAAAAAGCTCAATGAGGATGCTCAAATACAAAAAATTACAAAAAGGAGGAGAAAGTTGGCACACCACAGTTCATGTTCTCACCACAGGTGACATTTCGAGCCCAACGGCTCTTCATCTTAACTAGCAGGGGACAACCCAATAACAATAATAATATTGTGGACTGCCATGCATCACACTCTAGAGTCTTAATGCAAAAATGTATCTGTCCTTAAGTAATAGCAAACACAATATTTGGTGTTACACTACTTCTGTTGTTCATAATTTACTACATTTACAGTGATTTCTTTCTGTTCAGTCAATGTTATAATTTTGGGACCTCTGTAGTTATCTTACTTTTGTTTGATTAATAAAATTGATATGGTGTTGGATTGCCACTTGACGTCCTACAATGTGGGCCCTGAAGAAAAACCAGCTGAGAACCACTGCATCAAATGTCTGGTTTCTTACAAATAAATTCTACAAGACATCTGACAATGATTTGAATGAAGAACAATAAACACAATAGGATACCAATAGGAACAAAAGGACAAATTACCATTGCGTGGGTCAATGTAGAACATGTCCTTTGTTGACACGACCCTGTATGTTATCCTTCCGTTCTCTCCAGAGTCCTTATCTGTAGCAGTTACTGTGATAACTGAGCTTCCTGCTGGCGAGTGTTCTGCTAGAGTCACCTGCCAAAGACATAAATCGGCCTTAACACTGACTGCTTTGAGCAGAACATAGCATCAATTTATTTTTATTTTTACTTAAAGAAATATTTTTCAAATGTGGTGCTCACAGGGAATATTTATAATATATAATACAAATATGCATCTCATTGACATTTAAATAAACTGCAAGTGCTTTTAAGGATTTTAACCAGTGGAACTGATTTATTAAACAGAGAGTAGAGCATCAAAGCTTATGTAATCTGTTATTATTACAAAGCACTCTTGAGTACCTAATTCTGATTGGTCAAATAACTGTTCACTTTATATTATTCAGTTATCTTATGTTGGGTTTAATTTCAATGCTCACCCTAAACCTGTGATCTCTTCTGACGTACCTCATAAAGGTCCTGGGAGAAGACTGGAGCATTATCATTCACATCCTCCACAAGCACGGTCAGATTTGCGTAACTCTGTTGCTTGGTGTCTGAGGAGCTGACAGTCAGCATGTACCATGTTCTCTCTTCAAAGTCCAGAGAGGCGGTCAAGGACACCCCTCCTCCAAAGCGGTGTATTCCAAACTTCCCTTGAGTGTCTGAGTCCAGAAGAAGGGAATAGGAGAGAGCAGGCCCAGAGTCCACATCATTCCCTGTGACCTGAGTGATCACAGTTCCAATCAAAGTATCTAGAGAAAGAAAGAGACAATCTTGATAACCCTGTGTAAAATGTAATTAACTCCACAAATTCCATTTGTGGTTGCACCTTTCAAAAGTATTACGTTTTGCTGGGCAACGCCCATCATTATTGGACACATTGTACAACATCAGTGACAGGAAATAACCATTGAGGAGTTTGGCGAGAAAAACGCCTGGTAATTGACTCAATCTTTCAGCACGGTGTGCCTCATTGTTTGTCTGCCAGAAAAAATAGGAAATTTAGTTCATTGATTACAGCAATGATATTGAGTTCAAACAGCAGTCAACTTACTCTCAGGGATCCGGACTTCATGTGGAACAGGGATGGTGGGACTGTTGTCATTCAAGTCTACAATGATCACCGTGAGAGTGGCAGAACCTGCTAACCGAGGACTGCCTCTGTCCGTTGCCATAATAACCAGGCTGGAGACAAAACAACAAAATTAAAAGTCAGAGTCTGGATATTCTCACAGACAATTTTCATGTTGATGTGAATTTTTTTTAAGATGTTTTAAGATTTTTAAATGTAAACTCTAAAAATGATTAAAATTATATTTATTATATGATTAAATATGAAGGTTTTAACCAAATCAGTGCATCTGCCTCTACAGAAGTGTCTCCTGTAGTTCCGTCAACAAATACACACGCATGGATTTTTTTCTTAGCTATTCAAAATATTTTAAAATAGTAAATTTAAGACATTATTTTGCAGTCACTCATTTTTAAGGATCTACAGACTCCTTGTTCTCAGGTAAAAGGAAACAACATATACATAATAGTGGAAGGAAGAACTTAGTACTTGGTCTGTGTCCAGATCTCTCTGTCCATGATGGCAGCGGTGGATACACTGCCAGTGATAGGGTCGATCTTGAAGAGGCCACTCATGGATGATGACCTTATAGAGTAGGTCACCTGCCCATTCTGACCCTGGTCCAGGTCATTCGCCAACACCTGAGGAAATTACCGGTGAAATTGGCAATGAAAATACAGGCAGATTTGCTACAGCTGCTTGAGCGTAACATGAACCTCTAAGCAATGTTGGGTTTGGAACTCAAATTATATATAAAAAAAAGTTAAAAAGGGAATTGGTTGTGGCTATGTGGGACAGCTGAGCCTATATTCTCACCATGGACAATGAAAACATTGTGGAAACGCAAAGGAAACTTTTCTAGCTTGCACTGAAAATATGCTGTATTTAATCCAAGGGATGTTGTACTCCACAACTTTACACTTTTATGAACACTCAACCATTGAGAAAACAGAAGGGAGATTACTGCACCTGAATGATAGGATGATCATAACCCTGGGCCTCACGAACATAAGCAACATAATTGTGAAGTTGAAAGCGTGGTAAGTTGTCATTGACATCCTGTAGGAGAAGGTTGACTGCCATGAAGGAGCTGGAGGATGCAGTTTCAGCCTTGACCACCAGGCGGAGTCGTGGGGTCTCCTCAAAGTCCAGACCTGTTGAACTTTCGACCCAAATCTCACCTAAAATAATGAATTTATTATAAGTAATAGTGAAACATCTCACAATAAATTGATGCAAAGACTTAGATTTACTATCATACCTGTGTGGGAGCTGATGCTAAAAGACTGCTGCTTGTTGCCACTGAAAATGCTGTAGTTGATGCCACTGCTAGAACCATCAGGATAGTGAGCCTGTATCTGAACAACTGCTGTACCTATAAAAAAGTCAAGACCTTTGATGATTAGAAGAAATGTTCCATCAACTTGGCATGTATTAGAGATTGTAGTGATGCACAGTATATATCAATACCATAAAGGGTATCATCCAAATTTGCTATTTTTTATTTATCATATCAGACGACATTGGATATTTAGCCGTGCAACTCATTTTAAAGCATACTGGCATTACGACTTGCATGCAAGATATACACTCACCTAAAGGATTATTAGGAACACCTGTTCAATTTCTCATTAATACAATTATCTAATCAACCAATCACATGGCAGTTGCTTCAATGCATTTAGGGGTGTGGTCCTGGTCAAGACAATCTCCTGAACTCCAAACTGAATTTCAGAATGGGAAAGAAAGGTGATTTAAGCAATTTTGAGCGTGGCATGGTTGTTGGTGCCAGACAGGCCGGTCTGAGTATTTCACAATCTGCTCAGTTACTGGGATTTTCACGCACAACCATTTCTAGAGTTTACAAAGAATGGTGTGAAAAGGGAAAAACATCCAGTATGCGGCAGTCCTGTGGGCGAAAATGCCTTGTTGATGCTAGAGGTCAGAGGGGAATGGGCCGACTGATTCAAGCTGATAGAAGAGCAACTTTGACTGAAATAACCACTCGTTACAACCGAGGTATGCAGCAAAACATTTGGGAAGCCACAACACGCACAACCTTGAGGCGGATGGGCTACAACAGCAGAAGACCCCACCGGGTACCACTCATCTCCACTACAAATAGGAAAAAGAGGCTACAATTTGCACGAGCTCACCAAAATTGGACAGTTGAAGACTGGAAAAATGTTGCCTGGTCTGATGAGTCTCGATTTCTGTTGAGACATTCAGATGGTAGAGTCAGAATTTGGCGTAAACAGAATGAGAACATGGATCCATCATGCCTTGTTACCACTGTGCAGGCTGGTGGTGGTGGTGTAATGGTGTGGGGGATGTTTTCTTGGCACACTTTAGGCCCCTTAGTGCCAATTGGGCATCGTTTAAATGCCACGGCCTACCTGAGCATTGTTTCTGACCATGTCCATCCCTTTATGACCACCATGTACCCATCCTCTGATGGCTACTTCCAGCAGGATAATGCACCATGTCACAAAGCTCGAATCATATAAAATTGGTTTCTTGAACATGACAATGAGTTCACTGTACTAAAATGGCCCCCACAGTCACCAGATCTCAACCCAATAGAGCATCTTTGGGATGTGGTGGAACGGGAGCTTCGTGCCCTGGATGTGCATCCCACCAATCTCCATCAACTGCAAGATGCTATCCTATCAATATGGGCCAGCATTTCTAAAGAATGCTTTCAGCACCTTGTTGAATCAATGCCACGTAGTATTAAGGCAGTTCTGAAGGCGAAAGGGGGTCAAACACAGTATTAGTATGGTGTTCCTAATAATCCTTTAGGTGAGTGTACATTTTATCAGCTCTTGCATTCCCTGGGAATCAAACCCATGACCTTGGTGTTGCTAGCATCATGCTCTACTGTTTGAGCTACAGAAATATCAGCTAGATATCACTGATGTACAGCAATTAGACCTTTCTATAATGGATTCAAAAGCCATTATCGTACCTTTAGCGGCATTCTCCTGCAGGCTCACATCCCTAGTGTTGCGTGAGAAGCGGATGCCCTGGTAACTCTGCTCTCGGATGTACACAACCACCACTCCAAGAGAGGACTGTGATGGGTTACCCTGATCCATGGCCTCCACAATGAGGGTCCGCTGGCTCTGAGTCAGAGCATGGAGCTTCTCAGTGGCCTGGATGTCCCCCGTCAAGGAGTTTATGGTGAAGCCTTTGACAGGATTCGCAAACCGATAAAATACAGATCCATTTGCACCGAAGTCCTTATCTTCAGCTCTCATGGTGGCCAGCACTTTGCGGTTGGAGAGACTATTGCTGGAGACATTGATGATGAGTGGGTCTGTGATGAAGAAGGGGGCATTGTCGTTTACATCTAAGATGTGGACGGTCACTTCAGCGGAAGTGTTACGAGGATTGACTGCTGAGGAGTCCATGGCGTAGACTTGGAAGCTGTAGGAAGCCACTTTTTCTCGGTCAAGAGCTGCCGCTGTAATAATGCGACCTGTGTGTTGGTCCACAATAAACATACCTCTGGAGTCGCGACTCAGGAAGTAGACCAGCTGACTGTTGGACCCTTCGTCTTTGTCAGAGGCTGAAACCTCCAGAACAAGAGACCCTTCTGAAGCATCCTCTGATACTTCCATAGAGTAGCTGCTGCTGGGAAACACTGGGCTGTTGTCATTCAGGTCCAGCACATTGATGTCCAAAGTGACAGTGCTGGTGAGGGGCGGTATACCCTGATCTTGTGCCTCCACGGTGAGGGTGTACTTTGCTTTGGACTCTCGATCCAAAGGCCTAGAGGTGGACAGCACACCTGATTTCCTGTCCAGGTGGAAATCACCAAAATGGTCTCCCTCTGAGAAAAGAAAGATATAAAAATAATGTTGTCATCTGGCCTGTTCAATTTCATCAACACTGACCTGCAAAGTGTTCAATGTAAATTGCATAATCCCTTAAAATTCATAGACTATATCCTGTAATGTAATAGAGGAATGGATAAATAAATAAACTAATTTATTTATATACGCTACAACAGACAATTAATGATGCAACAACCATAATAACTTTATTTTACAATGTTACTGTATCACATGAAAAAAAAAGAAAAGAAAAATGATAAATGGTAATCAATTAACCTTGTCCTTACAGGACCCTTGGTAACTGAACAAATCAGTTTAGTTATTTTTATTAAACTTTTATTGAACAGATTTTTATTAATTATTTTTACTCCTCACTATGACAGGGTTTATTTCCTGTACATATTTCAGTACAGATTGCCAGATAGTTCATATTGTTTGACTACCTTTTGTGGAATAATGAATCTTTTCTGCAAAATGATCCATAAGATCTTTAAACAAAGTGACTAAAAGTACAATGCCCTACTTTTATTCTGCTATTTCAAATAAATGCTATTCTTTTGAACTTTTATCAAAGAATTGTAAAAATAAATAAATCACGCTTTCCACAAAAAATATTAAAGCAGTACGACTGTGTGAACAATTACATAGCTGTTTGTATAAAATATACAATAATATTTAATATATATTATACATTAATATTGCTCATGGCATTAATACCAGTGATTTTGTAGTGCACCACCCCACTGTCCCCGGAGTCTTTATCTGTAGCTCTAATTGTGAAGAGTGTCACAGGCTCCTGGTTCTCAGGCACCTCCAGACTGTAGTACACTCTCCCAAAAGCTGGCCTATTGTCATTCTCATCCAGCACTGTGACGCGCACTGTGGTCTTGGCGAAATTGGGAGGAGAACCACCATCTCTGGCATAAACTGTTAATGAGAAAGAGGTTATAAACTGGCTAAACAAACACGTGCCCAACCATGACATGACATTGGCAGAAACAAACAAAAAAATGCAATCTTTGCTATTTAAAGCATATCCGAGAATAAATTATCTGTTGCAAGCAGTTGCGTTCTGTCTGAAGTACCTGTCACAGCATACACCCCTTGGGCTTCCCTGTCCAAAGCTTTGGAGGTGGTTATGACTCCTGTCACCGGATGAATACTGAAATCATCTCCTACAATGCTTCCGTACATCACAATTCCATTGGTCCCTATGGAAAAAGCATAAAGACATGACATGAGATGAATCTGAATGTTTCCCTGAATGCAAGTCCAAATGATCACATCTGAGGAAAAAAGTCATCATTCTTAAGAGGCTGTGTTCACTTTGTACAATGGACTTTTCTCACGGAATAAGTAAACACGGCAGCGCACCCTGTTTTTATTTGTTTGTAGTTAATACCGCTGTCTAAGCAGTTGGTCTCAATCGCCCTCCCCCTAGTCTTTGGATGGCAGATCGCGTGCAAAAGGCGAGCAATCTGGCAGAGTGTCACCTGTTTACCTCGCTAATTGTTCATGGAGAGAAAGTTTATGATCCTTCTGTTTTATTTGCCCCTGAGTAAGTCCAAGAGAATGCAGCACTCCCCTTTCACCACCCCCCAGGCTGGCTCCAATTAAAACCACACACTTTTATTTGTGATGGGTTTGGCTGTGGTATCCAGTGTTTTAGGGGAATGTTAGCCGTAAACAAACATTCGTGTCACTTTTAAAGAGGATGGTGTGACCATCAATAATTTCACAAGGTGGAAATGAACTTTTCTCACTCAATGCGTGTTTACAGACTGTATCGTTTAATACCAGACAAGTATATCTGAGTTCTTGTATGGCAGAGATACAGGGGAATGTAAATAAAATGATTAATATTACTATTAAGTTAACATGTTCATTTAGTGTGATTAAATAAAGAACATAACACGGTACACATTTAACATTAATCATGTTCCTGAATCATATGTACATAAAGTAATAAGAGATTTTCCTCCCATCAGACTAATTCAGTACCAACTTCATGTTTTTGCGAGTCTGCAGGCAACGTACCTTGCCAAACCACATTTACAGAGAGCACACGGCACAGAGTCTTATAAATGCAGCGCTCATGGCACGAGATGTGACATAATGGCCAAAGACATTAGTCTCTGTGTACACAGCAGTGTTGTTATTGTTAACTAAAACTATTAAAAATATAATTTGTGTTAATTAAAATAAAGAAACAATAAAGAAATAAAGCTAAAATAAAATATTATTATGGTTGAATTACTAAAAACTACAACTGAAATAAAAATAAAGCTAAATAAAAAATATATATATATTAAAATAATAATAATATTAAAATATAAAATAAAAGTTAATTAAAAATATTAATAAATAATATAATTGCATATAAATACTAAAATGGCAATTCTAAAAAAAAAAAATGGAATTTTATGTAATTGCATTTTTTATTAATTTTTTTATTAATTAACATTTCTAAGAAATATATATATTTTAAATTATATTAATTAAAATAAATAAAATATTTATTTAATAAATATAAATGATAATATATAATGATAATATTATAAATACACCACCAGTGGCATGTTTATAATATATAGGAGTATATTTTACCTTGGTCCATATCAGAAGCTGAAACCACCAGCACAGTGGTTCCTGCAGGCTGATTCTCTGCAATAAAAGCTTCATATTCACTTTCCTCAAAGTACGGTGCCTCATCGTTTACGTCAATCACCTGGATTGACAGTAACTGGGAGCTGCTGTGCTGTTGTAAACCGTGGTCTTCTGCCACTATGGTCAAGTTGTAGAGGTCTTGCTCTTCACGGTCAATTGGTCTAAGAATAGACAAAGTCCCTAAAGAGGAAATAAGCAAAAGTGTTAGGCTACCATATGATGAATGTAATAAGCTTTGTGTCTGGTATTTCTTGTGAGTGATCGCCTGCTGAACTGCATTTAAACAATTACACAGTAATGAAGCCATGATGTAAATTGTTTAAAACAAAACCACTCGCACTTAAGCAAAGCCTCATTCACACGCTCGCACGACGAATGATTTCCATCTTGTAGCACACTTTGATCTTGCATAAGCAACATCACAGCATGAAGAGTTGACGCCTTTCTGCTGTGTTGCAAATGAGTGAAAGTCATGCGACGTATTTAAATAATATTTTTTTTCCCATGCAGAGCCCTTCCTACCTGAACACTCGCTGAGCCACTGTAACAGCTCAACTATCTGGCACACACACACACACACAATCTCTCTGAGTTTTTTCCACAGCAAACACAAAGAGCGCATAAACAAGCACTCTAGACACGCAACGGCCCTGCCTGCCGTGCCCTGCTCAAATTTGGGGGTGCCAGCGCCCCTATCGTTAGCCTACCACAAGCGAGCGGTGCTCCTATTGATCCAATCTCAATTTCATGCTTTTAAAGAACCAGACGCAATGATTCAAAGCAGGCTGTAAAGGCATGATGGGAACTGGGACACTAGAGGGTGTTTTCGTTCTGTCTTGACTTATTTTTCCCTCTCTTCTATCTCCATAACGCTGAGCTAACATGCCTCTGAGGCTTTAATCTGGTTAGAATTACCAGCTCGAATATTTTCAGACAATTTGACTCCTCAACAGTTGTGCTCCGATAACGTAAGGAGAAACCAAGAGGAAGAATGAAGATGTTTTGCTTTTCTATTCTCATGTTAATAGCTGAGGGGATTAATAATGAGCTTCCAAAGTAAGTGAAGGAGTTTGCACAGGGGGGTTGTCATTTACAAAGCAGACAAATGTTATTTTAAAGAGACAGTTCTCCCAAAAATGAACATCCTATCATACTTAACCTTGTGTCATTCCAAACAAAAAAAAGTTTGATGCAAAGCTGAGGCAGATCTTCGCTATACAATGAAAGTGAATGCAGACAAACAGCTTTCAAAGCTACAAAAATGTCATAAAGAACCACAAAAGTATTATAAAGTTAGTCCATATGACTTTTGTGGTATAATCCAATAAGTCTTATTTTGACAGCTTAAAGGGATAGTTCACCTAAAAAAGAAAATTAGCCCATGATTTACTCACCCTCAAGCCCTCCTAGGTGTATATGACTTTCTTCTTTCAGGCGAATACAATCGGAGTTATATTAAAAAACATCCTTGCTTTTCCAAGCTTTACAATGGCACTGAATGGGGGTTGAGATTTTGAAGCCCAAAAAAGTGAATCCATCCATCATAAAATTAATCCATACGGCTCCAGGGGGTTAATAAAGGCCATTTGGAGCGAAGTGAGGCGTTTGTGTAAGAAACATATCCATATTTAAAACGTAAATAAACCAAAATAACTAGCTTCCGACAGACGGCCGTATTTATCGATTTATGGCAAAAGAGTAACCCCTGACCTGACACATGACATATTGAAGCACAGATGATAGAGCAAAACAAAACATTGGTCATGAATTAGAAGTGTAAAAATAACATTTTTAAAGAGAAATGTCGGACGATTTCGATATAAGAGAAGCTTGAGTTTGTTGCCCAGCCCTATTTGTTAGAACCGCGAGAGGCGTCAAAGCTTACCCTACTCCTATATCGTGTCAGGGGTTCCTCTTTCGGCATAGGCTAGTTATTTTAGTTTGTAAAATTTTAAATATGGATATTTTTCTTACAAAAACCCATTGTTTTGCTTCAGAGGGCCTTTATTAACCCCCTGGAGCTGTATGGATTACTTTTATGATGGATGGATGCACTTTTTTGGACTTCAAAACAGAAACAGCCATTCACTGCCATTATTATATTTTTTAATTAACTCTGTGTTCGTCTGAAAGAAGAATGTCATATACACCTAGGATGGCTTGAGGGTGAGTAAATCATGGGATAATTTTGATTTTTGGGTGAACTATCCCATTAATATTTCCCTATATTTCAAATTCATTTACATTTTTCTACATTTCTGTAGACTGTTATTGCAATAACCTGTACAACAGGTTCAAGCACTGTGAGAAACAAGCTAAAGTACAGACTTGATCTAGTTCCATATTTTAATAAATTCAGGATCCTTAATATTGAGTGTGGGGTCCACAAGCAAATCAAGGTCCACAACAAAGCATTAACATAGAAACACAATCTGAGCTATCTGTTAGTGGCAAACATGCTGTAAATAGCTACCAGCTGAGTGGTGTGTACTGTCTTACACGCCTGCTGTATGTCATGACGCATTAATACAAAAACACACAAACAGAGACGAGAGAAACTGTTCACAGGGCAGCATTTCTCAGAGTGGATGAGATGTCGAGCTAGCGGTTTTTAGGATTAAGAGAACTAAAGGGCATTTAGAGGATTCTGATTTGGGAGTCAAAAATGCGAGTCAAGCAGAAATGCAGAATCAACATGAAGGTGCATTTTGCATGCAATGCAATTTTGCAAAGAAAATCATATGGGTCTGGAACGATATGAGGGTGAGGAAATGATGACAGAAAACTAATCCCTTAATGTCCTGTTCACACATCAATTTAATCACTGCTGCATGTCCTAATGTTACTGCTAGGTTGAGTAATTGGCCATAGCATTTGAAAATCACTCAAAATGCAAGACGCATCAAATAACAAGGTTTCGAAAGATAAACAGACAATATGCACAATTATGGTTGCATTACAGCTGTGCTAACTATTCTTATCGTTTTTCATACACATTAGAGAATCGTTATAGTGTTTGCCATTTTTTTATAAATAAGAATGAGTTAAAATGTGCGTAAAATCAGTTATTATTTTGTATTGTTCAATATATGTAAATATACACTACGTTCAAAATGTTGGGGTCTGTAAAAAATTAATATTTTTTTCAGCAAGGACTCAAATTGATCAAAAGTGACAGTAAAGACATTAATAATGATACAAAAGATTTTTATTTCAAATAAATGCTGTTCTTTTGAACTTTCTATTCATCGAAGAGTTCTGAAAAAACAGAAATATTAAGCAGCACAACTGTTTTCAACATTGATAAAAATAAGAATACGTTTTTTTCGTTCTGAGCAGCAAATCAGCATATTAGAATGATTTCTAAAGGATCATGTGACACAAGACTGGAGTAATGATGCTGAAAATGTATCACATGCATATATTACATTTTTATATTTTATATCTATCATTTTAAAATAGAAAACAATTATTTAAAACTGTAATATTATTTTCGCAGCCTTGGTAAGCATAAGAAACTTCTTTAAAAAACACTTTAAAAAAATCTTAGCGACCCCAAACTTTGAACGGTAGTGTATGTTTTGCCAAATAGCTTCATGAGGCCTGCAGTGAAAAAAAATAAAAATTAAGAAATTAAATAAATAAACACATGCAATTTTTAATAATCTTCAAATTTATGTAAGGGGTATGAAAACAGAGCAATATATAATGAACATCACGCATTTCATTCAGACTGAGTTGCTGATTGGTTTACCTGTATCTGGGTTAAGGCTGAACTTTCCTCTGTTGTTGCCACTCTGGATACGGTATGTCACTCGTCCGTTCTCTCCCTGGTCTGCATCTACAGCCATGACATAGACCACGACAAAGCCCACAGGCTGGTCCTCCATCACACTCACCACAGACGGTGAGATGAACACAGGGTCGTTATCATTCACATCAGTGACAAATATGCGGGCTGTGACTGTTCCACGGCGCCGCTGACTGACATCAGGGGCAGAATCAGTCGCCTGAACCACCAAAAGTAGCGAAGAGGTCCTCTCATGATCCAGCATCATTCCCAGAGAGAGAACTCCTGTAGTTGGATCAAGGAACAGGAGATCTGGGACGTTTGGCCACTGTTGAAGGATGGAATAGTGTACTTCACTGTTGGGTCCACTTCCGTCTTTATCAACGGCCTGGAAGGTGTAGATAGATGACCCAGGATCTGTGCTCTCAGGGACGACTATGATAACGGGGTCTTCGGGAAACTCAGGAGCATGATCGTTGCTGTCCTGGACATCAATTACCAATGTTACAAAGTGACTTTTAGGGAGGGGCATGGAGAAGTCATCCACCTCAACCGTAAGAGTGTATCGAGGAGCTTTTTCAAAGTCAAGCTCACGGGCCAGGTAAACGTCCCCCGTCTGGCGGTCTACCACAAAGGTGCCGTCACAGTCTGTGCCACCCACCACGGTATACGTGACCTGGCCTGCTTCAGGAAGAGTCTGAGAATCAGGTGAACGTACAGACCCCACAATAGAGCCGGGTTTAGCTCCCTCCACAGAATTCAACGTTAATGGTTGGGGGTTAGTGCTGGCCGATCCTTTACTTGAGCTCAGAACCTGTAAAAGAAAGATATTTATGTCTTTGTGATGAATGCAAAGCATTGCTAAATGTTCAACATGTTCATTTGACAACAGGGAAGGAGTTCATTGGATTAAACTAGATTCAACTGTTTTTAAAAGAAAATATTTTAAAAAATCCTATTTAGCTTTTTTGTTCGTTTTGCATCATGTTAGTCCTATGTGACTGTGGCAAGTCAATAACAACAACAACAAAAATATTTGTGTAGCTATTTAACTATATGTATATTTGTACTATAACATTTTCTCTATAAAAACAGTAAAAAGGTAATATAAATTAACTGAAGTAAAAAAAACATTAAAAAAACAATTTTATTTCAGCTAGTTTACAAGGCAACATTTATCATTTTCATTTAGTTTAAGTACTAAAATAACTAAAACTATATATGCACATCTTTGAAAAATAGCAAAATGACAAAAACTAAATTACTAAATCTATAACTAAAATTCAAAAACACAAAATATGAAAATAAAATCTAATTCTAAATATTAAGAACAGTACATCTGATACTAAAACAGCACTGGATCTAAAGTTACACAAAGCGAACACAGTACCGACACTGTTTATAGTAAATAAATATATATAGAAAAAATCATTTTAATAACTTGCCTAAACCACATACGACTGACACTACGCAAAACTGACAATTAAGCCAAATAAGAAAAAAAGTAAACAAACATGTCCTAACATCAGGTCTTTTGGTTTATTATTTGATTTTTGTTTTAATTTTGATTAATTTTAACTACATCAGAACAGACCTACAACCTATTTGTCCAGCCAGTTGACTACAAATCCAACAAAACAGGAACATATTGCAGCCCATATTTTCTTCTCTTTCTACAGGGAATGAAAAATCTTTTTTTTGGGTGTTGGGGAGGAGGGGTTACAAGCTCAAACAACAAACCTGCTAGCATTAATCAGAGTTAATTTGATGGGTCTGTGACTGCCAGGAAAAATAATACTGGATTAAAGTAAACATAATCAGAATAGGAAACTGTTAGAACATTCAAATTCGCAAATATTCTTAATAAAAATACAGAATCCTCATAGATGACTCAGAAACACTTCAAAGCAAAAGAACCTCACTTCCTAATATGGAAGCCTGCACAGTTTCTTTTCACAGATGAGACATTGTTTTGATAGTTACTAGAGACTGTGTATGTGCACAGAAAGAAAGAGAAAGACAGATATAGAGAAATGGAAATGGAAACAAACATTTAAAAACACATACAAACACAGAACATGCAAGTTACTAATCCTTAGAATCTATGTGTTAGAACTCAAACAAGTTTGAGAATAAAAGTATGCACTGCAATACAGGTGCTCATGAATACCTATTCATTTTTTTACTATGACTAAATCATCATTACGCAGCAGTGTGATTAGTATATTGGCAATAACGAGATTCTTGAGGCCAAGTCTTCTAATGAAACATAATAGGACAGAGGAATAATTAATCCCACATTAAGCGGTAAATGACATGTCAAAGCAAGTTCCAACAAAAGATCTACTTTTTTTCCCCCGCACAGCTGCTTTTAAATCAAACTGTTGATTTCTAAACGTATCAAAGCCTTGCCAGAGCAAGAATTAGATATCAATTATAAACTTCATTATTTGTCTTAGCACATACATAACAATATTAAATGATTACATAGCATAAATGTGTTTTCCAGGCATTTGCATGTTGGAATTTACTACCGTTGCTGTCCGTTGTGTCTGTTTCCACTCTGTTGACTAGTTGGAGAAATATTAATTTGATCACTGGGGTATTTCACAAGGAGCTTTTCTGTTCTTCAAAGGGCTACTGAACTGTATTACGAGACTTTGACACAGCATAGCAGAAAGCACAGCTGGCACTTGTATCGGTGCAGCTGGGAGACGGTCACTCCTACTTTGAATGTTTTACACCGTAATATCACGCTTAAAATGTTGCAGACAACAACGGCTAGAGGGATGGGGAAAAAAGTCAAGGCTAAGACATTCATCTTTGAGCACCTAAAATTAGCCAGCTGAGAGTATTTTTCCCGGCATTGCTTGGGGAAGGTTACAAGACTTGGACTAGGAGAGATGAGCTAGCTATGGAAATTTGCAATGCAAGAATGTAAGCCTTGATTAGGCCAACTAGATCACTCCATATTTCCTTCACATGCTGTTTAACCTGAGAGTGGATGTAAACGGAACCATTCCTGTACAGAATAATTAGCAAATTCATATTTTCATATAACAGTATTAAATAAATCATTTTGCATGTTATGAAAAGGTGATGAGTAGATCCATGTGGCGGAAGGTGTTATTTTTAACTTGCGACGAAGCCAATCTATGATATGACCAAAGGCCCTTGTGTTAACTTCCATTTTTGAAGGTTTATAGCCATAACTAATCAAGGCACAATATACATTGTCAGGAAACCTGCCAAAGAATGAGGGTCCAGAGGGGATGTTTAATCCATCTGTCAACCAGTGGATTACATTTGCATGATTTAGATTGGTTCACAGACTCTAGGTGTATTTTAACCTAGCCACTGTTTCATATGTCCCATCTGATTCCTGGAGGGAGACTGACCTGTATTTTCAATGTTATGGTGGAGCTCTGAGGGGGTGAACCTCGGTCCGAGGCCAGGATGACGAAACTGTACTCAGGCCGCTCAGAATGACTCAAAGGGGAAGACGACCGCAGCTCTCCGGTGTTTGGGTTCAGAGTGAAACGTTCAGCTCTGGGACCTACGGCAAAGACAGGATGGAACAAGACAAGTTTTTGTGCATCACTGTATGTCCTAACCAAAATAAAGAATGAATGGATAGACCATTTTTCTACTGTACAAAGGCTGCATATGACTGTTAGAGACCCCATCTGGACTTGATTAATACAGAATGAAATAGTTGTGTCAAATTCAGTAAATGTGCTACAAAACATATTTAATGATCTCACGCATCAACACATTACCTTTTACACTTCACGTCACGCTGCCTGAACTGTGATGAATAGCAGAATATTATCGCATGGGTCAGGTATGATGTATTTTTGGTACCAGCATACTTTTTTAGTATCAGTATCTTAACAAATAACTAAAACTTTAATTTTATTAATTAAATCAGCTGCAACTGCATTAATAATTTTGTTAAGTGCTTGTTTTCTATTTGAGCAGAGTCACAATGGGTAGTCCCGCCCACCGTGGAATCTCATTGGTCCATTAAATATCCCTTAAATAGCTGGGACTGTGTCACATTGCAAAGCAGTTTCATGTTCAGTATTCAAGACAAAATGCTTATCACTGTAAACTTTGCATCTAGTTACAAGATGGTTTTGATTAATTGATTCATTCACTTATGCATTGTTCTTACCAGACATAGAGTAGAAAATAGTTCCATTTTCTCCTTCATCAGGATCTTTTGCATGAATGGTTCCCAGAAGAAATCCAGATGGTTGACCTTCTAGCGCCTGTACAGAGATTTCAGTTAATATTTTAAATCAATACAGCTCACTCCTATGAAATATGTATCATTTTTCCTATGTAGACGTCTGTGTAGAAATGTTAGAATATACAGTACACTACTATTGAAAACTTAGGGGACAGTAAGATTTTTTTCTTATATTCACCCAGGCTGCATTTAGTTGATTGAAAATACAGTAAAATAGTAAAATTGTGAAATATTACCTCAATTTAAAATAATCTCTTTCTATTTTAATGTATTTTAAAATACTATTTATTCCTGTGATGACTGATGAATTTTTAGCATCATTACTCCAGTCTCCAGTGTCACATGATCCTTCAGAAATCATTTTAATATGCTGATTTGGTGCTCAAGAAACATTTCTTATTATAATCAATGTTGAAAACAGTTGTGCTGCTTAATATGTTTGTGGAAACAGTGATCATTTTTTTCAGGATTCTTTGATGAATAGAAAGTTCAAAAGAACAACATTTATTTAAAACAGAAATCTTTTGTAACATTATAAATGTCTTTACTGTCACTTTTGATCAATTTAATGCATCCTTGCTGAATAAAGGTTTTCATTTGCTTTCTTACTGACCCCAAACTCTTTAACAGTGAAGTTATTTCTTTTGAACATATTTGCCTAGTTTCAAGAAATCTCATCAGCTAAACGAGATCTAAAATATCTCACAAAATCTATTAGTTAAAGTTTTTTTGCTATTAGTCCATGTTTATTAGCTTTGTGGCATCTACATGCTAGTGACCTTGACACAATGAACCTGTAGAACATATGCTGTATACATTAGTTTTTCTCTTCTAGAAGATGTAGCTTTGAGGATTATGAAGCTAATATTGGCTCTCATACCTGCAGCAAGAGCTCTCTTCCTGTCTGAGCATGGCTGAAGGAGGGTGCATTATCATTCTCATCCAGAACCGTGATGAAAGCAGTGCCTGTAGCGCTGCGTGCAGGGGTCCCACCATCCTGAGCCACCACAATGAGCTGGTAGCTGGACTGAAGTTCACGGTCCAGGGAAAGTTTTGTGCTTATCTCACCTTTAAAAGAGTAGGACAGATGGAAAAACACAAAAAAAGGGTGAGAAACTATTTCACTGCAGAAGAACATGTCAGTGGCAGAAGGCACAGATGGCACATCCTGACATCACCAAAAGGAACCCCTACAGTTAACATGCTGCCAGAAGACTGGAGCTGTGTGATGTCCAGTATGTTCAACAGCTCCACATGAAAAATGGGTCAGAATAGTCAACTAGCCGTTCAACAACTGACTACTGAATTACTGAGGTTGGCTAGTTTATTTAGATTTTTTTGTTTAAGCTTTATTATTTTAGCGGTTGTAAAACTTCTAGCACAGTATGCTAACAATCAGTAAAAATAACAGCTTTTGTGCGGACTGTGATAACGTTCTGAAATTTAAGGTTATAGTAATTATTTTACCTACTTATTGTTGAATATCTGTCAGTCAGCATGCTAACATTCAGTAACTGTCAGACTATCAGCATGCTAAAAGTCCTTTTGGAAAGCTGTTACGTAACTTTTAAGAAATGCTAATAGACATGAACCTAAACCAGCCAAATTATACAGTGCTTCCTCAAAACCAACTAACTGACTAATTCATAAACTCACCAACTAGTCAATTTTGAAAATATGTAGTTTTGGACATCCTTACTCTATACAGACAAATATAATACACTAAAGAACTTGTGTAGGTGTCAAGTTGACCTTGTCACTCAAAGTCGTTTTGGTCTGTTGGACTGTCTGCCATATTTGATTCTCACCTGTGTGGGAGTTGATCTGGAAGTGGCGATCCAGATGGAGCAGGCGGTAGCTCAGCCGACCGTTGAGACCAGCATCTCGATCGCTGGCAGACACCCGGCCGAAACCAGTGCCTGCTGGCAGGTTCTCGCGCACTGCCAGGAATGCTCTCTCTTGGGTAAATCGTGGGGTGTTGTCATTTTCATCCATCACTGACACACGCACTGTGGCACTACCAGTCTTCTTCAGCTGTCCGTTGCCTGATGTGGCCAGTACAGTGAGCAGGTACATCTCCTTGGCTTCTCTGTCCAAGGCACTTTTCACAAACAGCCAGCCACTGTCGGACACAATGCCAAACCCTGCTGCATCACCGTCTGGGTGCAGGTGGTAGGCTAGTGGGGTGGAAGATGTAGACGATTGTCCAGCGGTGATGCCACCATCTCGGTTTATTGCTCGAACCTGCAGGAAGCGTGTGTTGAGAGGTGTGCTTTCCTTCAGCTCTACTCGATACGTGAGGCTATCGAACATGGGACCTTGGCCATTCTCGGCTTGTACGTGGATGACCAGGGTGAAGGTAGAACTTAGCTGAGGTGCTCCGCTGTCTTTGGCAATCACCTGCAGGTCATAGCGGGGCACGCTCTCGTACGACAAACCACCAATCAGGCGGATGTGCCCGCTGTTGCGATCAATGCTAAAGGTTCTCTGGGCACCACCGCTGAAAAGATCAAAACTCAGAAGACCATTGTGTCCAGAATCGCGGTCTTCTGCTTGGACCTTGTACACCACTGTACCCATCCGTGTGTCTTCAGGTAGAATTAATGACTCGGAGGATGAGGGCAAGAAGATGGGCGCATTGTCATTGACGTCGGACACTGTAATTCTCACCCTAGTCTGGCCAAAGGCAGGGGGGTTACCGCAGTGCGCCTGGACTTCCAGATTCAAGCTGGGTTGGGCCTCGTGATCCAGAGGCAAGCTTGTTCTCAAGGCCCCGGTCTCTGAATCCACAGTGAAGTAGCCCATTGGGTCACCAGAGCTAATAGTGTAGGAGATATCCTTTAAGACACCTGAGAATCAAGAGGCAAATAGCCAGAGACACATCAGTTCACAGTGTAGCAAGAAGATGAAGAGTTATTTTTTAACACACAATTTAACCAGAATTTAGTGCCTCAAATATCCAATGCAAATAGTTAAAAAACCAAGTGGTGAAATAGCATCACAGGTGTGTACAGTGGTTTCATGCCTATTTTTAAAAGTGGTGCACCATGGAGAAAAATTCCAGAAGACATCTGGTCAGGGAAATAGGGATAATAGTGATTTTTGTGACCAAAGGGGACTGAAAAACCTCTGAGATTAGCTCACCCACCGTTCTTAGTGCTGGCCCTCACAACGCCAACTTGTGTTCCACGCAGGGCATCCTCAGATACCAAGAAAAAGTACTGAGCTTGTTCAAACACAGGGGGTGCAACCAGTCCTGCCACTATGCTGATGTTGACCCTGGCATTGATTGGAGCGGTAAGGCCCCCACCATCTTGGGCTGAGACCACCATTGTAATGACTGAGTTTGCCTTTCCATGTAGAGCACGTGACAGTGAAATCACTCCTGGGAAATGCACAACCAAAATAAATGGTTCTATTAAGTAGAAATGTATCTGAATACATCAAGCCATACTGAATACCCTGAAACCCATACCGTTCAAAAGTCTGGGGTCAGTAAGGTTTTTAAAGAATACTTTTATTCTGCAAGAACACAAGTGGCACAATATTTCAAATAGATGCCGTTTCTATGAACTTTTTAATAATCAAAGAATCCTGAAAAAGAGTAAAATGATTTCCACAAAAATATTAAGCAGCACAACTGTTCAACATTGATAATAATAAGTTATTTTAAATTGCAATAATATTTCACAATACTACTGTTTTTACTCTATGTATTTGATCAAATACATGCAGTCTGGGTAAGCAAAAGAGACTTCTTTGAAACACAATAAATAAATAAATTACTGGCCCCAAACTTTATATATATGTGGTTTTAAAATCTTAATCCTTGAACTTTAAAGGAGGGTAGATCTAATCTTCTCACCACTATCTTTGTTGAGGGTGAAGAAAGGTGAGCTCCCTCCAGGCACAGTACGGTACATCACTCTGCCGTTCTCCCCAGCATCTGGGTCATGAGCAGTCACCTTCAGGACGGAGGTCCCTGGGGTGCTCTGTGTACTCAGGCTCACTGCATAGCTCAGAGGGTAGAACGCTGGTCGATTGTCATTTATGTCTATCAGGTCCACCCGCACATATGCCACTGAACTTAATCCACCCTAGAATAAATCGTTCATTAAATATCTGTATAAAGAATATAGAATAAAATCTAACTAGATATTAGTATAACCAAATAATGGAGGCTGGCTACATAATAGGCTTAAAATCTTAAGAAACAGAAAACATTCCTTAGAATATCTGTACTAGACAAAAAAAATGACAGAGTTCACGTTTGCGGAAACCATTGAAACATTTCAAAGACTACTTCTGGGGAGGAAGAAGATTGATTATGTTCCCTGTTGAGAACTGCAATCTGCTGAGGGGACAGTGTACACATGGGATACGGTTCTTGTCGCTAAACATCTTGCTCGCCTGGCATCCCATATGGAGCAAACGGCATGTCAGGAAAAAGCCCCAAATTATTAAATATTACAAGCTGGTGCTCTTTAGGGCCCAGCTGCCTCTGAGTGCTTTAATGTGTCTGCTGAAATTTCCTTTAAAGTATTTAAGTAGGCTTTAAAGTATTATTTAGGCACAGGATGCTAAACTGCTACTGAAGAATTACTATACATGCTATTTTTTTCCCCTTGCTTCCAAAATGGACATAATTTGCAGCACCTCTAAAAACAATTCAGTCACAGTTGATGTCACAATTGTATTGTTGAGGGATGTGGTTGCTGAGATACTCACCCCATCCACAGCTGTAATGGTGAAGTCGTAGTTGGCTGGACCCTGGTCACGATCCAAGCTGGTGGTAGTACAGATCTGTCCATTGTGCTTGCCAACGATGAACTGAGACGGGGTCACAGAGCCTGGACCAGAGCCCAGAGAGTAGGAGATGGAGCCAAAAGACCCACCATCCGCATCAGTAGCTGTAACCTGGAAAAGGAGAGAAAACATTAGATTGAAGTTCAGCCAAATGTAACAAAAAAGCTTAAGCAGAGAAGCCAGACACTTTTAGTGTTTAGGACCATGGTTCAATGGGATTTAGTCACATGCCCTGATCTTTGTTTATGATAAACCAGTGATTGTTTCTACACTCAGTAGGAATAATTATATAAGGGTCAATATCAATATTTTTTGGGGGTACGTCAAAAATAAAATATTCAGTATTTTCAGCCTTTTGATGGTATCCAATATAAATATTTATGCATTTGCTCTGAAATCATTTAAAAGAGTGATACTTTTATGAAAATGAAAAATACTTTTTTAACAAACTGTTGCCAATCAAATAAAAAATGTAAAAAGTGTAAAGCAAAGTAAATAAAAATCTAATTTAAAAAAAATGAAGGCATGTTTACAATAAAAAATAAATAAACACAAGGGAAATTATATTAAATAATTTTCATTTAAATATACCAATATGATAATAGTTTGAAAATAAACTTAAATATTTACCTACATATTTTTAATTAAAACATTTATGTACATAAAGTGTCTCATATAGACTTTGAGTGCAAACGCAAAACAAATGATTGAATCTGATCCATTTAAAACCAATTCATTGAAACCACTTGAACTGATTAGCAGAAATGAAACTTTGCTACTGAATTTGAAATGAGACTTTATTAAATATATCAGTTGAGATATAAATACTAGATATTAAAACATCAGTCTTAATGCTGTCATATTCACAAATCGCAAGCCAAAGAATGATTGTGAAACATCAAATGATGCGATAAACAGGAAACATAATGTCCAAAATAAAAAAAGCATTGAAATTATTGCAATACTCAATGTTGAATGAAGTAAAAAAAAAAAAAAAAAAAAACTATATAATTATTTTTAATTATAAATATATAATTATATTTATAACTATTTTTTATTATTTATATATTTTAATATATTTGATTAATTATATATTGTAATGATAAAATGCATATTAATTATAATATTTAATATACCCCCCAGCTCTAGTTTTAATTTAAATGTTCATATTCCAAGACCACTCAGCAGTTTCCTGTCACAAATAAACCTGGGACTCTACTGAGCAATACCACAACACATTTATCTGACTTGGTTCACAGCCCTTGGCATTCAAACACTGCACTGGTGCTCTGCAGCAGGTACATATACTGCGGCAAACTAAAAGAGCACATGGAGAGCTCTTCTGTTACAGTTGGGTTTGATCAACCAAGCCAAGAGGAGGGAAGCTATTGGCAGCTAGCAGACATAAAGACTTTCACAGCCACAGCGAACAGCTCAGGAGAGAACGACAGACAGATAAACAAATGAAAAGAGAGACAGAGAGAAAGAGAATTGCATAGAGGTGATGACTATCTGGGAGAAAATGAATTGCCATTCCATGCAAATATGGAAAGTGAAATTACTTTCTATCGAGCTTCTTATTCATCAAACAAAAGGAAAAATACTGCTTCAGCTTCAGAAATGTACTCTCAAACAACATTACACCTCGGCCATGAGCCGTTTTGAGTGGATGACGGCTGAAACTGATTCTAATGACATTGAGATGAGGGCATCCGAGTCTGAGGTCGGGTCCTGGCAGAGGCCATGGAGCAAGTGTAGGAAAAATAATCATCATGAATACAAGAAGTCCCAGCCCACAGCGGAGAGATGTTCCACCTTTTTACTATCCAAGGCCCTGAAGCAAACCCTGATATTTTACAACCGAGCAGGGGGGGGCACTATATTCATAAACACCACACTACCTATCCTTATTCCCTTCATGATAGCTTGACAGAAGTTGGACGCCTGAGGCCTGAACAGCGAGAGTTTGAGGTAACAAACCGTGGAAGGGCGGTTTGACCAAGGATCTGCTTCATGGACAAAGCCATTTTCCATGAAAGCCTGGCTTGAGCAGAGAAAGCAGGGAAATGTCTGGGGGACTTGTGGGTCTCAATATAGTCCAACTAAAGAGCTCCAAAGCAGCACTGTAAGATAAATATTTCCTCTCAGTCGTAGCGCTGTTCATAGCAGCTATTGAATGGAAGATGTATGAGAAAAGGAAGCATGTTGGTCACAATAAGAAATCATGTATTTGTACTCAGGCCATCATTAAAACATCTGTCAGGTTGACTATGCATGGTACATGTAATAAGATGGCAGAAAACAATCGGTATTAAGCACGTAAACCCTTCAAAGGTAGAAGACTGAAACCAGAAGTGGTGTTGAGTTTCTTTTTCCATCTCTCCAACAAAAAGGGATTTAAATAAAGTGGCTTCTCAAAATGGGGAGAAACCCAAGCTCATAATTTCTAGAGTGTGTTTGAATATGTGGTGAGATGCCAGTAATAATGATGACTGATTGAATGATTGTCTTTTCGGGTCCTAAAGGGGGCACCTAAAGTGCATACATACACAAAAACACGCATATACGAGTTCACAAACACACACAGGAGCCGTGGGATTTGGAGATGTACTGTTTAAGAAGCGGGTTGCCTTTGCCAGTACAATAACAGTTCATAAGAAGTTTAGTGGAATCTCAATCTTGACTGAATCATAAGTGGGTCAAAGTGTGCTCGAGCTGCTTTCTCAAAATCTCTGCTAAATCCTCTGTGCTTTTCCTCACCGTAACTCATGGAGACACGCAGACTCAGACATGCCAACAGTGCACAATGCACGGGATGACCTCAAAAACTGAATTGCACCTAATAAATTTCTCAACTCATCTCAAAAGCTACATATATTGCATCACAGTTGTCTAAAAAAGTTCAAATGTGCACCACAAAAGTGAATTACAAACACTCTAAAACATATTCTCCCCATCTGCCATTGGTTGGACAAAGAGACAGTGCCACCCCCAAACTCACACTATTGGTTGAGCCAACCTCAGGATGCTCAAACAAACAGAGGTTTGGTGTTTATGTTGAGTGTGGTTTAATCGTCATACATAATTTATTATCAGAGTGTGAAAGTGAGACGAGTGAGAATGTTGGACACATTCTGCAACTCTTACGGTTCCCTCGTCTCTCTCTCCATGTGCGAGCAAAAGACGCGAGCCGCCCTGAACGAGCCAAGCGAGACTTTGGCTGGGCGAACTGTTACTGCAGAACAAGCCAAAGGAATCCAATGCTAACTTTTTAGTTTTAGTTTTGTGGTTCACCCACCATTCCTCTTGACTCCTTTTTTAGGGGAGAAAAAGAAACATTCAAGTAAGCGAATACAAGATTAATAGGGAGAAAGAATAAGCTTGTCCAGTTCTCGTTAGTTTTTGCTAATGCAATGGATCTGGTTTCACTGCATTGGGTTTTCTCAAGGCTACACAGCTCATTTAGTGGGCGAGCGACCTGGCCGATGCTTTCCCAAAAGGAAATGCTGTATATGACAATGAAGTTTTTGATTTGTTAATTAACCACCTTGGAATGAACATGCAAAACTTTTACTTGGATGTCTGTAAAATGTCTGTCGACAAACCACTGACTCAAGGTTACCTGTAAGTTGGTCATATGATCACAGTAGTTCATGGTACCATGACTGATAGAGGACTGTGAAATTTCCATGCAAATTATGTCTAAGATCTATGATCCAACAACAATGCAAGATATGTAGATTTGCTAAGTGTAGTTTATTTAGCATTCAGAACCGCTTAATTTAATTCTGTGGCACGTTCCTAGTCAAACAAACCATCTTACAGCATTCAAGACCAAACCATCTGATCAGGAAGCTTTCGTAGCCAAACTAAACATCACAGCCGACAGAACAGTTTGTGAACTTGCTAACAAGCCAATCAGAGTCTGTTTGACAAACACTTTTGTAAGACTCGTTCTGTACTACTGATCTTCTCAGTGAAGACATCAATAAACAAAACCAAAGATATCACAAATTACATCACCCGAACACAGACAAAAACCCCAAATAACAGCAGTACAAGGCAGCGAGTTGGTGTAACTTGGCACTAAGGTCATCTGGAGCGGCGTCTCTAACACAAACATGACATGTGGTGTACAGTGGTGACTTTGCTTAAATAACCAGAAACCTACAGAGTGATCCAACTGAAACAGCATGATCTCACGAAAAAGTGAAGCTCAGCTTCAAACATCTTGCCTTCTTTGCAGCTAATGTTCAGAGTTTTGACCGAAAGCAATGGTTGTTTTTATTTTAATGTTGCACAAACTTGCAACAAATTCCAAATATGGGAACAATGGGTTAGTTGGGAAACTATAAAAGGCTAAAAAACAATACAACAAATAGTTACCTCAAAATAGTAAAATAAATAAATAAATAAAAATAATACATTCAAATTTGCTATTATTAATGAAACTGGAGGGGGTCTCAGACGTTCAAACCACAAAAAGACGAAAAGCAGTTTAAACTACTATAATGTACGCAATTTAGAGTTTATTGATGAAAACATAAAAAGTAAAGCTTAGGCTATAAACAAAGATCCTGACAGTATAAATGAATAAACATGAAGTAATTTAAAAATAAATAAATGTCAGCAAAACTTAAATTTTTAAAATGTCCTCTCTCTCTGTTGGAATTGGGAAGTATGATTTATTTTAGTGAATCAGATTGTTTGGATGATTCTTTCAATGAATCATTAAAGAAAATGATTCACCAATTAATTGGGACATTGGCTAATGTTCATGTACAGCATTGTACAATATATTCTTAGTAATGAAAAATAAATATTAGTTAAACAACAAAGTTAACAAAGTTAAATACTTGAATTAGATAGATAAACATATGGAAGCATCCAGGAAAAGGAAACAAGAGATGACTTTCAAAATAAAAGACAAGCTTTTCAACTTCAAAATAAAAGTGCAAATGCAAAATATTTCCTTTTTTGTAGGGATGCAACGGAATTTCGGCTGTCAAAAATTATAGACCGAAAATGGCATTTTCCGTTTTTTGCCCTGCCACTCAGCGCTCAGCGCTCAGGTTTCACTCTCATTCTAGCTGTTATCAGCGTTCTCTATGCTAGGGGTAAAATCGTAGTTGATCCGTGATCCATACGCACCAGGCCCAACAGTTTGGCATGCATGTTTTGCAGATTTTTTGCTAAGTTTCACAATCAATTCGATACTCATGCGGTGTTATCTGCGCACAGCAGAGCCGCACACACAGAGAGGCGTGTTTCAGCATGAGAACAGTGGATTGATTCTTCTTTTGCATCTCTGTGCGCTTGAACAGACCCATACACAGAAATTTATGTCAAAATACCAGTCTCTGCAAGTATTCTCGTAAACACAGTTGGTTATGTCTAAAGTTAACGTAAAGAGTTGAGAAAGAAATCGAATGTGCCTAATTATATTGGATCCGTGCATTCACTCTTAAAGTGACAGCAACCTATAAATACCTGCTGCTAAGTCATTCATGTTATTCATTAATACAATTATATGAAAATAAGCTCATTTAAAATAATAAATAAATAAATAAATAAAAAACATTTTCGGTTTCAGTTTTCAGCCAAGACTATCCAGATTTTTCAGTTTCCGTTTCGGCCCAGAATTCTCATTTTGGTGCATCCCTACTTTTTTTGTTTCATGGAAGAAAGAAAGTTATAAGTTATTCTAGATATAAGAGTGAAATGACAGTTTAAATTTAGGGGTAAACTAACCAACATCTCTAGGTCTCTAAATACAAGATACAACTCATGTCTGAAATCTAGAGTTTATATCAAAAGTCTCTCAGTATAAGCCACAATATGGCTTTCATATTTTCAATCTGGTGCTATATCTCATTTCTTTCCATAGCGGGGGAGATAAGAGATCAAACAGAAAACAGCACATTCTTTTCTCAGAAGGATACTTACAGACAAAGCCAAGCACACCATAAACATACTATGCTCCCAATAATTTCAATACAGCATTTTATTGAAGCTATCATTCACATCACATGACTTCAGAAAGACAAAAACAGCACATTGATGGATGATTCCCAAACCCATGGGAGGACACGCACAAACACTGACTGATGGATAAATACAAATATGAAAGCGGTCATTGAGTGAAAATAAAGATTGATGGAAGTGTAAAGAGATGTGTGTGACTGACAGACAGCGGTGAAAGGTGACAGAAAGACATGGACTGAAATATTGAGGGACATGCTATGAGTTATTACAGCTGTTTATTGAGAGATCGCTCTCTTTCTTTTTCTTCTTGGCATCACTTCAGAGAGCTGAGGAAGAGGGGGAAACGGGATACCTCCTACTACTTTCTGGCCCTCTTGACCGGCGGCCGAGTGAAAGCCGCACATCCCTCCGGCTCATTACAGCCACAGAGCTGAAGCATTTGACGTGTAACATGTCTTGCCTGTTTAAGACCGAGACACATTTACTAGTGAGCTTAAACAATAACTATTTTATCATCCAAGTTGCACATTTTTTTTATGTGAATAATCAAAATATTACAACAACAAAAAAAAAATACAAATAAAGCAGCGTTTCCATCCCAAAATTACAGATGGATGGATGGATGGATATACAGTCGAATTAATGGATGGATGGATGGATATACAGATAGATAGATTGGATGGATGGATAATCAGAATATCACAAAAAAATGACAAATAAAGCAGCATTTCCATCCCAAAATTACCGATGGATGGATGAATGAATGAATGGATATACAGTCGGATGGATGGATAGATGACAGATAGATAGATAGACCATCCCAAAATTACGGATGGATGGATGGATTTACAGTCGAATGGATGGATGGATGAACAGATAGATAGATTGGATAGATGGATGGATGGAATATCACAAAATTTTTTTTTTTACAAATAATAAAGCAGCGTTTCCATCCCAAAATTACCAATGGATGTATGAATGGATGGATGGATGGATAGATAACAGATATATAATTCACTGCATTCACTTATTGCATTGCTTAAAAATCCCCAATAAATTGTCCATTTGGACAAAAACAGCTAATAACATAACACAGACGTGTTATGAAACAAACCAGATGCATTCTCTACGTACTCTATTTTTTTATGATGCCCTTTCAAGTGGTTGGCAGTAACCCCAAAGGTCACCGTGACCTGCATCTACTGCAACTTTACACCACAGAACAAGCTGTCAATAGGCATAATATGGCGGTTTTGTATTAGCAAACATCACTTGTACATATTTCCTTGAGTAATGGATCGGCATGACATCATCGGAACGCTTCTCCAGATCTGTGAGTACGCGGCACTCTCCAGATGTCCATTAAATGGGATCTGCAGTATAATGGCATGCCTGTAAAACATCATATACATGTCAAGATCACTGAGCACCCTAATTATTTCTTCATGCAAGGGAGCTTGGCTTTATCCTAGGAGCCATGCCGATATTAGCTGCCCGCCAGGACACTGTCATCAGGAAATGTCCAGAATGAGTCAAAAAGTCTTGGATCGAAAGAAGCAGCTGACACCAACTGGTCATGTTTCGCGTTTTTATCAGACACAGACTTGTATTCTGGTAGTCGACCACAATTTATGTCAGGTATGGTGTAAAGGCCTGAGTTTTGGATGTAAATATTGGGGTTGGAAGACTTCTGAAAGGTGTTGGTTTCTAAAATAACACAGCTTTGAGCTTTTCATCTCTGGCCTTGGCGGTGACGGGGAGGGGTAGCAGCAGGTACTTTAGGCTGGGGTAAGGTGCAGATTTTTGGCAGGAGATCACAAGACGGCCAATTCAGCATAAAGAGGACTAATGACACCAGGAGGACCGGTGCAGAGGGACTATAGAGTATGGTTTCCCCTTTTTCTCTCATCTCTCCATAACTGTGAGTGTTTGTCTTTCATCTGGCCCTCACAGCTGGAGGTGATTAAGGCATCAAAATATGTACAGAGAAAAGTGATGGATTGGGGATCTCAGAGAGGAGAAGCAGAGACAGAGGGGTTAATGGCTGCAAGAGGAATTATGGACTCAGGGTAATAATAACTTGATATGGTTTCAGAGAACACAACAGTCAAATAAATATTTGAAAATGCATTTGAATAAATAGAGATGTGTTGACAATGTCTGAGAATAGTCAAGAGATTAAATTACAGACTCGAAAATGAAGATTCTGTCAAAAATTGCTCTCCCTCATGATGTTCCAAACCCGGAGGTGGTTATTTAAAATAAAACAAAAATCTTCATTGAGCTCTTTCTATACAATGACAATCCATAATGACCATGTTCATTAGGTTCATAAAAAAGGCCCTGTCAAAATAAAAGTCGCTGTTTGTATTGAAAATGCAAATGCTTATGAGTCAATGATTGGATCATTATTGCAGTGATTATTATGTTTCTAGCATGTTATATGTTTGGCAACAGTTCTTCTAACCCTAATTGATGGAGTGTGTAGCTTTTCATTTCTTAAACATCCACGTAGGAAGACACATCATGGCCATATTTCAGGATGACAATGTCAAGATTCATCAGGCTCAGATTGTGAAAGAATGATTCAGAGGGAAAATGAAGAATCATTTTCACACATGGCTTAAATTCATTGAAAGTTTTTTGGATTTGCTGGAGGAGACTTTACAGAGTGCTTCAATTTAATATACACCAGTCTAAACACAAATATAGCACAAAGAACACAAACATTGCATCTCATATCTTGGTCTCAATGTTTTAGTATGCATATATTATAGCAGACAGATCATTGCAGCTTTTGATTCATTTCTTTTTAAAAGCAGTTCATCCACTTTTAAAGAGCTGACTGTGACCTCTGTAAGGTCTACTGAAGCTCAGAGTGAGCAGGAAGCCAACCTATCTAGACTTCTGCCACCTCTGACAAATTTTCCCCATGAGAATGTAAAGCCCAAGCATTTCCAGTGGTCATTTTAACAGGAACAATAAACATGCCAAAAGCACCTCTGGAAATGTAAGCCGGGCGACCCTTTGCACTGACCCCATCACGCCTTACGTCTTACAGAAGAAGCTCTATGCTGGAGTCCCAATCACTGTCAGTTCAATGGCCTCACTGGTTATTTTTGAAATGGCACATAAGAGACACGGCTCTTTTATGCTTTCACACAAAAACCCAATGTTATTTTTCATACAGAAAAGGAATTGGCAAAATCATATGAGAATATTAGAAGGCGATTATTTTGAACAACTTGAAAGCGGATGTGGACATTGATATTATAATAATAGAGTAAAAAAAAAAAAATTATATATATATATATATATATATATATATATATATATATATATATATATATATATATACATACACATACAGGTGCTGGTCATGTAATTAGAATATCAGCAAAAAGTTGCTTTATTTCACTAATTCCGTTCAAAAAGTGAAACTTGTATATTATATTCATTCATTACACACAGACTGATATATTTCAAATGTTTATTTCTTTTAATTTTGATGATTATAACTGACAACTAAGGAAAATCCCAAATTCAGTATCTCAGAAAATTAGAATATTGTAAAAAGATTCAATATTGAAGACACCTGGTGCCACACTCTAATCAGCTAATTAACTCAAAACACCTGCAAAGGCCTTTAAATGGACTCTCAGTCTAGTTCTGTAGGCTACACAATCATGGGGAAGACTGCTGACTTGACAGTTGTCCAAAAGACGACCATTGACACCTTGCACAAGGAGGGCAAGACACAAAAGGTCATTGCAAAAGAGACTGGCTGTTCACAGAGCTCTGTGTCCAAGCACATTAATAGAGAGGCGAAGGGAAGGAAAAGATGTGGTAGAAAAAAGTGTACAAGCAATAGGGATAACCGCACCCTGGAGAGGATTGTGAAACAAAACCCATTCAAAAATGTGGGGGAGATTCACAAAGAGTGGATTGCAGCTGGAGTCAGTGCTTCAAGAACCACTACGCACAGACGTATGCAAGACATGGGTTTCAGCTGTCGCATTCCTTGTGTCAAGCCACTCTTGAACAACAGACAGTGTCAGAAGCGTCTCGCCTGGGCTAAAGACAAAAAGGACTGGACTGCTGCTGAGAGGTCCAAAGTTATGTTCTCTGATGAAAGTCAATTTTGCATTTCCTTTGGAAATTAGGGTCCCAGAGTCTGGAGGAAGAGAGGAGAGACACACAATCCAAGTTGCTTGAGGTCCAGTGTAAAGTTTCCACAGTCAGTGATGGTTTGGGGTGCCATGTCATCTGCTGGTGTTGGTCCACTGTGTTTTCTGAGGTCCAAGGTCAACGCAGCCGTATACCAGGAAGTTTTAGAGCACCTTATGCTTCCTGCTGCTGACCAACTTTATGGAGATGCAGATTTCATTTTCCAACAGAACTTAGCACCTGCACACAGTGCCAAAGCAACCAGTACCTGGTTTAAGGACCATGGTATCCCTGTTCTTAATTGGCCAGCAAACTCGCCTGACCTTAACCCCATAGAAAATCTATGGGGTATTGTGAAGAGGAAGATGCGATATGCCAGACCCAACAATGCAGAAGAGCTGAAGGCCACTATCAGAGCAACCTGAGCTCTCATAACACCTGAGCAGTGCCACAGACTGATCGACTCCATGCCACGCCGCATTGGTGCAGTGATTCAGGCAAAAGGAGCCCCAACTAAGTATTGAGTGCTGTACATGCTCATACTTTTCATGTTCATGCTTTTCAGTTGGCCAAGATTTCTAAAAATCCTTTCTTTGTATTGGTCTTAAGTAATGTTCAAATTTTCTGAGATACTGAATTTGGGATTTTCTTTAGTTGTCAGTTATAATCATCAAAATTAAAAGAAATAAACATTTGAAATATATCAGTCTGTGTGTAATGAATGAATATAATATACATAAAGTTTCACTTTTTGAATGGAATTAGTGAAATAAATCAACTTTTTGATGATATTCTAATTATATGACCAGCACCTGTATATATATATATATATATACACACAGTATATACACCGATCAGGCATAACATTATGACCACTGACAGGTGAAGTGAATAACACTGATTACCTCTTCATCATGGCACCTGTTAGTGGGTGGGATTTATCAGGCAGCAAGTGAACATTTTGTCTTCAAAGTTGATGTGTTAAAAGCAGGAAAAATGGGCAAGCGTAAGGATTTGAGGGAGTTTGACAAGGGCCAAATTGTGATGGCTAGACGACTGTCAGAGCATCTCCAAAACTGCAGCTCTTGTGGGGTGTTCCCAGTCTGCAGTGGTCAGTATCTATCAAAAGTGGTCCAAGAAAGGAACAGTGGTGAACCGGCGACAGGGTCATGGGCGGCCAAGGCTCACTGATGTACATGGGGAGCGAAGGCTGGCCCGTGTGGTCCGATCAAACAGACGAGCTACTGTAGCTCAAATTGCTCAAGAAGTTTACGCTGGTTCTGATAGAAAGGTGTCAGAATACACAGTGCATCACAGTTTGTTGCGTATGGGGCTGCATAGTCGCAGACCAGTCAGGGTGCCCATGCTGACCCCTGTCCACCGCCGAAAGCACCAGTGTGCACATGAGCATCAGAACTGGACAACGGAGCAATGGAAGAATGTGGCCTGGTCTGATGAATTACATTTTCTTTTACATCACGTGGATGGCCGAGTGCGTGTGCGTCGCATACCTGGGGAACACATGCACCAGGATGTACTATGGGAAGAAGGCAAGCCGGCAGAAGCAGTGTGATGCTTTGGGCAATGTTCTGCTGGGAAACCTTGGGTCCTGCCATCCATGTGGATGTTACTTTGGTACGTACCACCTACCTAAGCATTGTTGCAGACCATGTACACCCTGTCATGGAAATGGTATTCCCTGGTGGCTGTGGCCTCTTTCAGCAGGATAAGCATGGACGCCGCAATTTACAGGACTTAAAGGATATGCTGCTAACATCTTGGTGCCAGATACCACAGCACACCTTCAGGGGTCTAGTGGAGTCCATGCCTCGATGGGTCAGGGCTGTTTTGGCAGCAAAAGGCGGACCAACAAAATATTAGGAAGGTGGTCATAAATCGGTGTATTAAAAAAGTGTGTCTTTCCCCACACTTATTTGGAAAAATGGGCCAAGTTTTTAAACAAATAGCTTATTTATTTACAGCATATTGGTGACCATTATTGCCTTTGAAGCTGTAAACCAACTCGGCTTTTCAAAAACTTGAATGAACCCAGATGAACTGTATTGAGAGTTTAGTGGGATGCTGAAGAGATGGAATAATGCGAACCATGCTCACTATGGGATCTAACGGTACTGATGTGGCTTATGGCACCGCTCTGCTGGTCAATAACTCCCTCGCAGGACTGCGTGCACAAACACAACACGCACACGGTAGCAAATTCCACCCGCAGCCCTGCCGCCTGGCACCAGTGTCGGATGGGTTGTTGAAAGGGCAGTTGCAGAGAACAGCAGGGTTTTTCCGATGCATTGTGGCCTTCATATGGCATCCTTGAAAAAGTCAGAGAGCACGGCTTTTATACGGGTTAAATGTAGTATAGTCAATGCTTTAAAGTATGGCTGTGGTAACATTTTCTGTGGCCTACATCAAAATACATGGAATGTAAGTGGACTTGACATTATGTACACATCATTTGACTGCTAGATATATTGCTTTCAGTGAAATGTCATTTTAGACGTGGTCAGTAGGAGTCAGTGGCCACATCACTCATAAATGTCCTCAAGGTAAAAGCTAATAGATGTTCTCCTGCACTCAGTCTTACCTGGTATCAATGCTGCATAGCACAGCAGAGGAAGCCAGATCTGGTTATCTACTTTCTACTGTGGTTCCAAAGTCATCTGTGAGTGGCTACCGACAGCCTAATCATTTGCATATTCCTAGCCTGGAGAAACTGGAATTGCATCTAATGGAAAGGAAGGTAGTTTTTCATAATTCCCTTTTCCCTCTTCTCCTTAAATGCTGAGCAATTTGAACAAAAGGATTTTTTTTTAATGATCAAACTCAATGGAAATGTATTTTTGTAAATGTTAAAGTTTTAACAAGATAATTCCAAAACAGCATATACAGTATAATGCAGTTTCCTACTTTAATGTATTTTAAAATGAAATTTATTCCTGTAATGCAAAGCTGAATTTTGAGCATCATTACTCCAGTCTTCAGTGTCACATGATCCTTCAGAAATCATTCTGATATGCTGATTTGCTGCTCAAGAAACATTTATTATCGCTAAGTTATTATCAATTGTTATTGGTGCTCAATTATTAATAATGGTTTTAATTATCAATGTTAAAAACATGTTTTTTTTTCTGCTAATATATTTTTGTGAAAACCATGATATTGATTCAGAATCTTTGAATAATAAAAAGTAAAAAACAAACAAACAAACAAAAAGCATTTATTTTAAATAGAAATCTTTTGTAACATTATAAATGTCTTGACTGTCACTTTTGATCAATTTAACATGTCCTTGCTGAATAAAACCGTGTGGTCCGATCAAATAGAGGAGCTACTAATACTGTAGCTCAAATTGCTCAAGAAGTTAATGCTGGTTCTGATAGAAAGGTGTCAGAATACACAGTGCATCGCAGTTTGTTGCCTATGGGGCTGCATAGCCTGTCCACTGCCAAAAGTGCAAACAGTGGGCACGTGAGCATCAGATCTGGACAACGGAGCAATTGGAACAAGGTGGCCTGGTCTGATGAATTTCGTTTTCTTTTACATCACGTGGATGCACATCACCGGGTGCGTGCGTGTTGCTTACCTAGGGAACACATGGCACCAGGATGCACTATGGGAAGAAGGCAAGCCGGCAGAGGCAGTGTGATGCTTTGGGCAATGTTCTGCTGGGAAACCTTGGGTCCTGCCATCCATGTGGATGTTACTTTGACACATACCACCTACCTAAGCATTGTTGCAGACCATGTACACCCTTTCATGGAAACGGTATTCCCTGGTGGCTGTGGCCTCTTTCAGCAGGATAATGCCCCTGCCACAAAGCAAAAATGGTTCAGGAATGGTTTGAGGAGCACAACAACGAGTTTGAGGTGTTGACTTGGCCTCCAAATTCCCCAGATCTCAATCCAATCGAGGATTTTTGGGTTGGATGTGCTGAACAAACAAGTCCGATCCATGGAGGCCCCACCTCGCAACTTACAGGACTTGACAGACTTGATTATATTTGATTATATTATATTAAATTATATATATATATATATATATATATATTAGTACTTAACCTTATACAAAATATTTACAATATGCTACAATATATGGTATATTGTAAATATTTATATAAGGTAAATAAATACAATAAATAAATAATATGGACTGATTTATTTTAAACATTCTGCTACTAATCTGTTTCCATTATGCCATTCCATCATCTTATCCTCTTCATATATAATGCATCTGTTTTTGACCATGTTTTTTCATGATTGTGTTCCCCTCTTAAAGAAGCATGAATGCTGTGTTGTTTTCACAGCCAGATGTCTTTGATTTGTTCATGGTTGTTTCCAATTTGTAAATCAATGTTCAAAGCATATATTTATGAGAAAACAAACAAAATCAACAATGCCCACAAAAACTAGGCCCATGCCTCTGTGGTATGGGTCTTATATTTATTGAAAAACTGCTATTGTGAGTTTAAAGGAAAAGTAATTTTGACCCATAAACATGCCAAGTAAGGTATGAATTTAAACATTTCAGTCAAAAAAGATCTTCTATAAAAGATCTTGTTTTGATTTTACAGCTGTCATCAAACACATAATACATGGCATCACTATGGTGAGCATCACTATTGCTCTTATTTGAACAAATCTACAACCATTAAACTATTTTATATAGGCCTAATTTATCCCACATTGTGAGATGAAAATTGGCACTGAGCTCCTAGATTTAGAACCTAGCAACTACCCAGAACACCCTAGAACAGGGGTATCCAAAGTTTTGCTCCAACTTACCTCAACACACCTGCCTGGAAGTTTCTAGTATGTCTAGTGAGACCTTGATTAGCTGGATCAGGTGTGTTTAATTGGGTTTGGAGCTGAACTCAGTAGAACAGTGGCCCTCCATGAACAGGATTAGACACCCCTGCCCTAGAAACTGCATTGCAACACAATGAAAACCTCACAGAAAGTCTTACAATTGTGTTTTAAAGTTTTGTACAAATCACGTTCTCTACAGAAAATGTAAAAATGTAGTTTTAAATACCTGCTGATTGACCTTTTTTGCCACTTTATTGCTAGAACTAGAGAACAAGATCAGGAAATGACAAGATGAACTCAAACTCGCATTGCTTACTCAAAATGGCTGTTAACATGCACACCTTTTGTTTCAATCAGAAGGAATTAATTCCGATGGATGAATCCAAACGTAGTGTAGCCTAGTGTTTACATGAAAAATAAATAAAATGATGGGTTGTTGTGCGTGTTTATATGTCACAAGCTTCTAATCAGAATAGATTTTTTGACATGTGTACACTGCATGAATATACAGAGTTTCCTGATTTTTGTGCATACTATTCTCCTACATTGCTTCTTTTCTTAGTTTTAAAAAATAGACTTAATATTTATCTTTTTTGGGTCCTGATTAGGAGACGACAAGCACTTGAACCGTTATGCTGTGCTGCTTATATTTATCAAACAGTAAAAATGGCCTGTGGATAAGAGTATGAAGTCAAGACTGATGGGACATTGTTCTGTTCCACTCATAGACTGTAAAAAAAGATGGACGACGCGCCTTCACTTTCTTCCATTGACGCAAGTGAAGCCGCCAGTGTTCAAATATGGCGCTGACATCTTGGGTCTCGAGTCTGCGCAGTAGCAACTTGGAGCCGAGTTTAGTTTGTCTATGTCCCATTACATTTCATGGAGAGGGATTCGAGACGCGTCAGATTCAATTTTCAGGACTCGTGTGGCACGCTTGGTTTCACTTTACAAACGATGAGTAGCAGGAGAGTCATTTATGGCATTTTATTTAACAACTGCAGCTCTTTTCGCACGTCATTACACCATTTATACGTCATTAGATATGCGCAGTCCTTTCCAGTTTTGGTTTTCAAATGTTTATTTCTTTTAATTTTGATGATTATAACTGACAACTAAGGAAAATCCGATTAAGTGTTTACATGTTCCCTAGATCGAATTAGAAAAAGAATAAACCACCCCTTTCAATCTGATCGAAATTTCATTTGGATAAAGCTCATTCTGATTGATTAAGGTGTTTATATGAAGGCTATTCAGTCAGTTTGAGCCGTCAATCTGATTACTAATGGATTATTTGGTTGCATGAAAACATAGCCAATGTGTCATTCCACATGCACTAACCTCTAAGATACTGCTTATTTCTATTCTCTTCTGACATCATCAACCTCTTACAAACACTGTAGGAATGTTCCCTGATCAGAGAAATGCCAGAATGATCTCAGCATAATTCCATTGTTTGCACATGACACTCTGAAACAGTGTCCAACAAGCTCCCAAAATGGAACACAGTAAACACTTTCTCTCTCTCTGTGGCTGCAGGCACTTCATGGTCCAGATACAGATGACAATGGAAAGGTGCTTTACTGTTGCGCAGGGACCTGGAGACACTTCACAAACAGGCTCTTTAATTCAGGCTTTAATCACAGTCTCTGCTGGAGAGCAAAGTACTTGCTTGCCTCAAGCTCATCACAAGCTGGCACACTGAGTTCATATGTGCAGCATAGTATGGGAATGGAAACTTCTATTTACACAGCATTTCTGTTTAAAAGCCCATTTGGTTTTGGTTTCTTTCTTCTGTGAAACCCAAAAGAAGACATTTTGAAAAAAATGTCTGTTTTTGGGGGGGGTTTTGTCCATAGAGTCCAGTGTTGTTTAAGACCTAACTGACAACATGGACAAAAACAGTTGAAAAATTCTTTTAAATATATTCTTTTGGGTTTCACAGAATAAAAAAGTCATACACCTTTAACATGGCATGAGAAATCAATGTGTACAGTATATAAATTGAGCAGGAAAGCTAAATAAAGTACCAACAGTTTTGTTTTTAATCCAAATGATAAAATATAACCAGGATTATGATCGTTAACAAAAACTACAACTATTAAAACATTCTGCTTAATTGAAATAAAAAATAAATATGTTAAAACAAACTGAACATGCGTTCAACAAGTTGAAGCACTAAAAAATTACTAACTGGAAATAAATTACAACTGAGAGTATAAATAAAAATAAATTCTAAATAAAAAAAAACATACAGTAGAATATAATAGATACACGGAAATGACAAAAGCACATACAATAATTAAAAATGAATAAAACTAAAATGAAAACTGAAAATAAAAACTCAGAACTTAAATTATATTAAAATAACACACTGTATATGAATCTATACATATACACACATGTATATGTATCTATGTGTATATATCTCAAATAAATAAAGTACTATATTCTTTAAATAAGCTTCGAAGTCTCATATAATGTCTGGTATTCTTGTGCTTCATTAAGAAAAGTTGTCATTACCCTTCCTACGGTTCTTTTATTCTACCTGTCCATCATTTTTTTCCACATCTTTTTATCTCAAAAACAATATATGTTGGATTATAGTGTAAGACGACCCCTAAACAGTTTAAGATTTGAACCAGCAACATTCAACATAGAGGGGCGTTATTGTGTGTGGCGTGGCTGGATGCTATCATTTTAAAATAACTGTTTAGGTCACACAGTTAATATCAGCTCTCTGGAGCCGTCCCTATAAACACACATGGGCCCGTGCCACTGGCCGATAAACATGGCTTTCTGTGAGGCCCGCTGGGGCTGGTTACCGGCGTGCGCCAAACCGTGCTATGACGCTCTGGGCCGCAGCCCTCAGACGTCTGTTTTTAGAGCAGTGGGATGGTCCCAGCGGAGGTCATTCCTTCTCCGGTTCAAGCCAGGGTCGAGTATAGAAAAACACACAGTTTGGTGAAGGAGACGGCACAGGCCAGAGAGTGTTTAGATCAATTTCTTCGGTTTCGCTGGCACTTGTTCGCGCAAGTAAACAGGCTATTCATTTAGCAGCCTACACACTGTCGCTAGAGGAATAATGACCTCTGTGAAAAATGACAGTGGACTTGCGTTTAAAAACGAAACAGAAAAACAGAATATGTTTGGACCAAAAGGATTAAAGTCGGTAGACATCCTGTAATAAAAAACATGCAACAGAGATTCCCAGTTCCTTAAAGCTTGGAAAGTATTAATGTTTGGCATATTATAAGGTGTCACACGAATCTGGGTGGTGTACGTTATGATAGATGAGGTGACTAATGCACATTTGTATGTACAAGGAGAGCACAGCTGCAAATGCATTTGAAAGCTTAACAAATGAAACCTCGCTTCTCAGATATAAAGTAATTAGGCTGTCTGCATCAATGGACCCATTTATGAACTTTCGCATGTATTTTTGCATTGTGAAATATTTAACTTAAGCCTCATTTATTATGATGTTTGATCAGAATGTAATTTATGAAAATGTCACTCTTAATACAGGCACACTTTCAGTATACTGTAGTCTTTTCCCTAAAAAATTTAGTTAACTGCATAATGATATTATTAAAATAAGCTATACATAATATATAGCATTGAGAGGAGACAAATAAATCATTCTCCTGTCAAATAAACCCGTAAAACAAGAGGCAGCCCATCAACAACTGTGCAGTTTGATGCATTCTCTGTTATTTAAGATCATGTTTTAGTCATTCATGTTATTATGTCTCTCTGTATTGACAGGTGGAAAGAGTTTACGGTCTCTGCTACGTGTTAACTTCTGGTTTTGTTACCACAATGCTATTTTTAACACTCATGAAGAGCTCCACAAGCTCCAAAGCTCAACTCCTACAGAGTTTTTGCAAATTATTTAAATCATCATCTGCAAATGATTCCACTATAAAACAGCCTAAGCAGGTGTGGCGGCCTTAGATGGTCTCTCAGCCTGGTCTGACTAGTCTGGTTTACTGGATTTAGAGGAGTTCAGGAAATTTGCCAGCTGGCGGTCAGGCTGGGAGATAATCTGACCAACCAGCTAAAAAACCACCAAGACCGGCTTAAACCAGCTAAGAGCAACAAAGCCATCTTATGTTTGGTTAAGCATGTCATGTGATGTTGAGGTGCACTTGCTGGTTGAAGACGTCAACATTACATCACTGGTGAGAAAAATGAATTGTTTAGTGCTGTGTTAAAATGAATACACCAAATAATCTGTGTTTTATAGTACAGAACCAGCCTTCAGGCAGATCACAACTGCCTCCTCGGTGAGAAAACAAAAAAGAAATGCAGTGTGTTTTCTCACGAAACAACAGCTGGTTTCCAGATATAACTGTTATTTCCAGCCACTCCAGATCTTTTGCACAACCTTCGACTCTTTCTGCAAGTTTTACACTTATGTTTATATTGGAGTGTATATATATATATATATATATATATATATATATATAGATCTTTCTTATAGAGATAGTTAATGCAAAAAAAAGTATTATACCATCTTTTACACACCCTGGTGTTGTTCTAAACCTGACTGTCTTTCTTCTGTGGAACACAAAATACAATATTTTCATTAATGTTGGGACCCCATTGGCGTTTACTGTGTGGACCCCACATTTTTTTTCTCCAAAATATTCCCTTTTGTGTGTCATACAAAAGCCCTACCTGATAATTCACTTTTATTCATGTTCGTGCTGATCTGGGTTATTTTAGTTAGCTAAAACTACAAATAAAACCACAATGATACTAAAATAATACTGGTGCTGATTTTGACCATTTGAACTCTTTCAGGACTGCGTTCACACATATCACTCTGTGCACAGAGCAAACTGGTGGATAATGCTGTGAGCCTTTGCATGCACTTCAGCCTAAATCAACTAGACAAGCCTATCAAACTCTCTAAATCACTTCATTCACCCCCTGATAATTTACAGCACAGTTATAGTTGAGTCACTGCACTTCTTGAGGCATCTCAAAAACAATCATCCCCTCTCCCATCCTGGTCCAGATCTACATAAAACATTCTTAAATCTTCAGCATCCTCCCATTCCATCACATTATCACTCCAGGGGGATTGTCTAAATAAGAAAAAGTATCACTAGTTTACACTTAGACGGAAATATATTTTTTTCTCTGTAGCACTGTCTTATGTTTTCTGTCTATATATGGATGACATATAGTAACATGCATGCTTTTCTTCCATTGATGCTGATGAGTATCCTAAGCATTGACTCACATCTGATGTATAGGCCTACATATACTCAAATAAACAGATCTGATTCTGATTCATGATTCTTGTGGATATGGAATTTGTACATGCAAACCGTCTGCAAGTCTTTCAAAAACGAAGCCAAATGCACTTAACCTGAGGGTCAGCCATGTGTACACGATGGCAATAAATACTTTTGAGTTCAATTGTAAAAGGATATTGCTGTTACTATAGGTCTGTGTCTGGATGTCTTAAAGATTATTTATTTAGCTGCAAAAACAATTAAAAGAAAAAAATGAGCTTAGGTTAAAACATTTTTGTGAGCTTAGGTTCACAAGGAAAATGAATTAAAGAATAAATTAATGAATATTCTATTATACTTTCTTTTGTCAGCTTTAATAAAAGTAGCTTGTTTCATTTACATAAACACTAATGATAACAATTTTGACATTCCTTTAAAATTCTGTAAAAATGGTTCAAATTAAGCTTAAATATCCCATTTCATAAGAAAAGTCTGAAAAGCAGATCATTACAGTATCCTTCTCAGTATCCTTCTTTGGACACTTACAAGCTTTCGGCATTCATATGTTACAAACAAAAGCTTATCTACAGCCTAATGTTTTCTGCTGTGTGTTTTCGAGGAACGTCACAAACTGTAGGCTTTAAAACTGCTTCCTATGAGGTTCAGAGCTGCCCGCAGTGAGAGATGTAACAAACCTTCAGCATACGTTTATTTAATAAGAAGTCTGTGCGCTCTGCATCATTTATTAGGTTGCTTAATGGTATATACAAAGGGCGATAACACATTCCCTATGATAAACAAACTGAGGCACACCAGGGCGTCCACACACTCAAACCTAATTTATCACAGATCGAATGATATAAAATTTTATCTGATCACACACGGCCAGAGAATGTGTCGGACACAAGTGGGGATCGTGATATTACACATTCTCTAGATAGAGAGATAGGTCACTAAAATGTTTGAGGTTATATGTGCAGACAGAAGCATAGGAACGATCTGTGAGTTACACACACACACACACACACGCTGTCAATCGATTAAAACAAATTAACTACTGGTAATTAATCACATTTTTCCTGTATTTAATCTCAATTAAAAACAGTTTTGCAGCTCTCCAAATTAATGTACAAAACAACTTAAAGACAGTATATTTTAAATATTTGTTGTAATGGCATCTTTTTATGAATAAAGACTAAAGCCCTATTCGGACGGTAATTGTTTCTCACTTGGAAGTCCATAAAAATAAATCTGCATGCCACCTCAGTGTTAAAACTCATGCATTCGGATGGTGATTTATTCACGGTGGAGGAGCGAGTTTTGTGATCCTGCGCACCTGGGAACGTGCTGCTCACGTGGTAATAACATATGCTGTAAATATATGTATGCTGTAAATAAAATGTCATATGCTTGGTATAATAAGAAGAAATGCATATTTAATTTAATAATAGGAAAATAATATCCTAATTATTAATTATTTAAATCTGTTTAAAAATAGAGAGATATTCGTGCATTATAGTTAAAATGGTTTTCTGTCTATTTTATCTCAAAATAAAGGATGTCACTTTATGTCATTTCCACATGGAAATGAGCAGAAATAAGTTAATACAGCCTTTTATTTACAGATTAATCCTTATCCTTATACTCGTTGTTATCTTTGTTCTTTGGTTAACTTTAGTGACAGACATCACAGCAACTGGTTTAATAGGCTGCTGTGACTTTAAGATCTGCCACTGCCACACATGACACTGATCTGAAGCGCTGTCACACACATCTCATTTTCTCACAAGTTCATTTAAGACTGCTCTTATGAGAATATGTGACAAAACGGGCATTTTGGCAAAATTCTCTGTTATTGTCTATTAAAGCACGAAAGAGAACTCAATACTGGCACACGTTCTCTTTTGTCTTGTCGCGCTTGAATGGTTTAAAAGCATTTGCATGAATAAGAGCGTGATCATATAATGTAACACTAGCCGAAGGATGACAGAAAAAGCGGATACTGCATTAATTACGTTAAATATTTTTAACGTGTTAAATTGAACAAATTAATCGAATGCGTTAACGCAAATTTTGACAACACTAATATATATATATATATATATATATATATATATATGTATGTGTGTGTGTGTGTGTATGTATAACCCATATAACCCTAACCCACACAAACCACAATCTCATCTAATACTTTTAAAAAGACATAAATATAATGTGACTGTGGTTTTGACCATTTATTATTTTTGAACAGATAAGACATGTCAGGGAACTGAATAATGAACCCATTTAATGATATAAAATTATTTAGCAACCACACCGCTAAAGCTAAGTGCTCACAGTTATGTTTTATATTCCCTCCTCATGGCAGTTTCTACACAGATGCATAAGCGGTGCAAATTAAGTCTAATCTGATCAGTCAGTGGGTGTGACTGCCATGTGAGGTCTGGGATCAAAGGTCACCTAAACGGCCACCTGCCCCCCTGTGACCTTTCACCCCAACACTATCCATTCTGTCTTTTATGTGTGACCCAAGCATGTACCACATGTGGGCGTCTGTATCTAAGTGACCCTATACCTACATTGAGATGGGATAGTTGAGACGTCAAGATCAGTTTATACAAGTGAAGGATACACACAAAAAAGTAATATTGTGAAATATTGTAATTAAAAATGACTGAAAATACTGTTTTTCTATTTTAATATATTCCTATGATGCAAAGCTTGATTTCAACATCATTACTCCAGATTTCAGTGTCACATGAAATAATTTTAATATGCTGATTTGGCGCTCAAGAAACATTTTTTTTATTACCGTTTTTATTATTTTTGTGGGAACCATAGATTTTTTAAGGATTCTTTAATGAATAGAAAGTTCAAAAGAACACTTTTTTTTTTAAATATATATTTTTGTAACAACGTAAAGTCTTGCCAATGTAATTAAATGCATCCTTGCTAAATAAATGTATTTTTTTTTTTTTATGGGTAGTGTAACCCAGTACAAATCCACAAGCTAAGTCCTCCTAACATAACATTTTCCAAATCAAATGTTCTTCCATGAAATGCAGCAAATCCATAGGCATATAATGATTTATTTTATCAAACTTTCACATTTTAAAAATTCAAATGCTATTTTCATAACCTCGTTATTTCCATCTGCCTCTGTAATTAGGTGTATGTAATATCTCCTGCCTCTAAATAAGGCAAATGATCTTCATTATTAAAAGAGAGACCCGGCAATGGAAAGTTTTCCGCGAGCACAAATATAATTTTTCAGCCTTAATATGAGACAGTGCTGTTTAAAGCCTAATCCTATGGTGAAACCTTCAGAATGAATTCCAAATCCTTGAGGATTGTCTGAACCACACAACCCCATCCCAGGCTGGGATGAGATTCAACTGTTGCTGTGGCACTTTTCTGAAGTGGCTTTTTCAGTCTAAAAGAATTTCTTTTTCAATGAGCCTTGTGCTTCTCATAAATCGAAGTCTCTGTCGCAGCCTGCTCTATTGTTATGAGTGATTTGTCACTCAAATGACTTTAGACAAGTCACAGTTTTGAGTTAAGACATCTGGGCCTTTTAATGTCAGGGCATATATATTGTTATCTCCAGGAAATTATTACATGCAGCAGCTTAGGCATATGAAAGAGATGACCATAAAAATCAAGTCAAAGGACACGCATGTTTGATTTTAAATGTTGACAGTGTGCATGCAGTGACCAATTGTCACATGCCTGTTCTGTCTTGTGTAGCACATGTGGTGCTTTGTTATTTTGGGCCATGTGCTCGTGTCTCTGTCTGATCCCTCCCCCTTGTTATCTGATTAGTGTTTGATTTCTCCCACCTGTTCCCTCCTGATTATTTTCCCTTTAATAGTCCCATTGTGTTTGCAGTCTGTGTCAGATCGTTGTCTAACGTCTCCCTGTGATCCTTATGGTATGTTTTGAGTTATTATTTGTTAATCTTGATTATGTGTTTCTCCCCCTCGTGGGTTTTGTTTTGCTGTTATGTTTATTTTCTTATTAATAAATCCTTTTACCCGCATTTGAGTCCTCACCTTAGTTTTCCTCCATTTCCCCTGACACCGATGGCATTTAAGAGGGGACGGCTGAGCAATTTGTCTTTATGATCATATCCATCACAAAACACTCAAGCATTACACGTACAAGGAAAATAAACATGCGCAACACACACCTGCATACACACAACCTAATAATCAATTGAATTAATTGTCTCTTTCCCCGGCAGTGGGGATTTTTTCAAAACATTTTAAGCATTTTTGATCATTTTCACAAAACATTCATGGCCCCCAGAATACTTTGTTGTATGATTATTTATTCTGAAACCCTAAACTAAATTTCCAGAGACTTTAACAGAGTTAAGTGTGTTGAACATCACAGAAGACAATGCTACCATTTGTTCATTTTAATTGTAGGAGAAAACTAGTTCATTTTAAGCATTTTTGCACTATTTTCATCTTCCGGGTTTGAATTCGTCTTTGTGTCAACGTCATAGGGTGTGGTGTTTTCTTGTACCATAGTACATGACTCATCGATGCCTCATAATTATTAATGAGACTGTGTGTCCTTATCCTTTGAGAAGATGCCTTGTTTAATTATTCATGACAACATGCGTTGATTTCCTATGACAGACGCTTCAAACTGTGAGATTGCATACAGTAAGTGAGTGATGTATTTATAGATCAAAAATGAGTGTTTGTTTTTGCTTTGTAATAGTTTCTGTGTCACTTAAGTTCTCTTCACACTGTGAGTTACTGGTCTTTACTGCCCTATAACCAATCAAACGCCACAAAATAAGCCTCAACAGTTATTAAAGAGGAAATATTTTTTAATAATAAAATAATATTAATATAAATATTATTAATAATATTATTGAGGAAATAATATTTTCATTGCAGAGTACCAATGCGAATGGCTGGGCATTTATTTGTGCATTAAATTATAGCTGTCACAGGATATGTATGTATTTGTGTAATTTATGGTGAGCTTACAAAACCATATATAATATATGATAGTTTGGTTGCGTGTAATGGTGAATTGCAGTGTAAATATGTGGGAATTTTATCTCAATGATAGCAAAATAAAACTGTCTGAATCAGAAGCCGTTGTTGCACTGTCAGTCTCGTCTCTTCCCCCTTTACCCCGCAGCTTACTAGGCCTAGCATGTAGCATTTTTTCAAACCTGTGGTAAGAACTGACTGTTGCTGAAACCTGGGTTTCAAATGGTTCTATGTTCACTGAAAAGTTCTTTGGGGAACAAAAATAGGTCTCCTATGACATTACTGACAACCCTTTGGAACCTTTATTTTTAAGAGTATGGAAATGCTATAGTAAAATCTCTACCAGTTGACACATTTTCATACCACCCAGTCCAGCATACACACGTTCAAAAGCTTGCTGACAGCCGGGTTTGCAGCTCTCCAGGGACTTGACCTGTAACTTGACTCAGTGACCTCTTCCACTTCTGTTTAATTGAGTCGAGATGCAATAATGAGAACATGTCCATGAGGTTCATGCTGACTAACACCACAATAAACACCTTGTGTTTGCTTCAAAGAAGCTTTATATGAAAGTATAATGCTGAATCACAAGAAATCCTTGTCTTACATCATAAAGCTTAAAGACAACAGGAAACAGGTAACTTGCATAATGAAATGATTTTTCAAATTAAACTAAATAATCAGTGAGAAGTGAAGTTATAAAGACTTATTCACTGGGATTTAATTAGAATTGGATTTATAGGCTGACATTGTTGGTTAAAATTGGTTTTTGGTCAATATTATACTCCTTTCTTGATTATGTCCACAGAAAAAGGTTTCAGAGAAAGTTACTATTACACTTTGATGAAAGAAAATAAGCATTTTTATTCTTTATTTAATTAACAATATTCACAGTTTTGATTTCATGTTGTCTTTAACACTATTTCTTCACCAAATGTGCACAGCATGTTACAACTAGTAAAAAAAAGATGAAGTGGCATTTCTAAATGCGATCTACTTCAACCACTTTATTTTCACTATCCATCTCAAAGTCTTTTAGATATTTTTGGTCTCTGTTCTACTTATTTAAAGGGGGCTTGAACTGGCTTTAAAAAAAAAAAAATTATATTGTTGTCTGAGGTCAACTTATGACATTTGAGTGGTTTTTACATTCAAAAACATCATAATGAATAAGTAGTAGGCTATTTTCTACCCTGGTTTTGAGCCTAGCTCCTGGAACGCTCGTTTTTATGGGAGTGCCGCTTTGAAGACTTGGAAATAAACGCCCACTGCTATGATTGGATAACAGTCTTGCATATTATAATGAGCTTCAGCTCCCCTGTCAGTACATGTGGGAATTGTTTTGAAAACGTTTGGAAAAAACGGCAACTGGAATGATTCGCCCACAGGGCTCGCAAAATGTCTTTATCAAACAAACACAATGATTTAGCTCTCATCCACCCACAATTAATTGGAATGTTATTTTTTATTACTTGGCCAGCCCGATCGGTGGATATAACCATGAACCGCATCACTAACACACACACACACACACACACAAGCATCTGCAAAACTTAACTTCAATGCAGACAAATCAGCATGTTCAAAACTTCTGCAATTGTATTTTTCCTTCAAATATCAAGTTAAGAGAGTGAACGACGCACATCAAGAAAGGAATGTTATTTCACTATTTAAGATAGCCCATCGGGCAGGCCAGTGATACATTTTGGCAGCCCGACTGAAAAACACATTAGCCTCGGACGTTCAACCCCATAGTCTGATCCCGAATTGCAGGTCAATGAACCAACAACATCTCAAATACAAGTAAGTTACGTTTAATTCGACACGTACACAATAATCAGTAGATATCTCTAATGCAATACTATCACATATAAAAACTATTTTTTACTCACATAAGTTTGTTGCATCATTCCAGTCGGATCCATAAGGCACAGCATAGTTTTTAATCTCATTCTGTCTGCAAATCCAGTCTCTTGTTTATAAACGAATCCACAGTGAAATGAATCAATGTCTTACCCACGTGAGCTGGAGCTTCATTAAAAATAAAGTTCAACCATGAATTCCTAATATTGGAATCCAAATGAAGTTTATGCGGTGTTTATTGCTTGGAAGTTTGATCCGGTTTAGCTCCACGTAGGCCTATGTTATTTATCTATAACATGTCATGTGCAAGTCGGTGGGTGGGGCTAGAGAATTAGGAGTTTGTCTTCTTCGGTTAAGGTGGTGTTTCACTGAACTCTGACGTCACAGTGAAGCACATTCGCAGATCCCTCGTTTGATGAGCCAGCTGTCAATAAAAGCTTTTCTTTGACTAACAAGGAAGTTTTCAGCTCTGAAACTTACAGGATATTCTTATATTACCATGACCTTTTATATATCAAAAGCTCATGGGAAAGTTGATTTCTCAATTCATGAGAATTTTTTTTGCTAAAATAATATATGAACATTTTATTTTAATACCAATGGATTTCAGGGGAAAATACATAAAATACAAATAAAAAAAATTTTATTATAAAAGACTACTTCATTAAATAAAAAAATATTTTCAACTGAATTTACGTTATTTTTCCAACTTTGAGGGGTCAATTGGTTTAGCTAACACCACATTCCTACAAGATCATCCTTTTTGCTTCCTCTTTCCCTTTCATCCTGATATCCATCCATCTGTTCTCAGGTTACGCAATACTGTGAATTGCATTTTAAAACTTCAAGCACAAGCATGAATGTGCATAACAGAGAACGTGGTCTCAAGGCATGAAGATTTATGCCGTCTGTAATACACCTCTATATGGACATCCACGTGAGGCCACATATGGTCTTCATATCAGTTGCGGTAAACAGGCTAGATTTCTAAAGCACCTGTAACATGAAAGAAGTCCGCATTCGCGTGTGTTTTGTTCTGGCTTTGTAGAGGCAGCTTCTCAAGCGTCTTTCCAAAGCAGGCCTCTCAGTATAAAACTGTCAATATGTTTCCTCAGCCCGGATGCAGCCTTGCTAGCGCAATATTTAAAGGTTTACTGACCCAAACCATCAACAAGCAGAGACAGATGAGAAATGGAGGTAAATGGTGCAAACAAAAGATGGGGGTATTGTTTTTTGTTTTTTTTAAATAAAAGCATATATAATTTAAATACATTAAAGTACTTTTTATTATATATATATATATATATATATATATATATATATAATTTACTATTTTTAACAATGTATAAGCACAAGTTTCTTTTTGGTAGATCAGTATCATTTCAACAAACAGTATGAAACAAAGGAATAAAGGTTCCAATTTCTACAGATCATATAAGAAGATCTGAGAGTGTTGGACTGAAATCTACAGAAGGTTTGCAACACTTTAGGGAAATTGTTTTTTTCTTTCTATTTTTCCGGCTTACAGGGAAAAACTGCTGATGGGGCAGAGAAAAGCCACTAGTTACAGGCACTAAACCACATTAAAACGCAAGTATGTGACCCTAAATTACATGGAGCCAATATTAGGTTGAGGTTAACTTTAATAATTTAGCAGCAATTGCAAATCTACAGCATTACATTTTCCAAAAAAAAGAGAGTAAGAACCATTTACGTAGACTACTGTACACATTATGCTACATTTAATTGCAACTCTGGTAGTGACAATCATCATAGGTCACTAACCACCACCTATAAAAACATGGCAGATCAGTGAACCTGGGAGGTCCTGGTATGTCTTTAATAAGACATGAAGCATCTTTTTCTTACTAAAATAACATGTTGCGAATAACCATTTTGGTTCAGTTTATTAAACCCAAAGCATCACCAATAGCTAGTCGCTTCTTAAATTAAAAGTATGGTCCGTGAGCCATGAATGTGCATAACAGAAAATAAACAGGTTTCTTAAGGAACAGCCTTCGTTTAGTTATGTCAGTTATGTCATGACAACTCTAGGAGAGACATGGCATGGTAATGGATATGGCAATGTTAATGTATTTGGTCATGGAGGAATAGATCTACTACGCTGCTGCTGCAGAACAAGTACTGAGACTTGCTACTGACAACACATTCACAGACATTGCTGTGAGCATGTAAGACATGCTGCTGCTGTACATGTAACATACATGAAATAACCCCTGTAGCAGATCTATACAGGTGGAGGGTTTCTGAAAGCACACTGCAGAATGCTAACAGCAAAGACTACCAGTATTTGAATGTTGAGCCACAGCTCATTTGCCGCTGATGCAACATCGACCAATCAGCTGCTAGTCATGTAGATAACGATGTGATTGCTACCAAATGAGTTAAGAACCTATCAGCCTGCGCCATCTAGAGTTTCATGCCAGAACCTGGTATGAGTGCTTCTGATGATGCCTTAAATGCTGTCTAAGTAGGCTCACTAGGGCTGAATTTGGAACAGCATACGAGCATACTACTTACTGCTTACTACCACTGCCATATAAAGGTAGAATAAAATATATTGCAGATTTAGTAAGAGTAGTATCAGTAAATGTTATTCCAAATTCAGCATGCATGTTCCAAATTCAGGTTACGGAACGACACTGGAAGGGGTCAAAGGTTATGAAGGTTATCAAATCCTCTTGTTTGTTAAGATTCTTATGTCTGATTTAGGCTTGAATTGGTTTGGCCATCCTTAAAGTCTGTGTAAAGGCAATTCAGAGATTTGTTTCTAAACACATTATAAATGTTAGAAATATATTGCTGAAAACATGTTACAAAGACTGTGAACTATGTAGTACTGAATTGTGGAGTTAGAGTGTTAAACAGTTTTTAACCATTTTTGTGTTCAGGATTTTTTGGGCAGGCCTGATATCATGGCTCAAAGACGCACTGGAGCCACTGAGCATGGCCCCATACGCTATAATAAATAGAGCGCACTAGCAAGCATCAGTGGTTCACCCGCTCAATCGCGAGTTACTGTCATTACGTTAGTTACTACAACCAACAGTTTGCTAGCTCGCTATGCCTTCATCACATAAATGCATATTACCTTGCTGCAATATTAAGAAGAGGGGGATTCATTGAGCCACCTTGATGGAGAGCTGAGTATCACCACCACAACCGTCTCTGCAGTGAACATTTCACCGGAGACAAATAGGATCCACTGATAATCCGCTGTTACTGGTGAATGGGGCCGAACCAACTATCTCCCGTCCCGGCCTTTATCTTCCCGTCCCGCCGACCACTGCTAATGGGTCCAAACCTAAACTATCTCCTGTCCCGGCCTTCATCCTCCCAATCAAGCATGAAAGCATATTTTAGTACACCCCAAAAACAAAATCAAGACTTCGTAAAAGGGCATAATAGGACCAATGGCCGTCACAAGGCCCTTATGATTAACTCCCCTTTAAAACAAATGAAACTGGCGGGAGGCTTCAGCTTTTAGTCTGCGTTAATCAGCATGTTCTTCAATCCGCAGAGGAGCCGAGCAGAACGCACGTCAGGAGCAGAGGTGTGTGCGTTCATCTGAGCCTCATTGGTCTGTCATCGCTCGTCAATGCCAAAATAATTGAGAAAACCAATCAAATCAGAGTAGGCGGAAGCACAGAAGCTGCTGAGGATGAGTGTGAATTCTAGCAGTGCTAAGTGTGAGATATGTAAGTAACTAAACTAAACATTTCATATTTGACAGCTGCTTCTGTAAGTCAGATATGTTAAACAAATGACAAAAATATTCAGGCAAATTAATAAACTTTTGTTTAATTTCGCCATTTTGAATTGAAAATGACCCGTGTAGGCTAATGTGATTCATAAATGTAGCCTAATTAACGAACAAGAAATATTAACAATGCTTTATAAGTACTAATAAACAGCCAATATCCTAGTAATATGCATGCTAACAAGCAACTAGTTAATAGTGAGAATTGGACCCTAAACTAAAGTGTTAAGATTTTTTTTATACCCTCACTGAAATGAAAATCCTAGAATCGCTCCTGATAGGACCCCTTTAAACTGCTCTCTGGAAGCATATGACACTGTCATCTCAATCGATAAGACTACTTTTTTGTTCAATTATTCTGTATCTATAAGAAAAAGTTCCTAAAACATAAACAAGTAGAATTAAGGTCCTTATTCATACGAACAGCAGTATTGGGGCTAATGAGGGATTTGAACATGCATGCTGTAAGACAGAGGGAGCACTCAGGACAGGGGAAGTGTTAAGTGGAAAAGCTGAACTTGCTCAAAAAGTGTATTGTACTTGTGAGCGACAGAAAGAGAGAGAGAGAGAGAGCGACAGAAAAAGAGAGAGAGAGAGAGCGAGAGAGCGAGAGAGAGAGAGAGAGAGAGGGGGAGATGAAGAAAAGGAAAGGCAAGGCGGATTAATAATGAATCATGGGATCCAGTGGGCTTTGCCTCACCAGTAAAACCTAAGCTCATTTGATGGGTTAAAGATTCAGGTCTCACATGATAGTCAATGTTCTTTGGGTGGAAAAAACCCCAGCAGAAAGTGTGTAAAAGGTATGGAGAGGGAGAGGGGTCCGATCAATGACTACCCAAGAGGATTACGTCTTATTTCTAGTACATGGCGAAGGGCTAAAGGCAGCCCGACACCATCAGATAAAAGCTATGAGGAGCTAAGAAGTTGAGGCTCGACTTTTATAATACATTAAGACAGAATGGGGGGCCACAGCTGTCATCCCAGCGGTCTGGTTGCATTAAAGATGGGTTGAGCTGAAATAAGAACAAACTTTTGAGCCTTCACTACTAATCTCAACTTTAAAACCGCACTATTTAAAATCCAACTGGGCCGTTTCATAAGCTACAGCAAGGTTTTATTTTTCATAATGGCATATGAAGACATCAAGTTACATTTGAATTTGAAATAAATTAAGCTTTTTATGATCTGCAATTGCCATATGCTTTGTATTCATGAATTATCTGTATCCCAAGAGCTAGATCTTTGTTTTTGAAGGCATAAAGGCCGAATTAGAGCCAGTACAGGTGTGAAAGTACTGTTTGAAGGCATCTGCTGTACTTTTAACAATGTGTATAACACATATTCAAACTGGAATAACAATATCAAGACTTCTTACACCTCAAATACAAGTTTCCTTATTTTTAAACCGAAAACACATGCAACATGCGAACATGCAACATGCAAAAAAGAAAAGATTTTGTGGGTGGTGGTGTGGATGGAATGTTTCCTAAATTTTTTCTCCTCATCAATCATGAACTGACACTGCACTTTTGTCCATTCACAAATACATCCACAAAGAGGTCTATCCAAGGAACGCAACATAATGTGAATAGAAACCGCCATGGTAGGGAAATCACTTTAGTTGTGTTTCTTCACTTTCCTTGACAAAGTCACGGAAAAAAGCACTTTTTTTAACCTGATGTATTGCTGCTTACAAAGACTATTTCTGACAGCCTATATCTCACGTTTAACTACACATTTATGGAGTCAGGACTTATGCGACTGTGCTAGCAAGTCCTCAAACTAATCTTTTGTATGCAAAAAACTAAATTCCTTGGACTGCTCAATATCCACAAGTGCAGAGTTAACTGTGGTTTCCATGGAAAACAGTACAGTTTATCCACTCTTCTTGTTCCATGTTCAAAGTTCCCTGGTTTTACATGATACATCAAACATTTTTCAACACCTTTTGACACATAATACTGTTTTCTTGCCATTTAAAATTGCCTGTACCAGACATTCAAAGAGAAACATTGTTAAACTACATAGTTGGCGGTTTTAAATGTTTTTTTAGTTTAAGACTAGACTTAAAGCTGTTACTTGTACGTTTATCTGTAAAAATAATAATAAATAAATAAATAAATAAAAATAAAAATATATTAAATATAAATATATAAATATATATAAATATATATATATATATATATATATATATACACATATAAATATATATACATATATGTGTATATGCATCCTAATGGGAAATTTTCCTTTCATATTTTTAATTTGACACATCCTAAAATGATGCTGAACAAAACAAAAATTCTGAGAGTCTGCCACAATATCTATGAATCATCTTCATTGGAGGATTTTCACATCAACTATTGATATATGCTATGAATTGTGATTATTTAAAAAAAAATAATTTTAATATAAGGTACTTCGTAATTTGATTAAAATCGTTCAAATACACAGTAAATGAAAGCCCTAGAAAATATTTGAGATATTTTTATTTATATTTGTGCCACATTCAAAAAGAAAATTTTAAATATATACAGCATTTTTCAGTTAAAACTTCTCACAACTTCAAAACAGTGAAATCTTCTCACCTGTAAACATTTATATAATCATCATTCCTCCATAGCTTTTGCAATCTGTCTTGTGCAATCTTCACATGCTTTTTTCTTGTTTTCTAAAGCAACACGGTGTTGTTCGAGATCAAACTCCTTATTAAACGGGCTTTTGAGAAGCAGATGAAATCACGAATTGGCAGAGCGCTGGGTACAGCGGTCAGTGCAAACCAACAAGAGATTTTGGCAGGAGCGTACTGGTGACAAACGAAAAGAGTTGCAGCCAGGTACACTAATAAAAGCCTGTGTAGATATGTTATGACAGGCGAGACATATCTATCGGGAAACAAACGCAATACAAATGATGCAAAACATGTCATAACATCTCAGGAATATGAACTAACCACAATTTATTGAAACCCTTGAACCTGAATCATGAGCGACTATAACCTGAATGTGGTACAAATTACATATTAAATAGCCCATACAAATGATAAATGAGTATTTACATCAGCTCCTACACGTTTCTAATTCTGTATGGTATGTACTCTAGCTATTGAAAGTGCATGAGGTAATCTTTACAAACAAAACCACGGTAAACCCAGCGTAACCTTTCCTGAACTATCAAACCAAGTATATTCTCTAAACAACTTCCCCTCCGAAGACAACATGACCTCCCGCAACCTTTCTTACAGGAATGTGACTAATGTTCACTTAACTGTAATCAGTGACATGCAGAATGAAGATGTATGCTACATTTTGTATTAAGGCCTATGCAAGCATATGCCTTTCATAAAGACTTGGGACAACTCCATGAACACGGTGATCCAAGAGTGGGTTCACTCTGGGTTCAGGGAGTCTTGCACTGTAAATAATTCACATGTAAAATAAGGTCAACGTGAATGGAAATGTGGTCCCAAGTGTACTTGAGACACTGTTTGTCTGTACTCCCAAAGACTCTGGAGGTGAAAAGGGAGGTAACTGAAGCTCGGTGCAGTTGAAGGGACAGTATCATGAAGATAAATTCAGCTTGTAAGTAACTAAATAGCGAAGTTTCATCTGCGGTACACATGCATCCACGACAAGTAGGAACAAACTTGAATGTTCTTTTGACCTTTCTATACATTACATTAAAGAATTAAAAAAAAAAAAAAAGCCTCACAGTTTCCACAAAAATATTTTGTGTTTTCAAACTTGGTTGGCATTAAAGGGGTCATGAATTGAGAAATCAACTTTCCCATGAGCTTTTGATATATAAAAGGTCATGGTAATATAAGAATATCCTGTAAGTTTCAGAGCTGAAAACTTCCTTGTTAGTCAAAGAAAAGCTTTTATTGACAGCTGGCTCATCAAACGAGGGATCTGCGAATGTGCTTCACTGTGACGTCAGAGTTCAGTGAAACACCACCTTAACCGAAGAAGACGAACGGCTAATTCTGTCACCCGCCCACCGATTCACACATTACCCACACATGTAGGTAAATAACACAGGCCTAGGTGCCGCTAAACCGGATCGAGCTTTCAAGCAATAAACATGACGTTGAAGATTACAAAATATTGTGCAGTGCCTGTTTGTGGAAGAACACAGTCGCTGCATAAGCTACCTTCGGATTCCAATATTAGGAATGCGGTTGAACTTTACTTTTAATGAAGTTCCAGCTTACATGGGTGAGACATTACGTGTTTTGTTCGCTTCATTTCACTGAGGATTCTTTTTGTAAACAAGACACAGGTCGAGACTGGATTTGCAGACAGAATGAGATTAAAAACGATGCTGTGCCTTCTATATTGGATCCAACAGGAATGGTGCAACACACTTACGTGAGTAAAAATTGTGAGTTTTTTATATGTGCTAGTATTGCATTGTTACAGATCATTTGATATCTACTGATTATGTGTACGTATCTAACTAAACATAATTAACGATAACTTACCACGCTGTCACAGACTAAAGTATCCTTTGTATTTGAGGAACATTGGAAGTTTTCAAAACAATTCCCCACATATACTGACGGGGGAGTCGAAACTCATTATAATATGCAAAACTGTTATCCAATCATAGCAGTGAGCGTTTCAGGAGCTAGGCTCAGGTTAGAAAATAGCCTGTTACTTATTTATTATGATGTTTTTGAATGTAAATACCACACGAACATCATAAGTTGACCTCAGTATAACATTTTAAAAAAAACAAAAAACAGTTCATGACCCCTTTAACAAAAAAATGTTTCTTATTTCTGAATTATCATGTGACACTGAAGACTGGAGTAATGATGCTGAAAATTCAGCTTTGATATCACAGGAATAAAATTACTTTTAAAATATATTCACATATAAAACAATTATTTTAAGTTGGAATAATAATATTTCACAATATTACTGTTTTTACTGAATTAAAGATCAAATAAATGCAACCTTGGTGATCATAATAAGACTTAATAGAATATAAGAGATCTTACCAACCCCTAACTTTTGAACGATATTGTGTATATTCTTTTGTGTTCGACAGAAGAATGTGTCACAGGTTTGGAATGACATGAGGCTGAGTAAAACAGTGTGAACAGTTTAAGGAAACAGTAGGAAACATAGTTTCAGAAGTTAAATTTAAGGAAGGTCAATCCAAAGTGTGATGATGCGTGAAACCACATAGTCATAAAACTTTGGTGGCAATGCCGAAAATTACACCACAGTTCTCCTATACTGTAAAGACAGAATTAGGTTATAATTACAGCTGACTGACCATTCTTTGAACTTCAGTATCCTTGATGGCCGTGTACAGGAAGAGGGGCTCCAATGTCTTTGACTTTATTGATTCTCCAGATGTTACATATAGAATGGATTCGCTGGCCCTGAACGAAAATCTTCAGTATTTAAAGTAAGCAGAATCTAAGGGCATAAAAATATTGACCTCATGCAACCTCTCCAAGTGATTATTTCCAAGAAAACACTGGAGATTTGGTAACTTACACCTACACTGGCGTGCATCAATTTATATGCATTTGCATATGAACTGAATGTTAAAGCAAGGCCCTTTGAAGCCAACTCTCATGCAAACGTACACAAGAGACTGTTTAAGAGAACAGAAACTCCTCTGTCTTTCTCCAAAGCCTGGGAAACAGCCTTCAGAAAAGGCTGATATCTACTGTAGCATTACACCAAATACTTTTGATGCACTCTACAATGTCTGTATTTTCCTTCATATCTCTATGTCCTTCTCACACACGCACACACAAACAAGATCTACTCATCGGCTAATTGTTGACCAGATCGCTGTGAACTCGTGGCAATCTGCCCAGCGTAGTTGTAACACTAAGGACCCTCACTTCGTTACACTGTAAAAAGCGAAAAAAGTGCAGTTGTGACATTTAAGGGGCCATTTTGAACCAATCCGACCCATGATTTTTGTTTGTGTAATCTAATCAGATTGATTCTTTATGAATGCTCGCGATTAAATTTGAGTTAAGCTCTATCGACCATAGACAATCATTTCAAACTGTCTTTCAGTTTGCAAAAACAAACAAAATAATATGTTGACTGTTACGTGGTTACAATGGAAGTCTATGGGGCAAATGTGCAATAGCCACAAAGACTTCCATTGTAAGTGGATTTCTGTCAACACGTTGTTTTGTTTGTTTTTACAAACTGAGGGATTATTTACTGTGCACTCGAAATGAATGCATTACAATGTGCAACAACCATGTATTTGATCCTCAAATCATTTATAAATGCCATAATAGCTCTCGTCAAAAGAAAAAACTAACTTAAAAAAGCTTTCTTTTAATGGTTACATATGAGAATGCACATTTGTCACTCTACTCTTTATTCTACCAAAGGTTAGGTACTCATTTTACCTCGCAAATGTTCTTACATTTCATATTTTCAAACACTACATTAGCTGTGTAGGGCCTCTTTATAGCAGTCATTTTACACTATCAATGCCAAAGAGAAGCTTATCCCAAACAATACAATATTCATTCCTGAAATGTTTAGTAACCATTTTGAAATGTCATTAATCTGTGTTCTGAGAAACAGCAGTGAAACCCTATAACTGCAATACATTCTGGAAGCGTGAAAGCGCTTTATGCAATTATAATCTCAAATGGGAGGATTATCTTAGAAGAACTAATTAAAATGCCTGAGGAAAGACTTGATTTGAAGTCATTTAGAAATGTAAAAAAAACCAAGGGAGATTAAGTTTGGGTATCAAATACAGGAGAATGTTGAACAACTTCCCAAACAGAAACTTGCACTGAAAATGGGGTTGCACTTGTCGAAATAAATGCCAAATAAAGATTAACATAAGAATCTGACACTCAAAAGGTAAAATACTACAAAATGTTTTTTTTTGTTTTGTTGCATGTATCTATATGCCTATATGTCTAAATATGAAGTTAGAAAAGTTAACTGGTGAAACAAGAGTCTGCTCAAGTGTCTCCTATCTGTGGTAGTTTCTTGTGTGTTTATGGGACTCATGGGAAATCTTTGGATGTAATGTAGCCTAGTGTTGGTTTATGGCGACTCACAACTGTGTTACATCAAGCAGCAGGAGGAGGCAGGCGGAATTTAATCCAATCAGTCTGGTTAATTTTGTGTGTTTTTTAGAACAAGAGTAAACTAAGAAATACTAAGAACAAAGAAAATACAAGGTAACAAAGTGTCCTTACCAGACCCAACATGATAAAGTGATAAAAGTTTTGTTTCAACCAACTGTGACCAAAACAAGTGAAATGGACAACTGTAAGAGAGGGAGATACACGGAAAAAGGTAAAAATGCGAATGCCTGCAGGTTTTGTGACATGAGCAGTGAGTTGCTGTGGTAATCTGTCAACAGTTGCCAGGGTGATGAGTCGTCATGCAGAGGGAACAGGCAGGTCTGCCCAAACCAATGAACCATGATGATGAACACACACAAAAGCACCTTTTTTGCAATTACTTCAATGAACAACGCAGATTCCAAGAATTCCTCTTAGAGAATGTATATCATCTTGATGGACAAGTAAACAGAGTAATTTAACCCCATAAATCACCACAAAGATGTCCATTTACACAATTAAGAGATTTTCAGAATAACAATAGCAAAAATCAAACCCATATTTGCACAGACCCTAAACGTCTATAGCGTTAAATTTAGGCAATGAAAAAAATAAAATCTAATAAATTATGTGGTATGACAGTTAATTGACCAGATTAAATCACAATAAAACAGTATACAGTATATCAATATGACCACCAAATAGATAATCTAAAAAAAGTTAAAGCAGTTAATATACATTAAATCCATTATATTTAGTACAGGCATGACTTTATCACATAATTGTAATGATTTTAAATCATTTTTTTAAAATACAGTAAAAAAGCAGTATTTTTTCAATGTTTTATATTTGAATATATCTAAAAATGTAAATTATTGTGATGCAAAGCTGAATTTTCAGCATCATTACTCCAGTCTTCAGTGTCACATGATCCTTCAGAAATATGTTCCATGACCCTTCTTATTATTTTTAATGTTGAAAAGAGCTCATATTTTTTTGTAAACCATGATATCTCCTTTTAGGATTCTTTGATGGCTTTATTAGAAATAAAAATCTTTCCTTCATTAGCGAAATTCAAAATTCACCTCTACAATTCATCAATTCAGGACACATTTACAAAAAAAAAGGTCTAATAGAAATGTATAGAAAATACGTTTATGACAACTAGTTCAACCATTTTGCATTGACTTAAGCAAGGAACTAATGCCTAGATGTTTTGAGGGGTAAGACTATTCAACAGGGAACCAGTATAATATATTTCGATCAACATGTCATAATCAATTTATAAACAGCACACAAAACTAATCCAGCCTACATAAGAAACAAACAACTATCAAACAATCCCATATATGTGAAGTGTTGTGTAATCTCTAACAAGCATGTGTTGGGTAACATTGTGAGCTATTTCTGTACTAATGTTGTTTACCAACGCCTTACCTGACAGCCTTGCATATTTAGTTGCTCTTACTGCAGGGTTTTATGGTGAGATGAGTGGGCTTAATTGTCAGGTAATCTATGGTTACTGCATTCCACCGAGATGAATGCAACACTCTGGAAACCAAGCAAGCCATTATTCTCAGGTCAGAAGAACTCTTTAGGGCTCCATTCTCACACGTAGAGCTCTAGAAAGTGTGTGTGTGGTTGTGTTGAGTGGGAGAGATGGTATTTGAAAGAGCAAGAGAGAGAATGAAAGAACAGAAAGAGCAAGATCTGAAAAACATCATCTATATTGCAAATACTTCAACATGCCTAGCAGGCAAATCAGCTCTTTTAATTAATAAAACAGCATCAGAGACTCCATTGTGTGTGTGTGAATAATTGGTGTGATCAGAAACCTTGGGGGTTGTTAAATAATCATGACATTACTAAATCAAAGGCTCAAAGAGACCGTATAGTAGGAACAGCACCAGTCCAAATCGCAAGTCCCATTTGTTTTCAATCACATAAGTCAACTTTCCTTTCATTACATTTACACTTAGCATTTCGGGTTGGCAGCGGCTGATTAATCTACCACAGTAAAACCAGAACAAACACCCCGCTTCCGAGCTTGCTTCCAGCGGGCTTTGACAGTTTCCCGGGCCAACAAATTAGGGATGGATGGCGTGTGTGCAGAAATCCTGTTAGGCTCTCTGTTGATGGCTTGAGACTTTGTGACAGCGGAGACAATGGCTCTGCTCTCCGCACCGGGGTCATTTTCATCAATTAGCCCACGTAGTGCTCAAAGGCTAATCCAATAGCCCGCTGAAAGTGTTCTCACGGTTACAGGGGGCTGTCTGAATTAGCCCGGTAGGCTGGCAGCCCAGGACACGCAGACACACAACAATGCAGTCTTCAAAATGAGAGAAGAAATGAGATTTGGACAGAAAGAGAGAGCACTGGAGAGGAAATCAACAGTGGCCACAAAACACATTTGGGCACTTAAGCCATAATTAACAATAGGGCTGCATGATAAATTTGAAATACAAATCAATGAAATATTACAATAGTAAAATATTTAATATTTAATTTTTTTCTTCTTCTTCTTCTACTGCTTATTACTATTATTATTATTTTATAGTCATATTGATATATAATCACAACATTTCGAACAAATTACAAAACACAAGCACAAATAAGTACAGCACACCTGGAGCTTAAACACACACATGTTGGGTTTTCATGTTTTATGGGGACATTCCACAGACATAATGATTTTGGTCACACTTTAGATTAGAGTCCAAATCTCACTATTAATTAACTATTAATTATGACTTTTGCCTCAATAAATTACTGCTTATTAATAGTTAGTAAGAGATGTAGAATATGGTCATGCATTAATAAGGCATTAATATGTGCTTTATAAGTACTAATAAACAGCCAATATTCTAGTAATATGCATGCTAATAACCAACTAGTTAATAGTGAGAATTGGACCCTAAACTAAAGTGTTACCTTATTTTTATACTGTACAAACTGTATATTCTATCCCCTAAACCCAACCCTAACCCCCCCTAAACCTACCCACCAACGAAAATGTTCTGCATTTTTACATTTTCAAATATATGAAAATGCATTTTCAGTATATGATTTATAAGCTGCTTTCCTCATGGCACCAAAAAATGTCCCCACAAGAACAAGGATTTTGGATATTGCCATCTTTGTGAGGACATTTTGTCCCCATTACGTAGGGTTTACCAGGACCACACACACTTCAAATCACAATCACTATTTTTATCCAAAAAAATACAATAAAAATCCCAACTTGATTTTTTATACTACGCAAGTGTCCAAGTGTCCAAATACTTTTTGGGTTGTGAAATAAAAAGAGCTCCAGTATGAGTCACACAAACCACTCTTGGTTTCTTTATATGAGGATTATGCAGAGGTCAGCCAGGGTCAGGCTGATGTTTGCCACAAAGGCAATACCTCATCTGCACAATCAATATAATACATTGAATGAATTGATTGAAAATGATGGAAAACTGGAATCTGCCAATGAAAATGATGCTTCAATGTCTATTACTTTTGAAACAAGGAACCAGTCATCATGAATGTCCCAATTGTCCTTTTTTGGCTGGCTAACGAGACTCTATTTACAAAGGCTGTGGAAACAGAAGATAACTTTTGGAGTAAAGCCCACTTTCTTGGAAAGACACGAGGTAAAACACAGAGTCACTATGTTGAATCACTCAGACTGGGCCAATACCATACTACTACACTTTGCATGAGCAATAAATTCATTTCCAAACAACACAATTACATTATAGGAGATTCTAGATTCAAACCTTCTGTTAGCATTTGGCTAAATATCACAGACAAACTAACAGAACTAGAAACTTTCAATTATTTGATCACTGATTCAGACAACAGCTCCAGATTGGAGCAATGCTAGGCATTGATGGAAATCTTGCTAAAAACTAGCATCACCGCTAAAGATGGTATTACAGTGTGATGCACTCCCAACTTCGTGCAAAGGGCTCGACGGATCCACCCATCTGGACCAGAATTTGCAGGCAGCTGGGTCTGATTGCGTGACTGCCAAGCTAACAACAATGCTAACTGGCAGGCAAAACCGCACAATTCCTTCCAGGAACTAAATAATATGTGTTACTCAACAAGTGTCGTGGCATTCAGGCCAGGTGCTTCTTTCCAAAGGCCGCAAAATTAGGTTTGACTTGGGCGAGTTGCTGAATCAGATTCTGTGATTTATTAACAAAGCAAAAGAATACCAGGATTTGGCAGTCAACATGTAAAGCTCAAAAGATTTTGTCTGAGAGCAAACAAGGCCAAATCAGTGAGCTGAGAAATTGTTAGTCTGTTATTTTAGAAATCGAATTCATTAGTTACTGGGAATATTGATGCTCTTATTTATTTCTCTGCAGACATCTACAGGAGAGAGATATTTCATTCAAAACTTTTATTTGAGTTTAAATAACAACCAGACTATTACAATTACTGAATGACATGCAAGTAGTTAAGACCAGTGGTTGCTAAAAACACCCAGAACAATTTAGTATGTTGCTATGTGGTTGCAAGGTTCTGGATGGTTGGATATTGCTACTATATATGGTCAATAAGGTGTTCTGAATGGTTCTGAATGTTTTCATCAAGTTTTTCAAAAGTAGCTCAGGTGGTTGCTAGAGCATTGCTATGTGGGCGCAAAAGAGTTCTGTTTTTAGCAAGTTGCTGTGCGATTGAAAAAGTGATCTGGTTGCTTACCGGACCTAAAACAGCATGATTTGAGGTATAATTGCACTGCATTGTGGGAGAGTGGCATGCTGAAATGTAATATTTAAATAATTGTATTTTTTTAAACATGAGCATAAGTAATAGTGATAAATAACAAATAACGTTGCACTGGACTAAAGGTGACGCCATGACAAAGTGAATATAGATTTGTGAGGCCAACTTCAATGTACTAGAACGAAAAAGCAGCAAGAGTCAAAGACTCACAGATTAGGCTGGAAGTTATTGCAGCGGCTGCCTCAAAAATCCTCCTACACACACACACACACATTTTATCAGACTGGTGTATCCTGAAGATACCAGTTACAACTGAATCATTTGTAAACATGCTGAGAGAAAGCAGAAACAAGACATTTACAAAAGTAGCTTGATAGCTAGAAACGTACTTGATTTTTTTTCTTCAGTTATGCGCAAATACAACAAACATTCAATTGTATTTTATTTTGTAATCCGAAGTTCAGTCTGGGTCATGGGAAGCCCTCTGTGTGGCTCTTAACCGAAGTGTTTGAGAAAGACGGACGCAACTGCCAAGCAGTGAGAGTGAAAAGATTAAAATCAGCAGAATCCAAGCCTTGCGGAGCGCCTCCAGCGTATCGCTGGATTTGGACACGATTTATAGGAATGTGAGGAAGCTAACAGAGCAACTGAACCTGTCGGACAATCTTAGAAAAATATTGTTCCCCGGTCTAGTCAGACCACAACAGGCAACTGGACTAACTCACTCTGACATTCGCCGCTTATATCCCCGTTCATCCGCTACCCCGCCAGACCAGAATTTGAACCTGTGGGATGATGACTCGGGGGGGGTGATAGTTGTGGGTCACAGACATCCCTGCTCTCCATTTCAATCCTCTGGGAGTCGTGCTCTCCTAGCATTTCATAAACAAGCTCAAGAAGTGTGATTCAGGATGTGGGGGTTGGGAGGTGAATGACACCGTAGATGAATGAAGACCAAGAACGGGAGGGCGGTGCGGTTCTCAAGACCCAGCGACCCAAGAGTTTGTAACTGAACAACAATCTCTCTTTGTTAGGCATGAAATGCAAAGAAAATTCAAATCTATACACTCAAGCTGTCAACTGATATGTTAGCAGACTCGCTAACACTAATTTGTAAGCGGATTAGCAAAGGTGTGACTGAAGAGCGTGTGTATGTGTCTCGGGATGTGTGAAGCCGACCAAATGTACCGCTGTGTGTGGTCATATCACACACACCCGGCTACGACATGTGTGTGCCTTTCTTTGGGTGTGGCAAATGATCTGAGCTGCATAATAGCACACACTTCCCACCAGGCTGAGCTCAGACGACCAGACACAACTGCATAAGCAGGCCAAGCACTGCATAATGAGACTCATATTAAAAATCTGAGCTGAGGGGAAGACACATGCCTGCTGGGGGAGTACGAGTCAGGACAGCTGGCCCGAAAGCACCCTTCGGACGCTCAGACTGTGTTTCCGTGCAATCGCTGAGAGTTATGCTAACCTTTCCCCTGGACAAACAAAATGAAAAAGAGGTCAACGCTCTTAAGGTTGACAAGTTAATTATGTTGCTGAGGTGTTACCTAACAAGACAGGGCATCCAAAAATGAAAATACTGTCAACATTAATGCACCCTCATGTTGTTCCAAATCTACATGGCTTACTTTCTTCTGTGGAACACAATAGAAGATATTTTGAAGAATGTTCCAACTGTTTTTTTTTCTTCTCTTTTTTCTCCATATAATAAACGTCAATGGGCTACGAAACAACACCAGACCCCACTGACATTGTAGAGCGAGAGCAAGAGCAAGAGCAAGAGCAAGAGCAAGAGCACACCCATCAATGAGCTTCGTTCGGGTTACGGAAATGTACGGCAACGCTGCACAGGACTTGCTAGAGAATTTTTTTTTTTTTTAAGGGTTGAGTATCACCCTGGCCAGTATAAGAAACAGTATAGAAGAGTTTTACTCCGCAGAGGAATGTAGGAGGACACAGATACAAAAACCAGAGGGAGATTTTTGTGGAACACATTGGTGCCATCTCACATGATGTCTGTCACTTCGAGGTCAAGGCCTTTAGAGAAGAATATTAACCTCGGGCACTGCCTGGCTTTTCCCAGGAGATCTTTAATAAGGGAGGGGAAATCTGTGCACCATCTCCAGCTTCAGTGCCAGGCAGCTGGGTTTCTGACATGGCTCTATACTCTCTAACTAATCACAGAGGACCATCTCTGGCCTATTGACTCTCAGAGCTTTGGCGAGCAGAGCCCTTGCATGCTTTGCCCGACTCATTTTGGGCGGCTTTGCGAAGAGACTCTTAATTTCCTCCCAAGTGCACAACTAAGAGCAGACGTCCAGTATCCCACAAACCCTAGGGGCAGGACTGCACTAAACTTCCCCCATTCTCCTTGAGGAGAAACTTTCGAATGGATGTATAACGGATGTATTTGTGAGCGTCTCAGACAGATATTAAGTTCAGAGAAGTTTTATCTTCACACAAGACCTGTTAATATTTATTGGGATCCTGGTGCTTTAGGTCTTTCGGGCTAAGCGGATATGATTGGCTCACATCTTTTAGATAGCTACAGACCATCTTAAACTTCCACAATCCTTTGTGGCATTAGTTTTGTCCCAGATAAATTCAAACTATAAGATATGGGCCTTTCTTTCTCCGGTTTTGCTCCATTGGAATTTCGATGCTAATGCGTCGCTTTGATGTCAGTTATTGTGTTTTATTTTAAAGCTAGCGTACTGTTGTTTCTACTGTATAAAACGTTATCTTTGAAAACAATCCACATTTAAGATAATTTCATCAAAGACATTCAGCTTCTATTTAAAAATTCTAACAAAAGGCTGATATCCTATAAATGTATGATATAAAAATTTCATATATTAATTTATCATTACTTAAATTATATTCATTTTGAAGTCATTTTTAAGTTTTTATTAACATTAACTAATATTTTTATTAATCTAAATATATTAAAATAAATTAGTGTTTTTAAAGATTAAGTGAGCATTAGATGACCACAAAGGTAATTACAATTTTAAAAAAAATGGTAAATTAATATTTTAGGGACTAAAAGTATAATGTAATATATCACGATGCATAATATACAGGTACCAGATACTGGTCAATATTAGAGATTTGTGCATACTCATTTCCCCAACATTTATATTACATTTAAATAAATAATCCATAATCTAATTAAAAGATAATCTTAAAAAGACTAATAATACATTTTAATACAATCATATAACTATAACTGAGTATTACTTTTTCATGAATTCATATTCATATGAATTAAACAATATCAAAAATAATATAATTTAAATAATATTAACTAAATATATAATTTTATTATCGTCCATTTATTATCCAGAACATGAAAATAATTATTGGCTTAGCAGACAAAATGATTATACCAGTCTTTCTATACATTATAAATAATATTAGTCTATATTTGAGTGATTACTGCTTAGAGACACTAGTAGGTAAAAAAAAAAAAAAAAAGAAAGTACTACTAAAGAGCAATAGTGAACAGGATCTCTAAATAAAGATCCCATCTTTGATCTTCTGTATGCATTCATCACGACTTGCACCTATTCACACTGTTTTCTCAGGAGCCGCTGCAATCCGTGGGCAATTTAATTCTACTCTAACCAAACAGAGCATGGTGACAGCTTGTCCAACATGAAAAGGCCGACCCAATCAACTCCACGCTCAGCGCGGGACTAAATTAGACTCATTACCCTCACAATCCATTGTTTTCTTAAGAATAATGAGCAGACAGTTAGTGCTGACCAGAGGTTCCATGTCGCATTAAAGAGGTCGAGTTCGTCTTAAAATAAACACACTGCATTCACAAATCCAGACCTGCATCTGCTTCATCCTAAAGCAATTACATGCAAATGGCAACGCTGAGTTGGTGTTTTTCCATTTTAAAAGATCATCTATTTCTCCCCACGTTTACACTCAACGTCCTGCCCCCATCCATTCTCTTTTTTCACTATTCCACGGGCAGATGACAGTTTCTGATGAATTGGACTGTGGTTGGCTGAAGCGGGCTCACAGAAAGATTGCTACCAGATGAGAGGGTCTTAACTTCTGCCTGGAGATAAAGTCATCGGCCCCCTGCTTTCCTTCAAGAGATGGTACACTCAACTCTCAGATATCAAAACTGATGGACTCAGAACTAAGGGCTCGCTTTAGTAATGAAATATTTAGGCAAACAAAACCTCCATTTTGGTGAAGCCACGTCTAGTCGACAAACACAGCCAGGCTTCCAGGGAAACACATTATGTGGCAGCCTTTACAGCATATATTTGACAGGAACAGCATGCTAAATATTCATAAAGCTCATTCAAGAACTTGCAATAATGAAACCGATTACCAACCTGCGGCTTGAGAGGCTTTTTAAGAAGGTGTTAAGGAGAAAACAGAAAGACAGTGAAAACAGTTCGCTGTTTGAGTTGGAGAAGTCAATAAGAGAGGTGGCAGACAAATGAAGATGGTGACAGATATTCCAGAACAAGACCAACAGTGTAAGAAAGGATACCGGCCAGGGGTTATAAAGTAAAATGAAGTAAGTGCTTTTTGGAGTGTCTGAAACAAACAAAACTATCCATGTTAATCAAACGACCCACAGAGGAAAAACACCACAGCAAATGAAACAAAGACACAGAAAGGCAGAAACTCTAAACCATTATCTACAGTAATGAGATCTAACTGTTCATAGGATTGCACAAAATGTGATTACCTGAAGAAGAAATCCATAGTTTTCAGGTCACAACTGAAAGAATACATTTGCAAGTGTAATAAAAGTAAAAACGCCAACACAGAGCTATGACGTTGGGTTACTTTTTGACGTTTAGCTTATGAAACAAAGGGTAATAACAACCAGGTAAACAATACCAGGAATAAAGTCCCATTGGCACACATTGGCAGGCTTACTATATATCAGTGGCGTGCAGTTCATGTAAGCTGCGAATGCTCTGCATACCCAAGCCATTTGTGGACTCTCAATTTAATCGTAATTTATTAACACTATAAATTACTATAAATTCCTTGCTTGAGGTGTACCATAAAGCTTACATGATATTATAAATGTTAGTAATACGTATGTAACTCTGTCATTTATTTATTTGCCAAACAACTGTAATTTTCTTCAAATCTGTAGTTCCGGGTATGCGGATTCACAGCAGCTTTGGTGCCTACGCTCTGTTGTTATGTACCGTCATCACTGTCCCGTGTTCTCTTTGGTTTGCTGGCATATGTGGGATTTAATGCACTGGGTAAGCTGTGAGCGGATCGCTCGCCCAAAAGGAAAAATATGCTGCTACTGCCAGATCTCGATCACCGAAAATCACATTGTGTTTGATACAAAACTAAATAGACTGAATCAAGTGAAAAAAAGTCATAACTGAAACTATTTCCATAGTAACTTATAATTGTTAAAAGACAGACCTACTGTAAGCATACCTATAACTATCTGAGGCTCTTAATCATAGTCTTGTTAAAGTCATCAATTTGCATTATTACATTATATTATACTTATTTTTAATTCTTTATACAAAAAAAAATTATAAAAAAAAACACTTCTGGCATACATTTAAATTGACGCCTGCCATGGTGGTTTTCTCTGATTTAGATGCGTGTCCCATAGACTGTAGGATGTGTCCTCAGCCGATGCTCTGTACCGTTTAAAGGTAAAGCATTTAGTTTACACAACATTAGTGCCACCTAGTGGAATTACAAAAATACAGCATATTTTGCAAACGCACTTTCCGCACGTTGCGCCTGACTCAACTCAAACACAACTCAATAGCTTTTACAGGTGCTTGTGAAGGGATCAACAAGTAATGTAGACTACTTTCAATAAATGGTCATATATATAAGGAAACTTTTAGCTGTGTTGCCATGTGTCATGAGAGTAAGCAACTGAGCAGCTAACACGGTCTAGAGCGAAAAGTCACCACTCGCCACTGCTATATATATATATATATATATATATATATATATATATATAAAACCATGAAAAATAAAAAAAAACATGAAAAAAAATCCTTGTGTTTTACAAAAACATGTTGTAAAAACCCAGCAGTCCTTCTTTAGACACATACAGACAATCAAAAGAAGCAGTGTCAAGATGACATACAGAGAGAAATGAAATATTGTCCATAAAGAGCTAACGAAATCCAGATGTCCCTTGGAAAAGAGGAGAGAAAAACGGCATACAGCCTCCTTAATCCACTTAAAATCTAAAATTTCCAACTGTTATGAAAATATTTTTCCTTTAAATGCATTCCATATGAGGAAGCATATACAGTTCTGTTGCATTTCCCTGCTGCATTGAAGTTAATTGCAAATTCTCTAATGCTACCTGGCATGCCCTAATGGAGTAAACAAGTGACTCAAGCCACTCAAATCTAAGTGAAAGACTCTTTTACTACTCATACACAAAAACCTCTTTTCTGATTAAAAGCTTATCTAATATGACGTTTTCCTTAATGCAAATCAAATGATGCTTTCTTTCAGCTGTTTCCTATGAGAAGAACCTAAAAAGCAATGTTGTAAGTGATGAAGTCATCAGCTAAGGGGTCACCGCATCCCCGCTGGGTTGTGTCAGGTGGAACAGGCCCCTCAGTACAGAAACCGATGCTACGCTGAGCTTTTTTGCCTGCTTAAAGAGTCATGAGTATCAGTCTGACTCATTTTATCCGTTCGCAGCCTGCTGGGTCAGTGTCAAGAACCGTAGAGACTCTTTAATCAAATGTTGGACCGCTGACTCTGTGACGTCTCTCTGAAACTGGGTTAGGAAGACTTTCTGCTCTGCTGCAGAATCGTAGCCATTTACAGAAGTAGATACGACACTACACCCTTAAAATGAAAGTTTCTTTATTGCCACTTATGGTTCCATGAAGATCCTTTTACATCCATGGAACCTTTCCAGTGGACAAAAGATTAATTATTGTGGAAAAAGATTCTTCCAATTATTAAAATGTTCTTCACACTATGAACAAATAAACTATTCACTGAAAAGTTATTTCAAAATGGTTCTTCTATACACCGTAAAATCGAATTAGTTAGCCTTGCTTAAAAAAAGCACGCAAACCAACTGCCTTAAAAAAAACTAAGTAAAGTGAAATAGGAATAGTATGTTGTACTGACAAAAGCTTAATTAGTATAGTTCACTTACACAAGAGTTCTAGTAACTAAAAAAGAATTGTAGAGAGTATAGCTACCATTGTTGTTATGTACGCTGAATTTTTAAGTCTTTGTGTGACTAGATATTGTCACAAATATAAAGAGATTATATCAACCCAATTTAAAGTTTCGCAAGGTGTTTATGACATAAGTGTTATCAATAAAATTTTAAAAGATCATTATTCGACAAGAAAAATGATGACAAGTTAGTGACTAGGTCACCTTTGAAAAGCAACCTATTTATTACTTCCATTGAAACCAAATAACTGATTTTTTTGTTGCATCGCTGCATCAATAGGAAGAGAATTACAATAATATAAATGAAGTTCCAAGTGCCCAACCAAAGGGAACACTAATCACCATAATGGTGAGTTCAAACAAAAACATCAAATAAGAAAATCAACATCAATTTATGACAGCAGCTTATGTGACGTTCTCTCAAAGTTTTCAGTTGTATTGACAATTCAACATTCAATACGACTTGAGGAAATTAGTGAATGCAACTAGATAAAGATAACTGCAGAAGTGGAGGAAATGAGTGAAAAGTCTATTAAGAATTGCCCCACCTCAAAAACTTTTTTCCTTGACAAAATGGCACTCAAACCAATCAATTAACCTTAAATTGGGGTTTCTGAGTAAACAAGGAATAGTATGTGAATAGTACAGATTACTAGATTTAATAGTTAGAACAACTGTTCCCCAAAGAACTTTCCTGTGAACAGTTTTTTAAAATAACCACTTATATGAAGAACATTTTAATAATCTGTAGAACCTTTTTCCACTATAAAGAATTTGGAAAGGTTCTATGGATATGAACAAACCTTAATGGAACCATAGAAGCAAATAAGAAACCTTTATTTTTAGGAGTGTAGAGCTGTCTTTTGGGTGTAACGCAAGCAAAATACCCCTTCAGTAGTTGTAGACCCCCAAGTGGAGAAGTACAACAGCCTCAGCAACCAGATGGTTTTGTGGTCTGGCCCCTCCTGTTCCTGGGGCCCGCCTGAGCCGGGGAGTGTGGCGCCTGAGAGGTTAGCGGGCGGCTCTCATCAAGAGACCATCTCCATCCAGAGTCTATTTTTATTTCAGTCGCTATCAGACCCCATACCCCTCTATTTTCCACTTTTACCCCCCATTCTTCAGTTCTCCGCAACTTTCTAGTTCTCTCACTCCTCTTTCTCCTGATCTCGTGAGCTGGGATTGAGTCTCTGGAAAATGGGGGGTGGGGATGGTTTCTGGATCCCAACACATTTTAGCAAGTATTTATTTTCCTTGCCAAACTTTCTCTCAAACTATCTTGGCAGCTGTAGCTGAGTAAATACATTACACCGAGTTCTGTCGCACTGCATGCGCTGATGACTTTTCTATCGGTCTTTCTCGACGTCTACGCTACACAATGGTGTGCATTCACCAAACGAGGGATGTCTCGATACTTCCGCATGTGGCATTTTAAGTGTACGCTTTCAGGGTTGCCAAGCACGCCGTTGTGATCGTCGCAGTGAATGGTGCAGGGAAACTGAGCTGGCGGATGCTGAAAAGACCGTGGTGGCCTTTTCTGAGACCCGCATTCAAATGCGTTAAATGTCACGATTGTGTGTCTGAGGGAAAGGATCACTGTATTTAACCAGCTAATCCAACATGAGGAGTCAATTCACGTACAATGTGGTTATGTGTATGACCCCAGCTGGGGGTCCCTCTGCTTTCAGACGGGATGTTTACCATCACAATATGGCTGTCTCACATCCATTCGCCTGGGAGACAGAGACAACCTCGTGTTAGTGAATCAAATATAAAGCTCTAAACAAGAGATTTACCTCAGTTCAAATGATTTCAGAGTTGCTTATGCCATAGTTTATGTAATGATTCGTTTTGCCAACATTTGCTGAGGTAAATTTCAGCAATTTACAGTTTAAATCAACTTTTTGTATGAGAAGGGGATTTGTCACAGCACGCTCTTTGTGCCAATGAAGTCTTAGAATTAGTATTGTGTGTTTAAAGGTTAATGTACACATATAACATAAAGCTCAGGATTTAAAGTTCTCATTGTTTGCAATAGGGTGACAGGTCATTCTTGTGAGGAGCAACAGAGAGCTTTAGAAGAAAGAAAAAAAAAGCCCAATCAGCAGAATCAAACCTATCTTGAGAGTTTTATTTGAAATTATTTATGAAATGGGTCTAATTATCAAAAGCAGCTCTACTTCATAAGCTCAAATTAAAGAATGTAAGAACTTCAGATCTGCAAACTGTAGCTTGAGAGACATATTTCCGACATTTTTTTAAAAAGAAATTAATACTTCTGTTCAGCAAGGAGCATTAAAAAAGACAGTAAAAACTTTTTACAAAAAAAAAAAAATCTATTTCAAATAATGTTATTTTTAACTTTCTGTTCACCAAAGAATCCTGAAAAAAATATTATGAAATGTTTCTTGATCCGCAAATCATCATATAAGAATGATTTCTGAAGGATCATGTGACTGAAGACTGAAGTAATGATGCTGAAATTTCAGCTTTGCAGTCACAGGAATAAATTACAAATTCAAATAGAAAACAGTTATTTTAAATTGTAATAGTATTTCATAATATCACTTTTTATTGTATTTTTGATCAAATAAGAGATTTCTTTCAAAAACATAGAAAAAAACTTTTAAAAGGTAGTGTACCTTTAACATACAGTATAAAACAATCAATAGTAGTAAATAAGGGTTTTATCTGATTCTATTGGTAATGTATCTGACAACCGCTAAATAAGGAATTACCACTGATTCTTCTACACAGCCATGGCAAATAAAGCAAGAGCCTTACTCGCCAATGCTCACTTGCATTAAACTCGCAGACTAACACTGAACTTATACACAAGGAAAGACCAATATGAACAATTGAAATGTAGTCTGATGAGGAGCAAACAAGTAGTCTCCATGGCAACCGTGCCCAAACAGACTCTCGACCTCTGAGAGATTTTAAAAGAGGAGCTAAAAAGAGAAGGTTTGGGTTTCGGCTGAATTCATTAATTATGTTGTAAAAAAACACTTGCTGATTGTTCTAGCTTTATCACGAATAAAACAAGTGAAAAATATACTCTGTTAATAACGCTGTTATTTAACATGCCCCATTACAAGTGCTAACACTTGCAATGGCTACCACTGAGATGCTTGTGCTTTGAAGATGAAGAGTGGCCACTACTAGTGTCATACTTACTACAGAGAGAACGCAATTCTTTCCATTAGTGATCCTGACGTAACTTCGCTAATACCGTCACCACACCACCCAAGCTTTTCTCAAAGACCACACCAAACCCTGGTGTCTCCAGCATTACAGAATATAAGCTACCAGTTGACTTTAATGAGCTCTATTATTTGAGCCAGCGATGGATTGTGATATGGAAAAATGATAGGAGCTTAGCAGGAGAAAGTGGCCGCTACCACCACCACAAGTCATATCAAAGTACCGAAACCCAAAGCAGAGTATGAAGTGATCATTAAAACTGAGCTAGTCTCACAACTAAAGCCTCTGAAACTAATGAACTCAACAGGGAGCGTATGCACACACAGTGGAAAAAGAAAGTGACATTTTCTTAAAAGCTTTTAAAAGCAGGACTGCTTTTCTTATTATATCTCAAATAACATTGGTTCACCAATATTATGCACTTCAACCCACCTGCTTTAAGGAAACAAAGAGGCAGCTTATGTAAATAAAATAAACGAAGGCATCTTCAAGTAAGTAAGAATGAATTAGGTAATCTGTGGTCGTTAGAGGGAAAGTTTGGCTTTAACACTCCTCTAGTCACTATTTACCAAAAGAATTCTTGGCCAAAACTAAAACATTTGGACACAGTGGGTAAAAAAACATTAGCCTTTATGGGACAATGCTGAACTCAGGAAAACGTCAACTCGTACAATGGATATTAAATCAACAGTCTGTATTTCACTTGCAGGCCATGCAAAGAAACACAAGTACTAATCTTCTACAAAGCAACAATTTGCCTGTATCAAAGGTAGTTTGTAATTTATTAGCCACCAAGTGCTATAAATATTAATGAACATCTCTGATTACAATCAACACTTTCTCTGAACAAATGAAAACAGATGGTCTGTCTGAGGATCTGTGCAAGTTTCTATTCTACCTCTAAATGTCAATGAGATGATGTCAGATTAATTGTTTTGAACATTTTTCTGTCTGTTTGGGAGCAGAGAGCTCAACTTTACTATGGAATATCATCAGGGTCTCAGGCCCGTATTCAAGTCCTTGAATAACAAAAGGTGACATATAATCAAATCACTTACGATTCACTGGTATCTCTCCAGGGAGAAAATCTGAGAGTTAATTAAAGGATGGATTGTGAGGTGTTTTTAATAGTCGCCAACTCTAGCCGCCTTGATTGACACTCTAGTCCAGTGTTTTTCATGCCAAAAGTCCTCCCCAGTTGTGTGTTTTGGCTAATCTTTTGACAATGTTTGTTCACTTATGAACCCAAAGTAGGCCAAATCCTGCAAATTTTGCAGCAAGCTTCTTACAAGGAAAAAGCATAACTCAATGCAAGCTATGGTGGAAAACAAAGTTCTCGCTAATATTGAATTTGGTGTGTTATCAAACCTGCCATCAAGAAGCATGAAATGTCACTGAAATTATCATCAAGGTCAATGACATGGGTCAACTAAAAATAAAAATACAATTTTTATAAAAAGTTTAATTTAATGACTGTAATGAAATGTAATGTGGTGTAACCATCAAGTAAAAGTATCAACATATTTCCCTTACATCTGGAATAAATGTGAGTGTCTTAATTATTAATTATTTTAAAATATACTTTATACAGTATTGAAATATATAAATATAAAATATATTTATATATTATATATATATTATATATATTATATATATATTATATTTTAATATATAAATAATTTAATATTTAACTAGATTTTATATAAAGGTAAAATATAAAAATATAATATGAACATATTGTTACAAATATACGAATCATTAATCACGTGATATACATCAATCAGGCATAACATTATGACGTGTGTAACACTGATTATCTCTTCATCACAGCACCTGTTAGTGGGTGGGATATATTAGGCAGCAAGTGAACATTTTGTCTTCAAAGTTGATGTGTTAGAAGCAGGAAAAATGGGCAAGTGTAAGGATTTTAACAAGTTTGACAAGGGCCAAATTGTGATGACTGGGTCAGAGCATCTCCAAAACTGCAGCTCTTGTGGGATGTTCTCGGTCTGCAGTGGTCAGTATCAAAAGTGGTCAAAGGAAGGAACAGTGGAGAACCGGCGACAGGGTCATGGGCGGCCAAGGCTCATTGATGCACGTGGGGAGTGAAGGCTGGCCCGTGTGGTCCGATCAAACAGACGAGCTACTGTAGCTCAAATTGCTCAAGAAGTTAATGCTGGTTCTGATAGAAAGGTGTCAGAATACACAGTGCATCGCAGTTTGTTGTGTATGGGGCTGCATATCCGCAGACCAGTCAGGGTGCCCATGCTGACCCCTGTCCACCGCCGAAAGCGCCAACAGTGGGCACGTGAGCATCAGAACTGGACCACGGAGCAAAGGAAGAAGGTGGCCTGGTCTGATGAATCACATTTTCTTTTACATCACGTGGATGGCCAGGTGCGTGTGCGTCGCTTACCTGGGGAACACATGGCACAAGGATGCACTATGGGAAGAAGGCAAGCCGGCAGAGGCAGTGTGATGCTTTGGGCAATGTTCTGCTGGGAAACATTGGGTCCTGACATCCATGTGGATGTTACTTTGACATGTACCACCTACCTAAACATTGTTGCAGACCATGTACACCCTGTCATGGAAATAGTATTCCCTGGTGGCTGTGGCCTCTTTCAGCAGGATAATGCCCCTGCCACAAAGCAAAAATGGTTCAGAAATGGTTTGAGGAGCACAACAACGAGTTTGAGGTGTTGACTTGGCCTCCAAATCCCCCAATCAAACATCTGTGGGATGTGCTGAACAAACAAGTCTGATCCATGGAGGCCCCACCTCGCAACTTACAGGACTTAAAGGATCTGCTGCTAACATCTTGGTGCCAGATACCACAGCACACCTTCAGGGGTCTACTGGAGTCCATGCCTCGACGGGTCAGGGCTGTTTTGGCAGCAAAAGGGGGACCAACACAATATTAGGAATATTAGGTCATAATGTTATGCCTGCTCGGTGTAGATAGCCTATGAGTTTTCTTAATACATTTATAGATCTGGACAAAAAAGTAAAATAAAAATGTCTTTGACCCATCAACAACCCAACAACTGGCAGTGTCTCATCAGTGGACACGAATGAGAGTTATTCTCATTATTATTATTTGGGTGCAAGATTAGTTTCTTTCAAACGTACAAGTGTTGTCTGCTCCAATAGTGTGTCATTTCTTCCCTGTCTGGCGGAAAACGGATAATAAATTTAATCAAATCACGTTGGCACCTCATCAGACCACCCAGATCCCTTATCAGGACCCCAGGGAGACAGATTCACTGAGACAAGGAAGTCGCCTCATATGTAAACAAACCAGAAACAAAGAGGAGAAAGAAGCGGAGGAGGAAGAGAGGGGGAGAATGAGTCTGCCGGTGTGTCCTTTGAGTTTGGCTCTCAGTGACCCATGCCCTGGTGCTGCCACTGACGGCCAGGCATACATCACACATACTAGATAAACACACAGGGCTCTCGGAGCGCAGCAGGCTTTCCTTCAGCTAAACCTTCAACTGACTCGACAAACATATGTGCTCTTAAACAGCTCATCGATTTTCTGTAGAATAAACTCACTCGCTTAGAGACATAATCCACTAATAGCTAAGCAACCTTTGATGAGTGCACTGAATAAGACACAATGATAAACTCCACAAAGAGAGATGCTGTATTTCTTAACTAAGTCTAGAAGTGGTAGCCACAGTGAAGCATAATTAAGAAACAACATCACAATGCCACTCTCAAACTAAAACGTATGTCTTCTCCCTACATTCACACCCAGTGGGTCTGCATTTATTTGATCAAAAGTACAGTGTAATAATATTTCACAATATTACTGTTTTTAATTTAAAATAACTGTTTTCTATTTTAATATATTTTAAAATGCAATTATTCCTGTGATGGTAAAGCTGAAATTTCAGCATCATTACTCCAGTCTTCAGTGTCACATGATCCTTCAGAAGTCATTCTAATATGATGATTTGTTGCACAAGGAAACCGTGATACTTTTACTATTTGATTGAGAAAGTAAAGTATGAAAGAACAGAATTTATTAGAAAAAGAAATCTTTTGTAACATTAGAAATGGCTTAACTGTAACGTGGCAAGCAAGTGGCAAAAAGGCCAAAAAAGAAAAGCTAAAAAAGTTATATATAAAAAAAAATTCCTAAGATGGCTATTCCTCATCACAGGGAGAAGTACCTCCACCTTCTTTTCTCTTCTATTCTCTATCTGTGCTTCCATCAATCAGAACTGATCTCGTCTTTTTGGAGCCGTCGCAACTGCGTGCCAATCACCCCTCTTCCTGCTCTTTGTTCTGTTCTCTCCGGACTAATCCCAATCCATTTTTCTCTTAGTTTTTTCTGCCTCAGTGGCCACTCCATGAACTACCGGTGCCAAGGTACGGCATGTGCTTGTGTGCCTCTCCAAATGATGAATAGCTGTAAGTCATTTCATCGATGGAAAACACAGATTAATGGTGATATTTAAAGCCTTTACTTGTGTTAAAATCCAATGCGAGACACCAGCAAAAACACTCATGAGCTTCTCTTTAAACCCACGTCATTAGGCCCAGATTCAAACAACCCGCAGCGGCACCTCTCACTCAATCATAAACCTTTTCGGCAGCCGCCAATGGTCATTTTTTCTCCAGGCGTGCTAAGTGTGGTTCTTTGAGAAGACGTGCTGACAGAGCTTCAATAAAGAATGGAATAAAGGCTGAAATGTCATTTTTTTATCTGTATACTTGAATGTGCGTGCAAAACAGCCTTTTCTAACGTCGTTCAAATGATCTAAACATTTGAATTGCGATCCAAGCTTCATATTTTCCTTCTCAGCAATGAAAGGAAGCATGCATGGAGTTTCTGGATGATACTTGGATAAAGAATAAATGAGAAATAAATGCCTCTGTAATGGATCCTCCAGGATACTGAACTCGGCAAACTAGGAGAGAGAAAGCCAGAGAACGAGGTCATAAATAATCAAATTTGAGTATGGTGGTTAGCAGTGCTAGAGTTGATAGACAGTGACACCAGTACAGATTTATGCCATACTGACTGAAAAGAAAACTGGTCCCTCTGCCGAAGCGTCCAAAGCTTTTGAGCTACACTGCCACTGGTGCGTTTACTGTAATACAGTTTTAAGCAGTGCATGTTACTGCACAGTCACAGCACTGAATGCATCTTAAATATTGGAAGTCAACATGAAACGCCATTCATAATGTGACATTTCAGAGCGAAGCAAGACATTTAACAAGGAAAATTACTAGAGGTCAACCAATAGTGGATTTTACCAATAACGATAACTGGATCACGCTCGCTGATAAACAATTAATCAACCGAAAATATAAAACATGAAGAAGAAAAAAAACACATAAAAAGGGCTGAACTTTATTACAAAAATGTAAAAACAGTACTGAACCATGAAGCCTGAAAATGTACTGTACTATATTAATATATTAATTATACCTTGATCATTCATGTTAGTTCATATTGCATTAACTAATGTTAAGAGATACAACTTAACTAAAAATGTATTAGTAAATGTTAGTAAATGAAAATTCTGTCATCTTTTACTCACCCTCAAGTTGTTCTAAACCTGTATGAATTGATTTCTTCTGCTGAACACAAAAGAAGATAGAGTGAAGAATATGGGTAACCAAACAGTTGGACCCCACTGACTTCCATAGTATGGAAAAAATTACTATGGAAGTCAATGGGGTCCATCAACTGTTTGGTTACCGACATTCTTCAAAATATCTTCTTTTCAGCAGAAGCAAGAAATCCATACAGGTTTAGAACAACTTGAGGTTGAGTAAAAGATGACAGAATTTTCATTTTTGGGTGAACTATCCCTTTAAAAAAAAAAAATCGAAATATCTATTTGGCTTTGGGTTCACTTTAAACAAAGAGACCATGCTGGGCTTTTGATTAAAGATTACAAAGACAAAACATTTTTTGTTGTTGTGAGCAAAAACACCAGAAACGTGTATAAAGAGTTTTGATTTCATGTTGACTTTAAAGAAGAGATTCTGGATGCCAACTAGGAGATGAGGTGATCAGGTTCGTGTCTTGACTTAAAAACATTGAGGATGCTGCTAAAAATGTCAGAAGCACGTCTCAAACAGAAAAGGAAGGCTTTGATAAAGCAGGCAGGTTTACACTTGAACCCGACTTCAAACAGAAAGAAGAGTCACTATTGCATCAGAAACCGGTAAGTCCGCATTTCCGTCAAACAACAGTATTCTGACAGCATAAATGTTTTTGATTAGAGACATTTAATGATATAACGCATTCTGAAATCTGTGCCATGCAGAGAGTCCATTAGCTATGCATAAACCATTTTGTGTGGGATACCTCCTGGCTGTCTGATGTGAGAAATACATTTGAATGAAAGAGTAAGGTTGTAGTTGAAACAGCACAGGGATGCTCAGAAGATCAAAGAAAAGGCTTCAGAAGATGACAGTGCACAGAAGATTTTAGTCTTTGGATTCCAGTGGGGCATCTGATGGAAATAAATAAGATCAGTGTTCTCAAACACATTTCTAATTTCAAATAATTGCAGCTGAGATTTACAGATGTGCTTCGTCCAAGCAAGCAACATACTTTTTTTTAAAGGGTTAGTTCACCCAAAGATGAAAAAGGTATTGTCATACCTTATGTCATACCAAACCAGTAAGACTCATTTATCTTCAGAACACAAATAGACATTTTAATGAAATCGGTGAGATTTCTGTCCCTCCATTGACAGTTCATGCAACTACCACTTTGTCACTTCAAAAAGAGATTCATATGGATCTAATCCATATGAATCGAGCGGTTTAGTCAACAATTTTCGGAAGAGAATGGATCGCTTTATATGATGAACAGATTGAATTTAGGTTTTATTTACATACAAAACATTGATCAGCAAACATAAACAGAAGCTCAACCGTACTTGCTTGACGTGTGAGAACAAACCTCATTGGTTCTTGCTGAAGCTCAAACGTGCTGTGTAACACGAGAATGAACCTCATTGGTTCTTGCTGAAGCTCAAACGTGCTGTGTAACACGAGAATGAACCTCATTGGTTCTTGCTAAAGCTTAAACGTGCTGTGTAACACGAGAATGAACCTCATTGGTTCTTGCTAAAGCTTAAACGTGCTGTGTAACACGAGAAGGAACCTCATTGGTTCTTGCTGAAGCTTAAACGTGCTGTGTAACACGAGAAGGAACCTCATTGGTTCTTGCTGAAGCTTAAACGTGCTGTGTAACACGAGAATGAACCTCATTGGTTCTTGCTGAAGCTTAAACGTGCTGTGTAACACGAGAAGGAACCTCATTGGTTCTTGCTGAAGCTTAAACGTGCTGTGTAACACGAGGATGAACCTCATTGGTTCTTGCTGAAGCTCAAACTTGCTGTGTAACACAAGAATGAACCTCATTGGTTCTTGTGGAAGCTCAAACGTTCTGCATAACACGAAAATGAACCTCATTAGTTCTCGCATATCAAACAGGCATGCTTGAGCTTCTGTTCATCATCCTATGTGTGCGTTGATGAATGTTTATATATAATAGCCTAAATTAAATCAAATAATTCATCATATAAAGCGATCAAGTCTCTTCAGAAAATATGTACTTAACCGCTCAATTCATAATGATTATGATTTCTTTATGAACTTTTTGAAGCGTCAAAGTGGTAGTTGCCTGGACTGTCAATGGAAGGACAGAAATCTCTCAGATTTTATAAAAAAAATTTTATTGTGTTTCGAAGATGAACGAAAGTCTTATGGGTTTGGTATGACATGAGGGTTTTGGGTGAACTATCCCTTTAATATAGCCTTTGTGTGACTAAGACTTTAATGCATAGCCTATATTCATGCTTCTCTGCAGAAATAAACAGCTTAAACCATCCCAAGCATGTTTGCTGATCTTAGCTAGTCTCCCAGCCTGGTCAGGCAGGTCTAGTTTTAGAGATTTTGAGGACTTTTTCACATGGGAGACAACTTTACCAGGTTGAAAGACCAGCATAAGCTAGATAAGATCATGTTTTGCAATGCAGGAAGTGAACAGGTGAGGTACTGACTGCATGTTAATTAAAAACTAAGTTTAAATTTGCTTTTCTCAATGCTAAAAAAAAAAATGGATGAGAACATAGTGGTGACTAGTTGGTTCTTAGATGTTCTGATTAGTGGTTGAACGATATATCACCAAGACGATAATTTGGCTGCTCTTTATTTTTATATTGACAACATTTTCTTTTCTAATTTAGTAATTACCATGTAAAATAAATATAAATTTAACAGCAGCATTTGTACTATCTTTTAATTAAATAGTGTGCTCTCTCATAAATTGGCCACCCTGCTCTCTAAGATATTGTGCTATGTCCACATTCACCTGCTTATACTATGCCCTAAAAGTATGTTTGTTTGTTTTTTTAAAGAAAAAGTACACACTTTAGAGTGTGTAAAAGAAGTTTAGGCAAGCTTTGAGAGTAGGCAAGCTTTCTTTAACGGACAGCTCTGTTGCTTAGTTACGTGCATCCTGTCACCATTTAAACTGCCCTGTCAATCATCTTGTCACAGTTAAAATCCTCCACATTCAATTTAATTTAATTTCCTACCATTTCAGAGAGAAGTAGTAGCACGTTGATCTGCCAGTTGTGGATCTTTCATGCAGAGAACTCTCCTAGTGTGTTTGCAATTTGCATAATGATGCATTTAAAAGTGAATGACCAAACGTTAGAAGGTTAGATACTGATTATTAATCACTCAAACCCCTTTATCTAAACATCTTAACTGTTGTTTATATATTTTTTTTATTCGTGTTTGTAGTTCTAATCAAATTCTCATCTGAACGTGCAATGAATTGTGGGCAATATTAGCTGTTAGATTGTGCATGGATCTGCACTACACTGGATTCTACTTCGGAAAAAGTAGACCATACGGGTATCTTTGGAATACCCATTTCAACATAGTACGATTTGGGACACACTAATTCTAATTTTGATAACTATTTAGGATAGATAGTATATGAATTGGGATGCAGCATTGGTTATTAAAAAAAGCATATCAGTTGACCACTAGCTCTGATTTGATCACAGGTGGAAATGTTTGAAAATTAGACCGTTCATCTACTCTCCAACACTCCATCATGAAGCCCCAATGGACTCTGACTTGAGGCGGAGCTGGAAACATACGTCCAACCCCTGCTACCCTCTCAGCAACACTGCGCCTGTTTCACAAAATCATTGACAAGCCCTCTGCGCTCTTGGCTACTGCCTCCAGCTTCCTTTAATGGAGCCCAAGAGGCTTTGAGGAAGATGAAGGTGCTGTCATTGAAGACCACGTTTCTGGGCAATGCACCATGAAGTCCTTCGAGGCTGACTGCACTGTCCTGCTCAAGAAAGGTAAGAGGGAAAACAGTTACTCAAACACCTAGTAAAAGCTCAGGACCGGAAGGTCAATGGTTTTCCTTTAGATCGGTGAGAAGTCCTAAAGATCCTTCCTCCACAAGGGGGACGGTTTAATTCCCCTTGTATTTATGAGCTGTGAGGGAGGGCGGATGGATCATCACTTTCGAGAGAGAAGAACCTGAGTGGCTAAGATCACTAAGCTCGACACTAGTTTATTCGCAAGCTTGCGGACTATCTGAGGAGGTTCCCAGCTTACATAAATCCAATTCTCTTCTGGAGTCCCACAGGTGCATTTGAGTCACTCTAGTGAGGAATCTAGGGCAGTGATTATGATGCCTCTTCCCACTTTAACACCTTACGATTATACAAATCACTTACGAAGAGACCCTTAAGAGATTTTATAATGATGATTTATAATACAACTATATGATTTTTTTATGGAAGCACATCTGATTTACTGTGAAACTATGTGCATTTGATTTACAGCACAATTATATGTGGTCTTCATGAATTCATGTCAGAAACATGGTTTCTGGAGCAGCAGATAGACATTTTTATTAATATAATCAAAAAGCAATACGAGCTGTGAGTGCACAACCTCTAAAATACATAAAGAAATCAAGTGTAAAATACTGAAATGTCAAATTTCCCATCTCCTTCCTCCTGTTCTGATGCAGGACATCTTGAGTGTTCTGCTGTTTGTATATCTGCTCTTCTAAACCTCTTTCTTTGCAGCTGAGATTTACAGATGTGCTTCGTCCAAGCAAGCAACATACTTTCAAACATCTTATTCTCAGCATTATTCAACATCAACCTTAACTCATAAATGAAGCAAAGTCAAACAAAATTATGTTCTCTCACCTTTACACTAACAATTACTCATCTCACTGAACTCCAAGTAATCCTATTCAGAATGAGAAACAGGACCGTCTGACTTCGGTTCAGTTCCCAAGTGCCGCCTGCTTGGTCGCATTATTGCATTCTCGTTATTGCAACTGGCAGAGTTTAATCAGGGGCCTGAGGTTGCTGGCAGACATAAGGGATGCATTCTTTAAAGCAGCGACGCTCTGAATATGGAGACAATTTGCTCGGCGGTTATGATGTTTAGGCCGGAATATATATATAAAAAGACAAGATGAATTACGAGAAGGCACTTCCATGAAATTACAGTGCCTCTTGAAACAAGATGTGCCTAAAATGTAAGGAAGCCTATTTCCACCTCAGAATAAAAAATAAAACAGATAATTGTGTGAACTTTTTTGTATTTTTAGAGCGATAAAATAAGAAAAAAAGCCCCACTAATGAGTAACAACTACCCATTTCATGTATTTATTTATTTTTATTCTGAGGTGGAAACATGCTTCCATAAAATGTTACATCCCTCATTAATAATTCCTTCTTAAATTGTTTAACTTGTTTAATGCCGTTTGGATATTTTTGATGGAAAACAAGACAAAAATATAAGAAAATAAAATATGATTAAGAAAAAGATTTTTCCTGTGAGAAAGCAAAGTTTGTGAGCATAAATAGATGCCACACAGACATCTGACACAGGAAGAGACATCGGTTGGGAACTGTTTGCAGCCAACTCCAGCTGCTGATTTGAGGCTTCACTCCATCCGTCTCTCATCCATCACTATTTTCACAGAAACTTGGCGGTGATCTTTAGAGGTCCTGCTGACTAGACCATCTATGCAAGCACGACGGACAGTCACCACCCAAACAGCACCATTCCAGATGAGAGCGTTGGACCCCCAAAACCCTAGTAAAGTCCTGTCCCTAAGCAGCCATAGGCTTCAAGAAAAATCATTTCAAGAAAACAAGAGGAAAAACAACCACAAATGCACACTGGCATCAGGTTTAGTGGTACTCAGTAGACCTTAGTCTGGGTGGACAGCATATTAAACGATGCAAATGTCAACAATGCTGTGAGGGAATTGTTGTCAAAAGTACGACTTTGGTACGATATGATACCAGCACGGGAGTGTTTGAAAGCAGGTGTCTATCAGCGGATCCCTAATATATCCGCTAATAGACAGATCAGCTGATAGACACCTGCTTTCAAATGCTACCGTGTGTAAGCGCTCGGTGAAGAGCGTCAAAGATGTCTATATACAACATGTTTTTGACGCGTTGATCATTGTAGCCAATCACAGACATACACTCACCTAAAGGATTATTAGGAACACCATACTAATACTGTGTTTGACCCCCTTTCGCCTTCAGAACTGCCTTAATTCTACGTGGCATTGATTCAACAAGGTGCTGAAAGCATTCTTTAGAAATGTTGGCCCATATTGATAGGACAGCATCTTGCAGTTGATGGAGATTTGTGGGATGCACATCCAGGGCACGAAGCTCCCGTTCCACCACATCCCAAAGATGCTCTATTGGGTTGAGATCTGGTGACTGTGGGGGCCATTTTAGTACAGTGAACTCATTGTCATGTTCAAGAAACCAATTTGAAATGATTCGAGCTTTGTGACATGGTGCATTATCCTGCTGGAAGTAGCCATCAGAGGATGGGTACATGGTGGTCATAAAGGGATGGACACGGTCAGAAACAATGCTCAGGTAGGCCGTGGCATTTAAACGATGCCCAATTGGCACTAAGGGGCCTAAAGTGTGCCAAGAAAACATCCCCCACACCATTACACCACCACCACCAGCCTGCACAGTGGTAACAAGGCATGATGGATCCATGTTTTCATTCTGTTTACGCCAAATTCTGACTCTACCATCTGAATGTCTCAACAGAAATCGAGACTCATCAGACCAGGCAACATTTTTCCAGTCTTCAACTGTCCAATTTTGGTGAGCTCGTGCAAATTGTAGCCTCTTTTTCCTATTTGTAGTGGAGATGAGTGGTACCTGGTGGGGTCTTCTGCTGTTGTAGCCCATCCGCCTCAAGGTTGTGCGTGTTGTGGCTTCACAAATGCTTTGCTGCATACCTCGGTTGTAACGAGTGGTTATTTCAGTCAAAGTTGCTCTTCTATCAGCTTGAATCAGTCGGCCCATTCTCCTCTGACCTCTAGCATCAACAAGGCATTTTCGCCCACAGGACTGCCGCATACTGGATGTTTTTCCCTTTTCACACCATTCTTTGTAAACTCTAGAAATGGTTGTGCGTGAAAATCCCAGTAACTGAGCAGATTGTGAAATACTCAGACCGGCCCATCTGGCACCAACAACCATGCCACGCTCAAAATTGCTTAAATCACCTTTCTTTCCCATTTTGACATTCAGTTTGGAGTTCAGGAGACCAGGACCACACCCCTAAATGCATTGAAGCAACTGCCATTTGATTGGTTGATTAGATAATTGCATTAATGAGAAATTGAACAGGTGTTCCTAATAATCCTTTAGGTGAGTGTATATGTTGAGTGCATGAACACAATGGCCAATTAGAGGTGTTTAAGAAACCGCTCAACAATGCTCAAAATGCTAGTGGGAAATACTAGTATCATCACATTTTTTAAAATTTCATTAATTTCAGTCGGTACTATTGACAATATTATAGCCGCGTTTCCACCGCAGGAACTTTCCCCAGGAGCTAGAGACTTTGGGGTGGTACTCGGTGTGTTCCGACCACTGGGATCAGGGTCTAAATGATGTTCTGGGTAAAAATTCCCCCCTCAGAAAGTCCCTGCTCACGAGAAAGTTCAGGAACTTTTGGGGGTGAAACTTGGGTGCTCAACATGTTGATTGTTTGAGTTCAGCAGCCTTTTGATTGGTCGACTCCTCGCAGCATTTTATTTCAACCACCATTTTTAAAAGTCTGTTGCGGTTCTTGCAGTAAGATTTGCTATTCGAATCAACAACAGAGTTTAAAAATACGACCGATGGATTGATGATGAGGTTCAGGCTTTATTAAGCTTAGAGAGGGTGAAATCCAGCGGGAACTGGAAAGTCACTCGCAGTTCTACGTCACCAGACTAATCTTCACTGTACTTTAGACGGCCATGGAAATGCAGACAGCAACAGGTCTGGGGGGAAGGGGGGGGTGGGGAGTTCCTGGGACAAATTGTTCTGAGTAATTTTGGTGTAAACGGGGCTTATGAGGGATAGAAATATAGTTAATTCAATTGGCTGTAAAAATTCAGGACGATAGGCCTAATTATTTTCATGTTATGGCTGATAACCAATAGAAATAATGGTTTTAAATGCTACAAGTAAGTTTAGGCATCACAACATTATAATGTACCGTATAAAAATAGATATTAATTTAGAGATTTGCTAAATATTAAATTAAACTCTTATTAAATTATTAGAGTTTTTAAAGATTAACTTTAAATTTGAGTTAATTGATGGCAAAGATCATTTAAATGTAAATAAGAATGAGGAAATGAGCAGAAACGATATCAACTGATACTGGAAAATTACCAGTATGGTATACTAACCAATATGGTACTAATATATTCTGCATCCTTAACTGTAATATTGGGTACTGTGCATTTTGAAAACATTGGAAATTTTCAACTTCATTAAATTTCCAGTGATTAAAAACATGGGTTGTAAAAACTAGACATTAAAAAGAACCATAAGACAGCACAATGATTTAAACGATACACCTATCCCTCTCCTATCACAGCCTCATTTTCATTTGTGTCAAACTAAATATGGCATCTACCCTGACTAAGGCCCAAAGCCTGACTAGTGACTACCAAACAGATAATGAAAACACAGATCAAACCACAAAACCATGAAAGATTTTATAAACTCACCCCATGTTACTATTCAAAAATCACTAATACCAAAACCACCACATAGTCCACAAGTCTTTCTTCTCCCTCTTTCTTGCTGTTGTCTTACCACACACACATCCTAAATTTGTCACTGCTTTGCAATGCACTGTGAGCACTTTCCTTCACACCCTAGTAAGTCACACATTTCCCCCCTGCTACAGTTGGACAGATGCATTGGATTTGAATTGATGGGCTCTGCGTGCTATAAAAACATAGGCAGTTGCCTCAAGTGGAGCAACTCTGACCTGGACACCCACAAAATGTCCAGATGTGCGTCCATGTTTATATTCACTTCAGTGCGCCCGCTTGGCCTCAAACGAAGTGCTCGAGGAAGTATTATATTTGCAAACACATTAAGTAGTACATCTCGTTTCCTGCAATTTGGCTGCTCTGTGTAAATACTGTGCTAAACCACACAGCCGGGGTAGCAGGGGCACGGCAGTTAGCGGCAGGAAAGAGAAGCGTGGACAAGAACTAAAAACAGCGGAGGCTTGGCCCAGAGCGATAGAGCTCCTGCAGGGAAGAGGACAGAAGTATGCCACCGAGACTGTCTGACTGGCTTTCCCCTCTTCTTGTATTTACTTAGTTGGTTACACTGATTGCAAGGTTTGGCTATAAACAATTGCAAACAACTAAACAGAGATCTCAAAAGATAATATTAGCAAAGCAACATTGAACAACATGAAGAGTACTTGGAACTGTAAAAATGTAAAAAGCATCTACAAAACTTGCAAATATTTGTAGGCTACTTGTATTTGTTTAAATTACACCTTGTTGTAACTGCACTTTAGCTATGTGCAAAATTGCAGCATATTATACTAATATATAATATATACCTGACAACTAAGGAAAATCTCAAATTCAGTATCTCAGAAAATTAGAATATTGTGAAAAGGTTCAATATTGAAGACACCTGGTGCCACACTCTAATCAGCTAATTAACTCAAAACACCTTCAAAGGCCTTTAAATGGTCTCTCAGTCTAGTTCTGTAGGCTACACAATCATGGGGAAGACTGCTGACTTGACAGTTGTCCAAAAGATGACCATTGACACCTTGCATAAGGAGGGCAAGACACAAAAGGTCATTGCAAAATAGGCTGGCTGTTCACAGAGCTCTGTGTCCAAGCACATTAATAGAGAGGCGAAGGGAAGGAAAAGATGTGGTAGAAAAAAGTGTACAAGCAATAGGGATAACCGCACCCTGGAGAGGATTGTGAAACAAAACCCATTCAAAAATGTGGGGGAGATTCACAAATTGGACTGCAGCTGGATTCAGTGCTTCAAGAACCACTACGCACAGACGTATGCAAGACATGGGTTTCAGCTGTCGCATTCCTTGTGTCAAGCCACTCTTGAACAACAGACAGCGTCAGAAGCGTCTCGCATGGGCTAAAGACAAAAAGGACTGCACTGCTGCTGAGTGGTCCAAAGTTATGTTCTCTGATGAAAGTAAATTTTGCATTTCCTTTGGAAATCAGGGTCCCAGAGTCTGGAGGAAGAGAGGAGAGGCACATAATCCACTTTGCTTGAGGTCCAGTGTAAAGTTTCCACAGTCAGTGATGGTTTGGGGTGCCATGTCATCTGCTAGTGTTGGTCCACTGTGTTTTCTGAGGTCCAAGGTCAACGCAGCCGTATACCAGGAAGTTTTAGAGCACTTCATGCTTCCTGCTGCTGACCAACTTTATGGAGATGCAGATTTCATTTTCCAACAAGACTTGGCACATGCACACAGTGCCAAAGCAACCAGTACCTGGTTTAAGGACCATGGTATCCCTTTTCTTAATTGGCCAGCAAACTCGCCTGACCTTAACCCCATAGAAAATCTATGGGGTATTGAGAAGAGGAAGATGCGATATGCCAGACCTAACAATGCAGAAGAGCTGAAGGCCACTATCAGAGCAACCTGGGCTATTGTAACACCTGAGCAGTGCCACAGACTGATCGACTCCACCGCAATGCCACACCGCATTGGTGCAGTGATTCAGGCAAAAGGAGCCCCAACTAAGTATTGAGTGCTGTACATGCTCATACTTTTCATGTTCATACTTTTCAGTTGGCCAAGATTTCTAAAAATCCTTTCTTTGTGTTGGTCTTGAGTAATATTCAAATTTTCTGAGATACTGAATTTGGGATTTTCCTTAGTTGTCAGTTATAACCATCAAAATTAAAAGATATAAACATTTGAAATATATCAGTCTGTGTGTAATGAATGAATATAATATACAAGTTTCACTTTTTGAATGGAATTAGTGAAATAAATCAACTTTTTGATGATATTCTAATTATATGACCAGCACCTGTATATATATATATATATACACACAATAAATATCAAAACAAAAAAGCTTGAAATACAGAAAAAATATATAAACTGGTCTTTGTCAACTAGGTGACTATTGTGATCCATCACTATAACATTTAAGCAAATAAACGGCATTCAGATGCGTCAATTCAATATGAATCTCTTTATTCTTAACAAAACGACTCTATTAATAGTCAACTTCCATAATCAAAAGCGGTCATGTTGAGATACCCAGGCATTTTCTACACAGTTTCTGCTTTAGGATTCAAAGAAATATTATAAAATAAAATAAAAATGGTTGCTATGATTCTCTTATTCGAGGCCATTGTGAAAAGGAGCAAAAACTATGCAAAGTTGTCTGGCATCAAACCAGACTGGAGAAATGATCGCCTTTTGTGTGCGCTAAAGCAGTGTGACCAAGTCATTAGAAAAGTGGAGAATGGCTTTTGGAGAGGAAAAAAGCAGCATCTGAGGCATATTCTGAAACAAAAAAACTGGACATCTGATCAAGAGAAAAATGCCATATGGTAGTGTGTATGCAGCTTAATGAGGCATGCAGACATCCACTCCTCCTCAGACCAGGAACCAGGTCCATGCAAAGGCCTGCTGAGCTTCGCTTGTTGATGTTTTGAGTCTAGCATTCAAAGAAGAAAAACTGAGCCAGTGAGTAAAAGCATAGCAGTGACATCAATGTAAATTTGCTCCAAGCTTAAATCTTGATGCAATACAACAAAACAGATTACATTTAAAAAATATATTTTCTGAAAGTTTCAACATTTTCATAGCATTTAACAACTTTAGATCATATTTGCTCAAATGCATATATCGGACAAGAAATGGATGACTGATGGGCACAGCTGGAGTGCACTTGTCTGATGCTGTGATATGAGTAATATGCCCCAAACTCTCCCGAACATGAATGCACCTTTAAAAAACCTGGCAATGAAGCAGAGAGATGTAGTGCTGCCCTTGACCAAAGAAAGCCCTGCGAGTGTATTTTTTAAAGCAGGGGGGCAATCAAAGACTGTGGAAGATAAATGGAACCATATCAGTGATGTCTTTTCAAGGACATTGCAGGACTTGGAGTTCACTTCCAGCAGAGAGTTGCCAAGACACGACTGAGACAGGAAACATCTTTGAGGCTAAAGGGAAAACTGATAGACGTTGTACTCAGAGCTCTGAAACGGGCAAATGCCAAAATATTTTGGTTTGGCTCAAATATTCGGACTCCTCTCAAGTTCTTAAATAGCCTTCAGTGTTGACAGATTTCTCTAAGAAGTTTTGGGGTGGTGAGGTTGTACTGACACCCTCCTAATGAGCTGTAAAGTCAGATCAGATAAGGAGCTGTGGAGGCACATAGCTTCCCATAAGGAAGGAAGAACATCCCTATAAGTTAGCCAAGTTAACTTTTGCCATTAAAGAGAATTATTGGCACTCGTTTCACCTGCTTAGAGGACTAGGACTGGGAGATCAAAAATCAAATCAATATTTTTTGGCCTCTTTTAGACATATATATACACATATATATATATATATATATATATATATATATATATATATATATATATATATATATATATATATATATATATATAATGTTGTCATGTTTTGTTTTTTTTCTCAATCAGAAGAATAATAATAATTTTGAACTTAAATTTCAACCAGACCGTGGCCAAGCTCAAAAATAAAATGAAAGTGTTTTACACAATGTTTTATACTGATTGAACACAAGAAGGAAAGTTCTATAATTATTTATAATTTATATATAAATGTACACGCACACATACACACACAGTGGTGCGAAAAAGTGTTTCCCCCCTTGTTAAATATGATCAAAGATGGCTGTAAAAAATAAATCTGCATTGTTAAACCTTTTGATATTTTATTTTAAAAAATCTTAAGTGTTTGCTGCCAAAAAAGCTTATTTTTTTGTTTCATTTGACCACAGAACCCGTCTCGTTTGAAGTTCCAATAGTGTCAGTTACTTTTCAAACGTTCTATGGACAGATAAAACAAAAAAATTAAAAAGAGCATTTTGGCAGCAAACACTTAATATGGGTTTGGTGCACATAGTGATAAAAAAGTACCCCATGTGTAAAATGAAATACTCTGCTGGATCTTTAATGCTGTGGGCCTAATTTTCTGCCAGAGGTCCTGGACATCTTGTTCAGATACATGGCATCATGGATTCGATCAAATACCAACAGATAAAATATCAAAACCTGACAGCCTGTGCTAGAAATCTTACAATGGGCCATGTTTGGATCTTCCAACAGGACAGTGATCCAAAAACAAACATCAAAATCAAAACAAAATTGGATCACTGAGCACAAAACCAAGCATCTGCAGTGGCCATCCAACTCTCTGACCTGAACCCTATAAAAAATGAGTGGGCTGAACTGAAGAGAAGAAGCGCCAACATGGATCTGGGAATCTGAAGGATCTGGAGAGATTCTGTATGGAGGAATGGTCTCTGATCTCTTGTCAGGTGTTCTCCAAACTCATCAGGCATTATAGAAGACGACTCAGAGCTGTTATCTTTTTAGAGATTGCAAAAAGTATTTAATAAAAGCGTGCAAATAATTGTTTTTTTTTTGGAGAAAAACATTTATTTCATGTGATTTATGATAATGTAAAAATGCTATTAGGCAGCAAGTGAACATTTTGTCCTCAAAGTTGATGTGTTAGAAGCAGGAAAAATGGGCAAGCATAAGGATTTGAGCGAGTTTGACAAGGGCCAAATTGTGATGGCTAATTGTGATCTCCAAAACTGCAGCTCTTGTGGGGTGTTCCCGGTCTGCAGTGGTCAGTATCTATCAAAAGTGGTCCAAAGAAGGAACAGTGGTGAACCGGCGACAGGGTCATGGATCTTCCAAGGCTCATTGATGACCCCTGTCCACCGTCGAAAGCACCAACAGTAGGCACGTGAGCTCCAGAACTGGACCACAGAGCAATGGAAGAAGGTGGCCTGGTCTGATGATTAACACTTTCTTTTACATCACGTGGATGGCCGGGTGCGTGCTGAACAAACAAGTCCGATCCATGGAGGCCCCACCTCGCAACTTACAGGACTTAAAGGATCTGCTGCTAACATTTTGGTGCCAGATACCACAGCACACCTTCAGGGGTCTAGTGGAGTCCATGCCTCGAAGGGTCAGGGCTGTTATGGCAGCAAAAGGGGGACCAACACAATAGGCAGTAACTCAAACAAAAGTTGGAACCAGATTTTGGAATCGATTCACTGAAATTGATTAACAGATACTTTGATCCAATTCACAGAGTTGATTCACTGATTTGCATAATATATTTTCTGAAATTTACCAATTCTAACATTGTTTTTGCAACTGAAGTTTAAATCTAAGACTTATTAAATATGCCTCATACTTTCAAATCATGAGAGAAAGAATTGTGAAACTAATCCAAGTAGTCTTTAAGAAACGTAATGGCCAGCATATACAATGTTCGCAATATTGCTTAATTTTATAACACCAGCAAAATCACTGATAATATATTGTAAATATTCAATATATCTCACAGCCCTGCATGAGAATAGTACTGTTTGCTGGAGCCCATTATAAATCACAGAAAAATAGAACAAACAAGCACAAAGATGAGTGTTTCAGTGGAAAAAGAGAAAAAAGGCTTTAGAAATAGAATGCAGCGCTAACAAGACTATGCTAACAGATGATTGTTCATGGCTCTCAATGAATCTGAATAGGACAAAGGCCTTTCCTGCCTTATTGTGCTGTGGAGACCTGGGGAGCAACCACACTCCATCTTTTTCACAGCTCTCTCAATTCAAATCTCTAAGAAAAGGGAGACTTGACTAGATGTACCAATTATGCAGCTGCCTCACACAGTGAAAAACGCTTGTCATCCCGGTGGTGAACATGTCCAAGACCGCAGTTGGAGTGTGTTGTGAATAGTAGCCTAAAAAAGTGAAGTGTCCTTGCAGAAGAGACAAAACAGCAGCTGAGCTCAAGCCATTCTTACGCATGTACTAAAGAGAAACCTTTCATCTGGGTCCTCCATAACAGCTCCAAACTTTCCAAATGGTTAGAGCGTTCACAATATCATACAATAGCAGGGATGGATCGGTACCAAGATTTTGGATTTGGAATGATAATAGCTGGGATCGATAGGTATTAAATAAATGACCTTGATAGATGAAATAACTGTTGAGAAAAGTTTACAAAAGCTTGTCAACTTTGTAGTAATTATTACAGTACAAAACGTAAGACAGTGTTCTACATGATATAGGCTAATAAATAAAAACAACTAGCATAATAACTAAAATGCAATAAAAAAAATAGTTTTGGATATATTATAAAAATGTACAACTCGTCTCCATTAAACATGAAAATGCTACTAGATACAAACTAGAAAGTGCTGAGAAATTTAAAATGTAAAATTTTTGAATGATACCAGTTAGCGCATTAACTTTGGCAGCCCTAAAATTCTGAAACTAAAATAAAAACGAAACTTTAAAACTAACAATGATATCATGAAAACTAATGAAAAGTAATTTGAGAAGACAAATTAAAAACCAAACCCAACCCAACAATGATTATCATGTAGTTTTATGCCTTATAAATAATAATAATTGAAAGCAGAGTTATGGTCATATTAAGAATTTAGAAGCATGTCTTATAATTTTAGACACCCTTGATACCAATGCCACAAGTCTTTTGTGTGTTATCTTTGCGGATAAAACAAAACTGGAGAGAGTTGCTACAGTTTTCACACTACAAAGAGAGTAAGTTCCACCAAAAGAGAGATAAAACCAATTAATTTTTTCCTCAGCCTAACGGCAGTGACGCACAAGCAGAGTGACAAAAACTTAAAATGTAGTAAACCGCAAGTGCCAGTACACATTCAAACTAATCATGCTCCGCTCAGGGATACACTGGAAAAAATTAAATCAAGCCCGGTTCAGATGTTAAATGAATGATCACAATAGACCCATTGTAATGGCATTTGGACAGAAGCTTTGATTCAGAAAAAGGGAGGCGGTGGGAACTCTGCGCACAGGGATCTCTGATGAAGGGAAAAAAGCAACTCATCAAGTGCCGTGCTGTGATGCTTGGATGTGGATTTGGCAGTGATTTCTGCAGTCTGTGCATCATCAAACTCCCAACTGCTCTTGAGTGGCATGCCAGCTCCCATCTACAGCAGTCGTTTGTGCCACAGCCTGAGAGACAGTTGGTTTGGACCTCGTCCTTGGCAAGTTTGCTTTGATGGTTGTAAGGATAGACTTAGTAACTCCTTATATTGTTCTTATGTTGAAAACTCAAGTCTTTTGGCAACTGTCTGTGAAACATTAGCACTCAATGAATGAGGATAGAAACTGACAGCAAGACAGGAGCCACAATCAGATTTGATTTGCACTTGATTTGCAGTCCTGAGCGCTGCTGATCCGATTCCTAATTCCGAACTTAAGTAATACCACTATAAACTTCTAATTTTACTCCCAGACCTCCCACTTGACCCTATGCAGCTCCTATTCCCACTATGTAGCAGAAAGCAGTCAGTCAGTCCCAAAATCTCTCCCAGGCACGATCCTCCCTCTCTCCGGAGAAACCCCAGGGCCAAGTTCCCGTCTGCTGGGCCCTCTGTCAGCTCGCTGGAGTGTGTCTCAACCCCCGCCAGCACAAATCCACCACAGAGAAAGCATTAATGTGCCTTCACTTGATATGTGACCATGTGAAATTACACATTTTGATTTACTAGGAAATGTATTGCGAGCTTTGAATTTGCCTGTGGAGAAACTTATTAGAAAAACACTTTGAAGACAGACATTGATAAAACGCAGAATGTGGCTTTAATAGTCAGCAGACAACAGGGACTAAGAATTCTAGGCTAGGTGAGACCAAAGTCCAAACCTCAACTGACCCCTCACACTTTTTCCGATGTTATTTTCTGACATGAAAAGTAAGGTTGTGAATCTAGAACCGGTACTTTGTAAATACCAGAACCAGAAGTGCTTTGTCTTTAAATGTGAACTTATCTAACCCACCTTATGCACTACAGTGAAAACCATTGAGAAGTGCAAGTAAGAACAGCTAGTAAAAAACAATCCCCCACAGCCTGAGGAGAGTAACTCCCTACTGAAGTAGTCCAACTCAAACAAAGCTTACTTAAGCTCGCTCCTCAATATCTTACAATTCATCATGCTGGTTTCCAAGTCAATTTCCTAAAACGACTGTTTCCATTTACTCAGTTTACACACTTTCAAAGCGTACTCTAGCAATATGTCTTAAATATACACAAGTGATTCCACATTGGGGTTTTCACACAGTTCATGCTTTAAAAAAAGCCCTAAAATTTTGCATATTACACAGTATAATACAAATTCAGCATTTGAAGACAAAGAAATGATAGTCCTACCTCCATGAAACAGGTCCCTGCTGCGGCGTTCTCCTTGATGGATGCATTGTAGAACTTGCTGCCAAACACAGGTTCGTTATCATTAATATCCTGTAGGATCACTTTGACCACAGCTGTAGTAGACAGTGGTGGCCGACCCCTGTCAGTGGCAACAACAGTTACACTCGGTATAGGGTCCGTTTCATAATCTAGCTGGGTCAGGGTGGTGACAATACCAGTAACTGCATCAACACTGAACCAATCTGAATGAGTTCCTTCAGTCAGTAGGATGCTGTACTGAACATCCCCGTTGGGTCCCTGGTCTTTGTCCCGTGCTGTAACCTGTACAACAAAACTTCCCGGAAAGGCCACCTCTGGAATAACCTGGGTGTATTCCTGCTGGTCAAACAAAGGTGGGTTGTCATTAACATCTGTGACCTGAATGGTAAACAAAGACTCTGCCCGTAACGGAGGGGTGCCAGAATCTGTGGCCATGACTCTGAGTTCATAGTGGTCTTGTTCCTCACGATCAAGTATCTGATCTACGCAGATGAGATAAATTATGCTGTCTTTGGTGGTCAAAGCAAACTTTCCATCGCCCCCCTCCAAAGATACATTCACATTGGCATATTCTCCATAATCAGGGTCTGTGACTGAAATCCTAGCCACATACTGGCCAGGTTGCGCTCCTTCAGAGATGCGTGGAGAACCATCCTCACTGAGGAAGATGATGGTCATGGTAGGCTGGTTGTCATTGTAGTCTCGCACCTGGATGGTCACAAAGGCGTTAGTGATCTCTGGTTGACTGGCATTGTCCCGAGCCTGTATCACTAGCTCATGGACTCTTCTCATCTCATAATCCAAAGGCTTGTTCAGAGTGATAACTCCAGTTCGAGAGTCAATGACAAAGTAGCGATCAGGATCACTCTGTCTTCTGTTGATGTCATAGAGCACCAACCCATTGTCACCTTCATCTGCATCTGAAGCAAACACCTGCAGTATATTGTTCCCAGGTTGAAGGTTCTCAGAGATCATAGCATGGTAGCGACTCTGGTTGAAGACTGGGGCGTTGTCGTTGATGTCCTGCACAGTCACGTCCAGGATCATCTGTCCTGTCCTCTTAGGTGAACCACCATCAAATGCTTCCAAGAGTAGAGTATACGAAGATCTTGTCTCTCTGTCCAAAACCGCATTGACCACCAAATCCAAGTAGAGGACTTTGTTGGATCCTCGTTTGGTTTCAAGAAGAAAAGCTTGCCCTACATTTCCATCTGTTATGATGTAACCTTGCGTAGTGAGCTGGTCCTCATCTGCATCCACAGCCGGCTCAAGAGGAAACTTGGTGCCTATGGTGGTCTGTTCTGGGATTTTAAACGTGGCTCTTTTTCTGGGGAACACTGGTGCGTGATCATTGATGTCATTGACTAAGATGGTGACTTCTACTGTTATACCGGTCATGGTGACTGCTATGAAGCTGTAGCGATCCCGTACTTCTCGGTCCAAGACCCTTGCGGTTTTTATGATCCCTGTACTCTCGTCAATGTCCAGATCAGTGCCAACACCTGTACCCTGATGATCTGAGATGAAGTAGTGGGTTGCAGTCATGTCAGGTGGGAGGCCAGCACTGATGTCACCTACTACAGTTCCTGCTGGCTGTTCCTCATCTAGTTGGAGCTGCAATGTTCCTGGCACCATGGATGAGTGGATGGTCATGAGATGTAGTGCCACATAGAGGATCACCAATATCCACCACTTCAAAGTCCTGTTTTGATGCAATGGATCCATAATTGTCCTTCCTTCTCTCTTCATTGAAAATTCTTCTTACAAAACCTGAAAGGAAAAATGGAAAAGAACTTTAGTTAGAGAAACAAGCATAAGTGAACAAAGAGAAAGCAGTCCAACACTAGCCAAAAAAAAGAAGCATGCATTACAAAAAGATAGATTACACAAGCAGGCTCGGTTACAGTTATGACAAGAATGCTTAAGCGGCTTTCCACATGTTGTATGGGTTCTCTTTTAATAATGCAGCAGCACACCATGTGAACACATTGTTTCTGCATTTTACTGTCAGCTAATAAGTCAAGACGTTATTGCTACAGCCTATGCAAGAAGCTTCTCTAGTCTGTACTAAAATTAAAAGAAACTCAAAGTCTTGTTGTTTTAGTTATAGTTTGTGCCTTTTGATTAACATATCCTTTGAATTGAGTCAATATTTTCATCCTGTTATATCGATTATTTTAGTCAATTTTGGCATATTTTTTGCATGTATGTTAGAGAGATCCAAGCCTGAAACCCTCGATTATTGAAATACTCAATGCTGCAACTCTCATTTCTTTTGGGGTATAAACTTAAGGAATGTCCTCCTACAGCAAAATATTGGTGCAGTAATGGACAGGAGCTTAAAATAGAGACCGTGGCTAACATGACCCCCCTTTTTAGTAAAACTATACAACTTCAACCCATGTTGATGCAAAAGAGAGCCAAGAGGACTCTTTAAAGCCAACTCAGTTTTAACCCTGTCGTATATTAATGCCAACACTAAAGCACAAAATGACGCTAGAAAAACGCTGGTGGGCCAATTCTAATATATTAAAACCACAAAGGTCTCCTCTGAGTGTTCCTCCAGCTCCTTTTTAAATTAGCAATTCCTCATCCATAAAATTGTAGCTTGTGGACCTGTAAACTATGACGACCTTATTACTGAAATTATGAAACAAAATCTTTTATAGATGATTCCTGGATTAGGTTCTTTCTAGGTCCAAATGAATTATAAACATTCTGTAAGACACAGCTTAAATATTTATGTATGCTTGTTAGAGGAACTTGACTCATCCAGCCTAGCAATTCAAGTATTAAGGATCTGTAAAGCAGAAAGGAGATGAAAGATCGAAAGTTATGAGAGAGCTTATTATCCAAGGAATAATGAATTGAGTGGTTTCTTGCCCCTTTTGTGGAATAAAAGTACTACAGGAAAATTGTATTCACATCCAAAGGTACAACTGAAGCCCATATTTGAATCTGCCTTTGACTAAATCTCTTGAAACAACACTGTAAATCACATTGACCCCCTTTATTTTCAAAATCAAGCTAGACAGAGGTTACCAGTGCTTTTTAGATTTAAGCACACACATTATGGACTTTATGCACTCTCAATTTAAAAGCTGCATCATATCAAGCTACTATATTATATGTATGTATGTATGTATGTATATAATATATATATATATATATATATATATATATATATATATATATATATATATATATATATATATATATATATATATATATATATATATATATAAAATGAAAACATGAGCAGTTTTAAGATGAGCCTGTCACCATCTGCATTACTACAAAAAGCCACAAAATCAATTTCAGGCCAAGGGAAATAATCATGTCATTCTCAATCACTGCAAAAGAAAAAATGACTTCACAATACAATTCTTTACTATCAACCACAGGATTCCACATGTTTTCATAAAGTAAATAAAAACAGAATCACAGGAAATACTTTTGCTCTGTCATACTGTAGGAATCAGAGAGGCTCCCTCCAGTGGTGGACTCCAGCTATAAATATATTTTTCCCCTCTGCAAAATTCTAATGCTGATTCTTTTCACTTTCTACCCCACAGGGTATTTGTTTTAAGTCGATAAGTATGTCTCAATGTGAGTGTAGGTTTAACTCGATTAACTCCAGAATAACTGGTGGTGTTGAATATTGCACACAGCTGCACATGTGTTAATCTACAATGTGTGTGAATGAGTCTGATGATGCAGGTGTCCATATAAAAGTGTGTGTAAACGCCAGTGTGTGTGAGTCAGATCAGAGCGTGCTGTGCGCCTCATTGCGGTAGTCTGTCAAGTCTGTGGTAGTGACAGTGTGTGTGTGTGTGCCTGAGCGACGGAGCAGACCAGGAGGGCTCCACACAGTCTGCCCTGCACCCTCTCTGGCTTTGCTGCATTGTAATTGGGGTCTGCTGGAAGCCTGCCCTGTGCATATGGGAATCCAAAGCTAATTTCAGTCTGTCAGCATCACAGGGACTGAGAAACACACACACACAAGCAGGAACACTCATATGTTTAAGAAAGTACAGACGCGCACACACACACACACACACACACACACACACAATACCTCCAACGTAGATTATGTGCACCAAACCTCTAAATACATAATGACCATAAGTCTGTGTGTGTGTGGTCCTGGTAAACCTTACCTTATGGGGACAAAATGGCCCCACAAAGATAGCAATATCTGAAATCCCTGTCCTTTTTTTGGTCCCCATGAGGAAACGTCTTATAAATCATCAAGTGATGTATTTTGAAAATCTAAAAATGTAGAAAGTTTTATGTGATGGGTAGATTCAGGGTTAGGGGATAGAATATAGAGTTTGTACAGTATAAAATCATTATGGCATGTCTATGGATGTCCCCATAAAACATGAAAACCCAACAGGTGTTTGTGTGTATTTTTATATAGGCCTACGTATACATAAAATGCAAATTGTATTTAATATATACACTGTAATAAACACACTTTAAGCTGTAAGTACTCAGTAAGGTTTTAAAATTAAAAATTTGACTGTGAGCAAAAATATTATGATTTGTTCTCCAGACATTGAGGCAATGTCCAAAACATTGTCAAAGGCTGAAAGAAAGTTACACAGATGTATTCAACGGGCACTGCCACTTTTACTAACGGCTGGAGCAGACCTCCAAAGGGCTGGACATGTACCACGGCAAACGAACCTAGACAACTGCTATTTTGTCCAAGATAAGTTTCTTATTCTTGCATTTAATGCCTCATTAAACTACATGGCATGAAGAGAAATACTCTTGGATTCAATCTAAATATAAAGGTTGACTATAACTATTATTCGTAAAACATATTTATATAGTAGAGTGCATACAGATCATTCAGGATGTATATATTAATATTTTGCTAATTTTATAATAGCATGTTAGAGGTGTTACATCACTGTTTCTGACTTTCCATCTTTAGGGATCTTTCCAGCGCTCTGGGTCATGTGTTTAACCCAGACCACTTAATATGAGAAAGGGCTTGTGGTTTAATTATAGAAAATGGTCCATTTGAAGAAAAAAGAAAACACTTTGTGTGCAAGGCACAGTCTATCCCTTGACAAAATCTGACACAGATGAAGTGAAAACAAGCCTGCCCTATTTAATTTAAAGAATGCCATCAATAACACTTAATAATGGTCTCCAAGCTGTTCACACCTGCTGATTTCAAGCACCTCAGGGCAGTTTTGTACTTTTTTTTTATAATCTTCCATTGCAAAGAAGAGAAGATAGCAGATTTGTGGGTATGTAGACCACTAATATTTCTGAGCAAGTGTTGCAGCCTTTCTCCATTAGCCAGAACTTTCATTCCACACAACGGTTCCAAAGATCTGACAGAGCAGAAAACTGGAGTTAAACAATCCCAAAGAAGCTGCTCTGTTAAACACTGAAACCACTTTGGCCAAGACGCTGGGGATGAAAACAACCACAGCTGGCCAGACCAACGCTGATCATCTATCACTCGATGTCCAAAACGTTTTCCCAACCAGTGGAAGACGTCCACGTCGCTCACGACACCTCAAACAACACTCACGCTGGAAGACTGTAATGACTGCAAACACGACTTTAAAGAATTATGTTTTTTCTAAAGTTCATTTCGGTTAGATTGAGGGGGCGAATGAGGTAAAGACAATATATTGGCCCCTTCAGTGTAAATGATGAGTGAGAAAAGGCCCTGAAAGCCAAAAAGACCTAAAAAAATAAAAATAAACCCTAAGCAGCCATAAAGTAACACCATCAATCTCAACATTGGGCAACTCAAATATTTCCATTTTAAAGGATGTTTAGTGCTGGGCCAAATTAACTTCACATTGACTATCATTTGATCTCAAGCAAACATGCTGTCACACTGGGATTATTTTCCTAATATTTTATTGCTTTTACAAGATAACCAAAAGAAATCAAAGAAAACACCCAACCTGGCCAATCGTGATCAATTCCAGTACAACTTCTGGGTGTTTGAGCAAATCACTCAGATCCAGTGAGACTTGGCAAGAGAAGCCTCATGTTGAAGCACTTATCTACAATAATGGAGTATCTTAAAGATCTGCAAACACCACCCACGCACACACTGCGCCTATAATAGGGTTAGGAACCAAGAGTCCTTTTCAGAACCGGATCCTTATAAAATAATAATAAAAATACAGGAACCGACTCCCGAACTAATGACTCTTTTTAGTGAATCAAATACATATAGCGCAACCGTCTAATGAGTTGAATCTTTGTTGAACCTAAAAACACAGAACAAATTAGTAAAGTCACTAAAAAGTCTGTGTAAACACAACTTTTATTCCTTACAAAAACTATAAGAATTGTAAATAGAACCGTTAAGGAACCAGAATCATTAAGGCGAATCAAACAAAATACTTCACAATTATCAACCATACTTATAACCTACATTACATAACCATACTATTAAACCTACGTTCTCAGTACAGTAGTCCAACATAAGCCATGGTAGATGTGCTCCACAGGAGCTGGTGGGAAAGAAGAAAACCACCTGCAGGCCTCAGATACGTGCACTACTAATCTACATCAGATACATTTGTGCCATGGGGAAAAAAACAAGGCCCTATCAGCCGTGGTTTGGCCAGCATTTAGGATGTTCTGGCTTCAGGGGACCATCTTTTTCCCACACCCTCCAACCTGCTGAGTGTGTTTGTGGAAATGTTTGTGGAAGAGGTCTGCGCGCTGAAGAAAACAAAGAACCACACGTGCTGCTGGGTCCTTTGAACATGACACCAGCTGATACAGCTTCGGTTACGGTGCAAAATTGGAAACATCTGGCTGCAGCAAGCGGATGAGTTCAGTACAGAGTTTATGAAATTCACCGTGTGTAGTTTTAACTGAACACAGACTGTACCATCCCATTTGCGGATCATTTCAAAGAGAGGTATCGTGTCCGGTATGCATGTTGCCATATGGAGAACCATATATATTTGAGTTGTTGAACCCACAGTCAAACAAATTCATATCAGGTTGAGACGTACAAGCCATAGCCGCAATATTTTGTCTTCCTCTGTCCCTCGGGAGATTCAAGTTGCATGAATCTGAATGCTACTTTGACAGTTATCCATTTTATGTTTATGAACTATCTTAGGCCAAGTATTTGTCTCTCGGAAAAGCAGCTACAAAATACATTGTCATCAGATTTTTTGCACTGATTTTGAGGGCAAATCTGCAGAATTCCACACAAGTCAAGACGAAACAACATTCACAAACCATTTTCCTTTTGAAACCTGATATATTTCAGCGTGAAAGAGAATTTTCAACAAGAAAAAAACCATTAGGAATTAATCAGACAATCATAAGAAGTCATAATAATTCATAAGAAATTATATTAAGAAGTTGGGTTGTGCATTTTTGTAAGTCTACTTATTTGACTCCCGAATCAGTACAGAAAACATGACCCAGCCACGTATTTTTTGAGATGGCCCTAGATAATGAGCGTAATGAACTTCAACTTCATTCTTGCTTTACGCAATGTAGCAATTTAATTATTAGCGAAGCTATTATATTAAAGGCATAGTTCACCCTAAAATGAAAATTAAGTCAACTCACCATATGATGGACCACAAAATGAGAATAAAAAAAAAAAAATGTCCCACTCACACTCGTCCATATAATAGCAGTGAATGGCGACTAGCATCAAGCTTTTAAAAAAAATATGCTTAATTATCACAGAATGATTCCATGCGACACGTGCCGTTTATTCCAATTGTTCTAGAGGTATACGATAAGAATAATAAAAAATGGAAATCTAATGTATGATTTAACGAAAATCCTGACCAGAAAAAGCACAGTTGTGCGAAATCAAGATTATCAAAAAAGCAACAGGAAATACATGTAGCTTCTTCTCTGAGGTTAATATATCGGTTGTGTTTGTCGTAACAAGAAGTTATGGCCTTCACATCGGTCAACTGTCATCAGACAAATGGAGTTCCGGTCCGAAAATATTTATTTACCTCAGTGAAGAAAGTACACAGATACTTGTTTTTCATCATGTTACATATTTATTAGTCTTGATTTCTCACAAATTTTCTGGGCGAGACGGAGTGAACTATTAGCGTCGCTGTTAGAGTCTCACAAACGCGCATATCGCGTATCCATGAAGAGAAGTCCAACGGCCAAGGTCAGGATTTTCGTTAAATAATACATTCAATTTCTGTTTTTTTTCTCCAAACCCTATTGTATACCCCTAGAACACTTGGAATATATGGCACGTGTCGCATGGGATTAATTCTGTGATACTTCTGCATCTTTTTTAAAAAGCTTGATGCTGGTCACTATTCACTGCCATTATATGGATGAGCACGAGCAGGACATTTCTTTTTAATTCTCATCTTGTGGTCCGAAAAAGACAGGGAATAAGGCATTCGAACAACACGAAAGTGAGTAAATGACTGACTTAAAGGGATAGTTCACCCAAAAGTAAAAATTCTGTCATCATTTACTCACTCTCAAGTTGTTCCACACCTGTATGAATTATTCTGCTGAACACAAAGGAAGATGTTTGGAAGAATGTTTGTAACCAAGCAGATCTCAGCCATTGACTACCATAGTATTTTTTCCCCACTATGGTAGTCAATAGGAGTGTAACGATACACCTATGCCACGGTTCGGTTCGGTTCATGGCAGGGCACCAGCAACAATAACACTAGATTCACTTTTAACTTAATAATAACAACAACAATAATTTAACTTATTAACTTTATCTTTAATAACTTTATACTCTGGCTTCACGTTTTCTTTAGAGCAGTTAGCATACCTGAGTAAACTAAAATTAAATAAATGCCTCCACTGTAGACTAGTCAGAAATAATCTACTCATTTTACTATTTACCATAATGTTAATAAAAAAAAACAAGCACATTTTTTTCATAAAAATTGATGACACACACACAAGTAATGTCCCACTTTAGCCTACTTAAACACATAAATTGTATGAATATGACTAATACTGATGAATAAATAGGCCTATAAGTTAAAGCTATTAAATACAGTTTATTACAGTTTTTGTTAATACAATAAAAGTAGCCACCACACTAATTTAAAAATAAACAAAATAACATAAAGTGAAAATAAAGTGGCATTTTGGGGTTATGGAAACAACAGTTACCATAGTGAATACACAATACATCATGAACTGTTAATGAAACATGAAAACTTCTTCTGATGAATAGAATGAACATCATACCTGCATGCCTCCCCAGCTAACACACGTTGAACCAGTTATGTGATTTATTGGTACATTACTTTTTTTTCATGATTTACGAATTGACAACGTAACGTTGCATGCTTGTAGTTTCTCTTGCGCTTTATATATGAAGTGATATACAGAGCGCGCCGCCGCATTTGCGCGTGTAATTGAAGAGTGTGCGCTACGAGCACAGTATAACGGCTGACGTGACAGGAAAGCGGTTTTCTAAGGTGAGTAGACGTGCCGGTATACGGTAATACGATATATCACAATAATGAACATGCACGATATTGTTATCGTGGGCACTTCAAAATACCGTGAATAATTATTTATTACGAATTATTCCGATTTTTAGAATGCATTTTAAGAATACTTTACCCATCAACCGTTTAAAATGAACAACACAGCAAAGAGGAACGCGCACGGATGTAAACAGACCCAACGTGCATGAGCAGCGCATGGCGGAACGAGTGAAGGAGACGCGCTGAATGACAGTGCACATTCACACTCTCTGACAGCAGATGGCGCTGATGGAACGGCAAAAAAAAAAATGCAGCTGTTTACCCGGTAATCCTCGTAAACAAAACGCTCCCGCTACTAAAAACACAGCCATTCAGATTTCTGTATTCGCTACTGTGCTCATCACATAACCAAATACTTAATACTTAAACACTTAAGGCTATTCATTTTCAAACTTAAACATTTTATATTTTAATCTGGACTACATGCCCTAGATATTGTTTGAATATGTTCTGATTCTGTGTTGTTCAGTAACACACTTTACAATAAGGCTCCATTATTTAACATTAGTTAATTCATTAACAAACTTACAATGAAGCATTTATTAACCTTAGTTAGATGTAAATTTCAGCATTTAATAACACATTATTAAAATCAAAAGTTGTAACTGTATTATTTAATGGACCTGAGCTAACATTAACTAACAGTTGCAACTAAAAATGTAGCTATTTGCTGTTTGTTAATGTTAGTTAATGCATTAACTAGTGAGACCTTACTGTAAAGTGTTACCTATTGTTCTTTATAATTCTTTTGCACCTAAATCTGTTTGAAATATTTGTTTACTTTATACATTTTTGTGTGTTGCTTTATTGTATTTAAATGTTCAGTCTTTTTGTTATAAGAAAAAGTTATCAAACCTGTTACAGTATGACAACACTTTTTTCGCAACTTATTTCAATATCGTGATAATACTGTATACCGTGATAAAAGCTTCAGCAATTAATCGCAACATGAAAATTTGATACTGGCACATACCTAAAGGTGAGAGAGATTTTTTATTTTGTAACAAGCTACAAAATAAAATGAAAATGAAAAAAAATGACGATGTTGCTGGGACTCCAAGGGAGCATTTAGCCTACCTGGCTAAATGGGGAAACTGGTTATCTTTGCCATTCCACCATGCAACTTGAGCGATCGCCCAAGTCACGTGACATGCACTTGGAAGACAAACGTTATAGACAAATGTTTATTAGTAAATAATATTATTATTATAATATTTAGTAGAAATACAGCTCTTATTACTTGTTAAAAGTGTACTAATTACTACTTGATCAAATGTCAAGAAAGAAAAAAATTATTTTGTGGCATCAGATGAAGTGAGAGCTGGGGGCGGGGCACGTTCGGTTCGACATGAGAGTATCGCGGTTCGTACCGTGGGTGGTGTATCGCGTTTTTTTCGGTTCGGTTTGAATACCATTACACCCCTAGTAGTCAATGGCTGCCGAGATCTGCTTGGTTACAAACATTCTTCCAAAGAGGGCAACAAACATGTATAACTATGCAAAATCCCACCTACAGGTGTTCACTATCATATTAAAGTTGTCATAAACTGTACACTTATTACAGTGGCAGTCCCCTTAAAACAACCAGCAGCAGGGCACAAAGGCAATAGTTAATGTGGGTTACGAACCTACAATTTTTCAGTAAACACATGAAGGTCACACACTGACCCTACATGGCTTTATAAGACATGTGTACAGACACACCTCCCTTCAGAACCTAATGAGAAATGCAGATGAGGGGCAAGAGCCCTCTGGCATGCAATCTCTGCTGTCCGCTCTGTACACCACTCTGGAGACCAGATGCTGCAACTGCTTACGGTTTTAGTGCTCCACCAGAGACCTGTAAGGATGGGTTTAACTACACCACAGCAGAGGTACTGGAACTGTCTGATCATCAGAGAATCCTTTCCTGAGCCAAAAGGATGAGATCAAGAGTGATGTAAAGTAGTGAGTGTGTGACTGCACAACGACCCCGCTTTTTTCCCCAACATCCGAATGGATCTCAGCTCACCCAAGACAGTCCGAGGTCAGGGACGGAGCTGAGAAATTAACCGATCGTCCATTGGGACAAGAGTCTGGTGACATAATCCCTGGAATGTCTTGAAAGCCCTTCAGCATTCGATCTGGTTCTGCTCTGTTTGAGGGTCGGACATCAATTCTGCGGCTATTTTCTTAGCAAACTTTATAAATTTTGCTTAGTGTAAAAACTAAGAAAAAATGGTTCAAGCTCTAAACCTTTCCTCAGCTCAGCTTGCTCCAGAATCAACTACACTTCCTGTCTAGCACAATTGCCTTCTAGTTTTATCTTTGATTTATTAGATTCTCAATGTTTCATTGTGGCTGTTGAATCGAACATGTTGTTCTTATTTAAACACCATTATAATATATACGACCTAATGCAGTCTGCTTATTTGAGTGAGAAACACGGTTAATTTTCAAGCTCATGACTTCACCTGAACAAACTGAAACATGAATTAATTGAGATGTGGCTCACTAATCTTATGGATAGATCCCAAAACCAAGAGTGCGAACATGTGGTGTTTAACAAACGGATGGCGATGGGCGAGCGTTATAATCTAATAGCCTCAAAGAGAAAAATCAAAGAGAGAGGTGAAAACAGTAGCTCAATATCTGCGTTATCGCACTATGGCAACCAACGAACCAGAGAAATGGAAGTCAACCGAGCTAAATGAGCGAAAACAACCTTATTATCTTGATGAATATTAATTATTCTCGTCCTCAGAGGGAGATTTGGAATGTGGTCTGGATGAACCCGGGCCAGTCACCAACACAAAAGCACAGCACTTCTCTATGGCTAACAAAAGAATTCCACTGATGAACCAATTTAAAAGGAATGTCTTGCAAGGAGAGAAAATCTATATGATCTGGCGTGTCAACCAAGTTAAATAAATGACCACTGGACATCTGCCCCTGTTATTCTGCAACTGATTTCCTCTGAGGTCCAACACATTGCCAAAACTATCATCTGAGATGCACTGGCCAAGAAAGGTCAGGCTGTGGGTGACATTAATAAACACATTAAAACTGTAATTTAATTGGAAATGTTGCATGTGATATAGTGAATGCAAATCTTGTATTTGTTAAATTTGAAATCAGATATATTCATTTTGAAGGTATTATTCTTTAGTTTATTAAGTAATCTTCCGTTTCCTTTAGACTGGAGGCGAGATTTACAAAGCTCACCTCTCAAAGTTTTCACAGGCTGCCACAGCTGCTCCTCTGACATTTTATGTATTCTCCAATTCATTCTCAAAAGCAAAGAACTAAAGTTATGCAATACAAATCACCCCCTCAACGAAAAGAAACGTTCTGGAGGCTTTTGTGGCTCGCACATGGGTTACACCAATACAAGGCTAGATTAAATCCAGCAGTGCAGAATATACAAATAACTGAAGCTCAGTGGCCGAACTGCAGTAGTTGCAAGTACGGTGAACCACAGAATATCTCTTAACCAACTGACTTCTACTTCATGGTTAAGAAATATAATAGCTCTTAACTTAGTATTGATATCAATATCAGCTGTATTATGACCGATTGTCAGATTAATTGCATTGAATCATTACTAACATATGGTGTAGGTCTCGTTCCAATAAACAATTTTTTAGAGTTGCCTAACCTCCACTCTACCACATCTACCAGAAACAAACAAAAAATGCATGCATTTCAACTTCAGAAAGTTCACAATAACCATAAAAATAACCACCTTAAATTTCCAATCACCATAACCATCATAAATCTAAACTATAGATGCAAACATCTGACCTGAAGATGTATTAAACCCAAAAATAAACAACAAACAAACAAACACAATGTACTTAAAAAATGTTCTCAAGTCTGAATTGCCTTCTCCCTTGACATCTCAATGGTCTCACCTAAACTTTGGATTGCACAAGAAACACTGCATGCTAAAACTAATGCATGGCAATAGACACTTCAAAACTAGATAAGTAATGACACTGCTCAATAACCACAGTGATTTCAATGTCTACTGCAATGAGAAATTCACAAATCGTTATTACATGTATGTGAGAGGTACCCAACATGCACAGTGACAAAATGTGACATTATGCCATGCTTCCATTCTAGTCCACAAAGTCTATACCTATGGCAAGCTGTGTTAACATTTATTCCTTAAAACTAACTAGCATCTATTTTTAAATGAATAGTAATTTAATTAATATTAAGTAATGCAATTGCTTCAAATATCCGGCAATTTTTTGTACTAATAATGTATTAAATTGTTGACAGCTTCTATTTCCAGCAACTAACCATGGGGTCTTTAGTTATCTATTCTAGTTATCTATACTCTTCCACACAACTACCTTTTTATCAGACACTAGTGTTTTCCTAATTGTTACCAGTTTTATTTTTATTTTATTTTTTATCTCAGTTACAATTGCTTTATTTACTATTTGTAACAGTAAAACTGGAATAGTTGTAAAACAGTACTACTATCCAAGTTAATATGTAGAAGTGGCTTTTTAGATATATAAAAGACGCTATTGTTTTTTTTTATTACACAAAATGTAAGTATTAGTAACATCAAGATAAATACTAGTCAGTTTTAAGGCATAAATGTTAACACAGCTTGCCATAAACGCGCGCGTTGACAATGATTAAGGCGTTGTAGTTTTGTCGCGTCGCTTCATTACGATATATAAAATCTCCACTGAGATCCATGAGTCCATGAAACACTTACACTCATCTGTTCGTGCTTTTCAATGAGAGAGATCCAGCCTGTGCCAACGTAACTGCAGGAAAACCACCCAAAAATGAAATGTCGTTTCAAAAAAATCCGTTTTAGATTATATCCATCTTCCCACAAGTTTACTTTCGCGTGCCACAATAACTTCCACTAGTATATTTCCAGTTTTTTTGTATTTCCCCTGTTGTTGTCAAGCTCAGAATACCCTGCACCAAATCAAAAGGGCTCTGTCCTCCAAACTGAGCGCAGCAGACAGGATGAAATCAGTCCGTCAGCATCGACAACAGCATCCAACTCTAGAATCCACACTTCCAACACACGCTCTCAACCTCCTGGAGTGAAACTCAACACCAGCCGTCCCACTCCAGCGTGAATATTCATGAAGCACGTGTAAGAGCGTGGTATAGCGTGACCTCACCGAACGGGGGCGACAGCGGGGCAAAACATTGTGACGTGATTTGCGCAGACTTTGGTGCCACCAGTCTTCTTCAGAGGGAACTGAATTTGTTTCTTTACATTTAATCTAAATTTAAATGTCTGTCTGTCTATCAGACTCTCTATCTGTCTGTCTGTATGGCTGTCTATTTATCTATCTCTCTATCTATCTATCTATCTATCTATCTATCTATCCATCGTTCTGCCCATCTATCTATCTATCTATCTATCTATCTATCTATCTATCTATCTATCGTTCTGCCCATCCATTCATCCATCCATCCATCCATCCGTCTATCTATCGTTCTGCCCATCCATCCATCTATTTATCTATCATTCTGCCCATTCATTCATCCATCCATCTGTCTGTCTATCTATCGTTCTGCCCATCTCTCTATCTATCTATCTATCTATCTATCTATCTATCTATCTATCTATCTATCTATCCATCGTTCTGCCCATCTATCTATCTATCTGTCTGTCTGTCTGTCTGTCTGTCTGTCTGTCCGTCCGTATTCTTTAAATATTACCAGTGAGAATAATTTACCGGAACATCTGATTTATAACTAATTCAAACCATGCAATCCATATTATATAATATACAGTCATGATAAGACAAAAATAAACACACACATCAAAAATATATAAGAAGGGAAAAAAAGTCTGTCTTGAGAAGTCCGTCATTCTTACAGGTTTGCGAAATTGCGATGTGGTCTGGGTGAGAGTGAGCGAGCGAAGGCCAAAAAGACAACAGACTTAACGTCAGGTCATGTAACTTCCTCCCATCTGGTGGTTGTCTAAGAGAAGCATGTTGAACGCCCTGGAGGACGTTTACTTTCATCTGCTGCAGAGCTGGAGCCATGACCTTGGATCACTTTCTGGCCCCATCAATCCTAAGAGACAACAAAAGAACAAATCACTGTCTGTTTGCATATAAATCCCTTTGACACAGATCCTAATGACCTTGTACTGTGCAGAACCTACTCAATAGTTTCAATATGGTGCCAAACACCTTTCCAATTATTTTTATCAATACATCCATCAGAAATGTCTTTTAGCCTCCTAGGAAACCTCAGTGCAGTCTTACTTGAATAATATCCCATACTGTATGTTAAAAAAAATCATGGAAAGTTCCATTAATCTTATTTAAACTTATAAATTGACAGATATTTTGTTCCAAATAAGTATATTACAGTCATACATTCTATATTCTGAGTCAAGAATAAATAACACACGAAAGCACATGCAACATACATTGGTTGTGTATTTGTGTAAAGCCTCACAAATAAATAACAGTGCAGTATGTTATGATTTATTTAAAGCATAAATGTATACAGTTTGGAATTAATGAATATTTAATATTTCTTCATTACTAAAAGAGTACAAATAAACCTTGACAATGACCTGAACGTTCTGCCGCCGAGCAGAAGCGACGTGTACTGCGGTCTACATGGTATCAAGTGATAGTGTTTAAGAGCCCATGGGATGGAATCGCAAGGCCAAAATGCCAAAATCTAGATACAAAAATACATTAGACAGGAGATGAAGTTTTCCTGAAAAAATATACTATATACTTTATTTATATGAAAGGAGTTTAGGGAGAAGACAGGCTTGGCAGCAAGTTAGGCTGAAAAATGAAGAAAAATCTGTCTCGTACACCCTCGAGTCCAAAGAACCTGCAAATGTTCATGTGTGCTGGATGGGAAAGAAAATAAAGATATACTACAGATCCTCTTCCTTCGGTAGCACATGGCTGAGAGACATCTGACTATTATGGAGACGGGAAACAAGGTCATATACTTTTGTGTGTTTCAATCAGTTTTACAGTACACCTTAATAAGTGTTTACTTAGTGGTGACATGTAACTATTACTGATACAAGGCAATATAGCTGTTCAGTTTGTAATCATATAAGTCTAGGATAAGAAAATAAGTCTGTGGTTAACATTACTTCAAGAAACTTTCCTGTTTTATTCTACAACTTACATAATCACTCAAAAGTGTGGGCTCAGTCTCTTATGCTCACCAAGGCTGCATTTATTTGATCAAAAATACAGTTAAAATTTAAAATATTATTACAATTGTTTCTATTTCAATATATTCTAATATATAATTTATTCCTGTGATGACAAAGCTGAATTTTCAGCAGTCTTCCGTGTCACATGATCCTTCAGAAATCATTCTAATATGCTGATTTGCTCCTCAACAAACATTTCTTATTATTATCAATGCTAAAAACAGTTGTGCTGCTTAATATTTTTTTGTGAAAACGTGCTACATTGTTAAATAGAAAGTTTAAAAGAATAGCATTTATTTGAAATCTTTTGTAATATTATAGGCCTAAATATTTTTACCGTCACTTAATCAAATGAATGCATCCTTGCTCAATAAAAGTATTACTTTCTTTCAAAGTCAAGTACATAAACACATCCTTGTGGTAGCTATAGTTCTTATGTAGCAACTTGTTAGCATTTACATTTTTAAAACTCACATTTGCTGTACTGGTGTACTTGATTACAATCTCTTTAAGTAATGTCAACCACAGACCTTATTTTACTCATAAATTGAAAACTGGTATGCTTAAAACCCATTAGAAACTCCCAAAAGAACAAACTAGCTTTCCAAGTTAGCCTACAAACTGAAAAGCTCTAGGTAAATACACCTAAACAGGCTAAAATGACCTTCAAAACAGCCATGAATGCATCTAAGCTAATAAACGTATGTCCACAATTTAGTAAACACTTAATTAAATGTTTACAACCAGGATGACTAAATGTTATTGGGATCTGCAGAGAAACCAGAACATTTGTATCTGGGTGGAGCGGAACCCATCAAGACCAAGCAAACCCGTAAGCTTATTTTCAGCATGTAGTTGATTCATGATGTCTGAGCGACCACAGTTATTTCCTGTCGAATTCAAAACTGTCATTCTATTGTATTTATTATGTTTGTGGGCGAATATGTTAAAACGACATAAAATGAGGCGGGGCGGGGTCATTAATTTACTATTCGGTATCTGATTCGGATTATGACTTTAATGGCAGTTCGCACACTACACTTCGCACAGTGAGGTCATGTTTACAATGTTTATTTCATGTCAGCTTGATGCATGCTAGAAGGGAGGGTAATGGGTGCAGAGAAATGTACTTTCAGTACAACAGCTTTGATTTGGCCGAATAAAATGAAGCGGAAATTAAAATGTATAATTTAGCAGACATTTATCCTAAGCAATTTACTGTAAGTCAAT